>CAIGQW010054307.1:6810717-6831906 GCA_903798125.1 Danio choprae
TCAATCAATCAATCAATCAATCAATCAATCAATCAATCAATCAATCAGTCAGTCAGTGAAATGAAAATTCTAAATTCTCAGATTAAATATTCAATATTCTATAGCCTATGTAATTTTATATATCAATTTTATACTTATTTACATTTTATTCGTAGCAATCCAATAATTTTACCCAAATATTTTCAAGTAATTTGTAGTTAGTAGATTAACCACAGTAAAAATAGAAGCTCGCGGTTAAGTTTTACTTTCAAAGGTCAGTAAATTACCCTAAGATGCTGTAAATCTGGACGGCATGAGGAGGAGAAGACCATCGCCGCTTAACTAAATGAGATTTATGGAAATCCCTCTCTTTTAGACACTAACAGTGGACATCAATACAACCGTTGAGTGTATTTTTCTGGAACACCGTGTTTTTCGGTGTACTCAGACTTGAAAATCATTGCTATAGTATTGTTAAGATAAAATATGCTTAAATAAGAGGCTGAAAGTTTTTTATAATTTCAATAATTTTACAGTCAAAGCATACACATTTGTAATAATGCACATGAGCATGTATTTTAGCCATTTGTCATGTCACAGGTCATTTAACAGAGAAAGTGTAAAAAAAAAACACAATAAAACAATGAAAACACGGTTATAAATAGGAGAAGAGAAACAGGGCAGATCATTATGAAATGTAAAGCTGTTTCTGGCTGAGCCCTGTGCAATCTTGCATAATTGACTTATGCTAATATGGAGAGGCAGCACCTCCTTCAACACTGGATCATTACTCAGACACACTCTTCCTTCATTACTTGCCCCTTCATTCTTCATCCTTGGATCACCAGCACAGGTAAGCGTGCTGTTTTATATTTTTCACTGTAGTATACTTGTACTAATTGGCATAGTGATTTCAACCAGGTATGTGTTAATGTGTGTTAATCGTTATGTCATTACACTAAAATATTTAGTTAGTGGCTTATACATCTTCTTATATCCTTCTGAGGTTATTTTCATTTATTATTGATAATTTCTTAGTTTCTTTTATGAGTTCTACCTACTTTAAGTGAACCATTAGAATCCACTTGTAAATTTAAGTTCATTTTTATCACTTTACTTAAGTCAAGTCACTTAAAATGAAAAGAAGTAATCAAAACAACATGTAATTAATACGACAAATAGTTAGTCAAATGCACTATAAAAGTTATAAATAGTTATGTAACTTTGTTATTAGGAGGAAAATAGTTTAATGTTGGTATTAGAAAGTCTGAGCAAGTTTATTAGAATAAAAGATAAGAAAAAAGAAAAGGGAGAATAGAAAGTCCCAAAAAGGGTTCGCAATAGAGAGAAAATAAAAGTGAGTTAGTGACAGAAGAGTTTATAAAACCTATAAATATATGATTCATTCGTGCAATAGGTCATTTTTACTGGGAAATCCTGACAATAGTTTGCATAATGTAAGCTCATTCATTCATTCATTTTCATTTCGGCTTAGTCCCTTTATTAATCTGGGGTCGCCAAAGCGGAATGAACCGCCAACTTATCCAGCATATGTTTTACGCAGCGGATGCCCTTCCAGCTGCAACCCATCTCTGGGAAACATCCATACACACCCATTCACACTCATACACTACGGACAATTTAGCTTACCCAATTCACCTGTACCGCATGTCTTTGGACTTGTGGGGGAAACCGGAGCACCCGGAGGAAACCCACGCCAACACAGGGAGAACATGCAAACTCCACACAGAAATGCCAACTGACCCAGCCGAGGCTCGAACCAGCGACTTTCTTGCTGTGAGGCAAACGTGCTATCCACTAAAATATAAATTAGGATTACGTTTTTCAAATCTCTACAAACATAAATGATGAACATATTTCAGAAGTGAAGTATTTTATTGTTTGTTTCAGCAGCATTGCCTCTAATTTATCAGTAGATAAGTATGAGAGTTTGCCTTAAGAGAATATTTAAAGGGTTAGTTCACCCCCCAATTTGTTTTGCTGTTATTTACTCACCCTAAAGTTTTTTACTCTAAATCCAAATTTCTATTAAGTTAAAAAAAAGGGGGAAAATGTTCTTTAAAACACCTTTATGTTTGATACTTTTGGAACCTGCATAGATTTCAATGGACATCACATGTCAAATAATGTTTTTGGTTTTTTTTTAAAGCCTGATGTCCATGATATTGCTTTAATCTGGATTTTTAAAAATATGTCTGTCCATTATAATTGACAATGGGCTTCGACATTAAAAATATCTGTTTATTGTAATCGACAGTGGTTTAAAGGAATAGTTCTCCAAACATTGTAATATACTCACTATTTATTCACTCTCAAGTGGTTTCAAACATTTATGAGTTTCTTTCTTCTGTTGAGCGCAGAAAATATTTTGAAAAAAGCTGAAACCTACCTCCATAGTGGGAAAAATACTATAGAAGTCAATAGTTACATGTTTTAAGCTTTCTTCAAAATATCTTCTTTTGTGTTCAACAGAAGAAAGAAACTCAAAGTTTGAAACTATAGTAAAAGGTGAATAAATTGTACCATTTATGGGTGAATCTCTTTGAATGTCTCTTCATTATAGGGAACAGTGGGTTCTAATGTACAGTCTATAAAACCAAAACCTGAATATTTAACTCAAAATGTTACATTGTTCAAGTTTGTAACCTTCAGAATAAACTTCAAGATCAACAAATTGTATAATTTTATTCGTATTTTCATGTTGGTATATTTTTGAAGTTCAACTGTATTAACCTGATGTCCACTGAAATTGACAAAAAAAGCAATATATTAAAGATTATTGAATTTTTTATTCTTATCTATGAAAGCCTTAAGAACAAGGAAAATGTAATTCTACATTGTTCTAAAACTTGGGACATAATTTAGGTCTGAATAAATTAACAGAAGAAAGGAAGGCATACAGGTTGGGGACAACTTCTAAATGATGACATAATTACATGAGCCTGGTCAGTACCTGGATGGGTGACCACATGGGAAAACTAGGTTGCAGTTGGATGTGGTGTTAGTGAGGCCAGCAGGAGGCACTCAACCTGTGGTCTGTGTGAGTCCTAATGCCCCAGTAAAGTGAAGGGGAAACTATACTCTCAGTGAGTCTTTTGGATGAGACGTTAAACCAAGGTCCTGACTCTCTGTGGTAATTAAAAATCCCATGGGTCTCTTCGGTGTCCTGGCCAAATTCCCTCTATTGTCCCTTACCCATCATGGCCTACCAATCATCGCCATCCCCAGAACTGGCTCTATCACTGTCTCTTTACTCCACCTATAGCTGGTGTGTGGTGGGCGCACTGGTGCCATTGTCCTGCAGCTGCCGTCGCATCATCCATGAGGTGTGGTGTGCACACTGATGTGGAGAGACCCCCCCCCCCCTCATGATTGTGAAGCGCTTTGGGTGTATGCCCATACACGATAAATGCGCTATATAAATACACATTACATTACATTACATTACATTGCAATACATAAAATTTTTTGGGTCATCTTAATCTATTCCTTTAAGTGCAACAAACCATCAATGTGTTCAGTCTTCACCACTTCAGGAATCAATTGTCAATCTCTTCCTTCTCACTCAGACTGAAGTCATGGGAAACGCACAGAGTGGAGGGATTCCCAGAGAGATCCTGGATGACCTGAAGCTCACCACCAGGTTCTCAGAATCTGAGATCACCCAGTGGTACGAGAACTTCCAAAAGCAGTGTCCTACAGGTCGCATCACGCTGCAGCAGTTCGAGGAGATCTATGGTAAATTCTTCCCCGACAGCGATGCCACCACTTACGCCCAACATGTTTTCCGCTCCTTTGACGCCAATGATGATGGAACGTTAGACTTTAAGGAGTACGTTGTGGCTCTTCACATGACCTCCTCGGGCAAGTCCACCCTGAAGCTGGAGTGGGCCTTCTCACTGTTTGATGTGGACAAGAACGGTTATGTCACAAAACCTGAAGTGATTGAACTCAGCCAGGTAAGAAAATTATTAGTTTATCTTACATAAAGTGTACAAGAATGGGATGTTGGCCAAACCACTATTCTACAGATATGTTTTGTTTCTAATATATCTGTCATAGACTCACTTGTTTAAACTACTTACTTAAAATGAGTTAGAACAACACAATTCTTAAGTTTTTTTTGGGACAACTTAATTGTTTCATGTTCAATCCACTTAAATTTGTAACAACGATTAAGTTAAGTTAAACGATTTGTGCTTGGACAACATGAAGGAATTGTGTGGAACCCAGCTTTTTTTTTTTACAGTGTAGACCATGGTTAAATTGCGATATTGTGATATCAAGCAGATACCATAAACCTCATTGGTTAAACTAATCCTGCCCCCAAACTCATTCATGCATGTTGGGTTGATGTGGTGGGCTGGGTGTGGCAGAATTATTCACATAAAATGTAATATTTAGACTTGATCATTTAATATTTATTTCAGTTTATTTATTTATTATTAGGATTCTTGTGATTGATGGATAAAGTAAAGTCATGAATTTATTTAACAACTGCCATTTTGAAATGAAATTAAAGTGAAGGGTCCCGTGAAGTGCTTTGAAACGTGCATTTTTTTATTCGATATTTGACCTAATCTCAACTGAAATATGAAGTGGGGGTGGGACAAAGAGTTGCCCCTCCCCTTTTAAAAAAACAGCCCAGAAGGGCTGGTTTATTTCTTCTAAACATAAACTTCTAAATATTTTTTTCACTATTTTGAAGCCCACTATCTTAGGATATCTTAGGATGTTAGGATAGATATCCTAACACACTGATACTAACATCTAAAAAACTTTATTTTAATTTTAAGGGACCTTTAATGCCAGAGTATTAATGAAGTGAAGTGTAACACCATTTCATTTAAACATTTGAATAGCTACTTAAAAATGCTGATAAAATATTATTAGCACAAACCTATAATATAATATAATATAATATAATATAATATAATATAATATAATATAATATTCATTCATTCATTTTCTTTTTGGCTTAGTCCCTTTATTAATCTGGGGTCACCACAGCGTAATGAACCACCAAATTATCCAGCATATGTTTTACGCAGCGGATGCCCTTCCAGCTGCAACCCATCACTGGGAAACATTCAAACACACCCATTCACTATGGACAATTTAGCTTACCCAATTCACCTGTAGTGCATGTCTTTGGACTTGCGCTACAGACCAACACAGAACATGCAAACTCCACACAAAAATGCCAACTGACCCAGCCGAGGCTCGAACCAGCGACCTTCTTGCTGTGAGGCGATCATGCTACCCACTGCGCCACCGTGAGGCTCTATAATATAATATAATATAATATAATATAATCAAAAAACCATATTATTAGCAAACCTTTTCAGACAGTGAAGGTACTGTCACGTTGCGAAATCTAGCCACACATAAGGAAGATTCGAACATGAACTAATTCTGACTGGCAACTGTCAGTTTTTTTTACTCTTCAATGTTTAGAAAAAAAAAATCAACATTATGGTTCCAGTGTATTGTTATCGGCACAGTATAGTGTTGTGGACTTGCCTAATCTCATAGAATTAAAACAACTTAAAGTTAAATTTACACTTCACCCTCTTACCTCCACCTGCTCCAGAAGGTCTACATCCCCTCCAGGAGCCTCCGATCAGGGTGTGAGCACCGCCTTGTGGTGCCATTACAGAGAGGCTATAAGTCACTTTCCAAAACCTTCTCATTCAATGTTCCTCACTGACGGAATAATCTTTCTATTCCCGATTGGACTGCGGATACATTGGTATCCTTCAATCGACAACTAAAAACCCATCTCTTCAGAGAACACATGAACCCTGGTGAAGAATACCAAAACCACATATAGAAGCACTTTCTCCCTCTCTCTCTCTGTCTCTCGAAAAACAAAAAACCTCTTACTCTAGCACTAAATTCTCTGAGCACAAACATGTTGCTTTGAATAACTAGCACTTGTATGTATTGCCTCTTCTTGTTGAAATCACTAAATACGTCCTTAATTGTAAGTCGCTTTGGACAAAAGCGTCTGCTAAATGACTAAATGTAAATGTTAAATAACTTACACTTATTTAAACACACACACTATTTGTAAATATGTAAAGACAGAATAATTTTCATTACAGATTGTTAGAGAAAAAAGTTGTGATCAAACTGATTAATGCATTTGTGAATACATTAAGATAAAACAATACTAACACAGACTCTGTATATGGCACAAATTGAGGTCAAAATACCGTTGCTTGGACAAAAATCTTATTTTACGAATCCGTGCGAAGTAAGAGATTCAAAGGTAAAATCTTTAAAGTCAGCTTGATTTATCATCTGGAACAAATCCCAAAATAATGTTAGTTGCTTGCACCAATCAATACTGAAATTTAAAAAATTTTTCCTGCTAACTTTTGAGCGCTGTTGAGCACGTTCTTGAACAGCGCTGATTTGCCATTGTGTTCAAGTGCTCAACAGAAATAACTGTGATTGGCTGTGAAGGTCATCAGCTCACTGAACTCACCGCTGTTTACTGAGTGTAACCAGAGATACAGGGACACTGGAGTGTTTTAAAGCCGCGAAGATCAGCTGGTTTGTCTCTAAACTGACATACGAGTGATCTGCTAATGAATCGCGGCTTTATGGACGTTTTTTAAATTTCAGTATCGATCGGTACCGAATTCCAGTATCGTTACAACCCAAGCTGTTTGTATGTTTGTTATATGTTGTTATCATTGTTGTGGATATAGCAATTCTCATAGAATTAATTACAACTATTTTTAAAACTTCATTATTATTGTAAAAGAACACTGACACCCATTGCTAATACTATTAGATAAGAGAAACTAACGTAAACTCGATGTAAAATTATCGTAAAATGTATTTTGTCAACAAAAGCCAACCATTTATGGTTGGGAGATTCGAGCATGAACTCTTTAAAGTCAGGCAGATTATGATGGACGATTAAAGCATTCACCATCTGGTAAAAGTGTTCCTTTGTGTCATTGTCGAAATAGTTTCTGACTATTCTCGTTTACGTCATTGTAAGCAAGGGTAAAAAGGTTCTCTATTCAGAATTTGCTGGTCATATAAATTCGCCTGAAATCTGATTCTGACTTCGTCAAAAAGTTTGTCTGGTTATTTGAATGTGTCTCAGATTCAGAGTCAGGTCGTTTTGTCAGGGACGATTACAACACAAAGAGCATCAAACTGACCTAAGATCAGCGATTAGAGTGACATCACCCTTAAGCTGAAGCTCTATAAGAACTGATTGCGGCGAAAGGTTGAAGGATTCATTGGTGGGCACTGCGAGAGAGATAAGCCTCAATATGCAATCAGGATTTAAGAGCATGGGCACAGGGGGTGGGTGGGGGTGGGGTTCAATGACATGTCAGTTTATAAGCCTCCTTCTTAGAAATGGCTGATCAATGTCCTGGGGAGTAGAGTAGGGTGTTGGGCAGAAATAGAACAAATGATATCCTATGATCTGGAGGCAGTTAAACTTCCATTCAAAAATAAACTACAGTGTAATATTATATCACAGCAGGCTTTTTTTTGGATTGTGGCATAGGGGAATGATTTGCAAATACTTAAGAGTCCAAAATATACACAGACACTCGGGATGTGTGCACTATACCAAGATTCTGCCTCATCTAGTGTCTGCGCTTTTTCTCTCGTAAAGTTATGAGCAACAAAAATGCTTTTATACTCATTTACATTTGAGTTCAAGTATGTGTCAAAGTGGGGGTCTGTTGTTTTTCCCATTTACAATCGTTTTGATGTTGTACTTGTTTAGTCTCCGATTCACTCCTGATTGCAAAAGACAAGCCGGTTCAGTTTTGACACTGTTATGGACAAACTAAGTTGCATTCTTTCCAAACTATAGTAGTTCTTTCATTACAGAAAATACAGTGCCTTATTTTGACTTGTCGAAGTTTATGTCCACACGTACATGGGTATTTTTATAAATGGAGTTTTCCCCGCTTTTTAAAAAAAAAATCTCAGTCCACATCAAGGGGTGTCCAAACTCAGTCCTGGAGGGCCGACATCCTGCTAAGTTTAGCTCCAACTTGCTTCAACACACCTGCCAGGATGTTTCTAGTATATCTAGTAAGTGCTTAATTAGCTGGTTCAGGTGTGTTTAATCAGGGTTGGAGCTAAACTCACCAGGACACCGACCCTCCAGGACCGAGTTTAGACACCCCTGGTCTACTTGCAACCACAAAAACGCACTGTGACGCATGTTCTTCAGTATTTCGCAAGTAAAGAGCATATACAAGTCAATGCAAACGTGAGAACCAAGGCGAATTACCTTTCCACGGTGCGTTTGCTGCGAAAGCACGGAATTTGCAACATTCGCGTTTGGTGTAAACAAGCTGTGTTGGCCAATCAGAAAGGAGAAAACCGTGCTCGCTGACATCATGAAGTGAAAAGTCTGGTTGTAGTGTCCACACGACCAGGCTGTACCCAGAGTTTTGGAAAAACTTCACCTTGGCTGGAGTTTTCAGAAACTTTCAGGTTCAGTCATCTAATACTCCATTTTCATGTGGACAAAAAGCAAAACACTATAGAAAACCAGTGTGGTTTTGAAAATACACATATGTTTGTGTGGACAGGGCCTAATTGTGTAGACAACACAATGTAGTCAAAAATGCAAAAGTTTTTCCATTGGTTTTTGAAAAAGTTTCATATCTACAAGTTTAAAAATGATCCGCATGTACACATATGTAGTATGCATGCCAGGACAGTATTTGGCGCTGTTCCCTGGTTGCTATACAGTACCTACAGTGAAGTGACGATATACCTACGGCGGGTTGGTGCTCGTGTCTATGAATAATTTGCTGTGTGTGTAAAAGTGTCTTCTCCGATTTTGGTTGCAATGTGAAGTAAATCAAGTAATCCATTGAATTTTTTATGACCTCTTTCTTACAGTTTAGTAGGATTTGCTCATCCCCCTCAGCCTTCTTTTAAAAGCCATGTTTTGTTTTGTTTTTACGAATGAAATCATATTTGTACAAATCAGCCACTTTGCTGACAATACACAAAACAGGAACATTTTCCCATGGGATCGGGCTGGTAAGCACACACTGCAATTTTGTGATCAGCTGCTGATTGGCTGTCAGTTTTTTTTAGTGCTTATCAGTTATAGTAGTAGTATGATTAATAATGAAAGTGAAATGATTATTACATTTTGTAGCTATAGTACATTTTCTTGGTGTAAAAAAGTCTTACGCACACAGTACTGCAAGCCTTCTGAAGTCAAATATTCATTCATTCATTTTCTTTTTCGGCTTAGTCCCTTTATTAATCTGGGGTCGCCACAGCGGAATGAACCATTAACTTATCCAGCATATGTTTTACGCAGCAGATGCCCTTCCAGCTGCAACCCATCACTGGGAAACATCCACACATACCCATTCACACTCATACACTACGGACAATTTAGCTTACCCAATTCACCTGTACCGCATGTCTTTGGACTGTGGGGGAAACTGGAGCACCCGGAGGAAACCCACGCAAACACGGGAAGAACATGCAAACTCCACACAGAAACGCCAACTGACCCAGCCGGGGCTTGAACCAGCAACCTTCTTGCTGTCAGGCGATTGTGCTATCCACTGCGCCACCGTGCTGCCCCTGAAGTCAAATAAACAGACCAAATTGTAAATATTGTTTTTTATTGTTAATAACGTTAGATTTTATGGATATTGACATTTTTATATTTAAAAAAGATCTAAATTTGGACTGAATCATTTAATCGAACTTCAATTTGTTTATTTATTTATTTACTATTTCACTCCAGTTCAGTGAAAGTTCACGCAGATTTATCTTTTGGGTTACAAGAGTGCTCCAGGTATCCCTGCATTCTTTATCTTGCCAAAGCTCTTAAGTAAGATTGACACAGCTGGCGCTATTTCATCCATTTGTTTTGACTTATTGTTAGGTAACTTAAGTTATTTTAGGGTGAGCTGAATCAGCAATGCAAACAAATTAACGAACAAGCTAAGCTTTAAGAAAAGAGTATGACTGAAACATACAGGGATCTGAGGGAACGCAAGGTGAGACACGTTACAACTAAGCTAAGCATGGATTAGGGAACAAAATAACAGATTTGGAAATACGCCATTTGTGTGATAAGATGTTATCCAAAGAATAGCATCTACAACAATACAGCAGTCATGACCCTTGCTGAAATAATGTTCTATTAAAGAAATATTACATCCTAACATTCAAAATGTTGAGACTCATTAAAAACAAATATCTTTACACCAATATCTTTTCATTAAAAACAAAAATCTTGCTGTGTTAGCGACAGTGCTAACCACTGAGCCACCGTGTAGCCTATTCCAAACACACAACACTTAATATTACTACTTTAAATGAACAAAATTTTTTTCTTTAATATGATCTTTGAATTTTAAAGGCAATCAACTGAAAAAGTTTAAACATTTTAAACTAAAATAGCTCACTTGCTAGCTTAAATGCTATTGCTAAGAGCACATGGCACTAATGCAACCATGAGTAAAAGAATATTTACCAAACCCATTCAGTGATCAATGATCAATTCTGTGTCGTTTTTGATACAGTAGTAACCTGTTTGACTTTTTTTACAAAGTAAATCTTAGTGTAAAAACTTATTCAGTGTTTTTTTTTTAATTACCAGGTTCTGCTGGTTGACGCATATGCCGAATTGTCCTTGCCTTCTAAGCCAATTGTAATTGTTTGTTTTGGTTCAATTTGGAATTTCCCCAACCATTACAGAGCCGGATCAAAGTGAGCGCTCCAGCTCGACCCCACCCTGATCCCCTCACCTTTCAGTGCTTCAGATCTTAAAAGTGAGGGCCAGTGATATAATTTCCTGTACCTTACATAGTTGTGGGAGATCATTACTTAAACTTAAAAGGAACGTACAATACAGTAACATGATTGAGACAAGATTTATGTTCTTATAACAAATGTATAGCAAAAAAAGGTTAAATGTTTTGTATTGTACTGATACTTAAGTTACACAAATTAATTAAATTTGGATAAAACAATTTCAGTTTAATTTTGCTACTTTTAAAGCATTAAAATTATTACTATGTAATTTAAATGTTAAAAGTGTAATTGGAAATGGCTAATGTAAATTGTTTAATTGAATTTTCATTTCGAACCAAACTTTGCACATATGTCTTGGGAAATGCTAATTTGAAATAAAAAATACATTGCCGTTTTACATACTGCATTCCCATTTTGCATATTAGATTTCAAAATTACTTTTACTACTTACATGCTCCCATACATTTAGGCTTTTCCCACAAATTTTACAGTAACAGAAAAAAAATACACTGACTAGTTCACACAAGAAAAAAAAAGTGACTTTGGACATCAAATGTGGACTTTTGGGCGTCCGCAGACGTTTTGGCCCCAATGGCCTTCCATACCAATGTACCTACATTTATACAATCAGTCAATCTCATGTAATGATGATTTTGCTTTAGATGTCACACTGATGGATTCAGTAAGTTCATTTAAGCCAGATGCCTTGTAATTTGATCCAGTTCTCTCTGATTTCTTTGATCAGGCCATTTTCAAACTCATACCCAAAGAGAAGCATTCAAATCTTCCCAACGACGAGAGCACGCCAGAGAAGAGAGCAGAGAAACTCTGGGCCATCTTTGAGAAAAAGGACAACGGTAAGAAAACTGAAGAACCGTTTTTAGTCAACATTAGCAGACGGACAACATTAATAAACCCAATTCTCTTTCACTCCTGCAGAACGAGTCGCAGAGGGAGAGTTTATTGAAGCTATCCAGTCAAGCGATGATGGTCTACGGCTCATTCAGTATGATCATAAATGAGCCATCATAATCATGCTAACGGCAATTTTTTTTCATGCCTGAATGTATGTGTATTTGTTGCTTCTTAAATGTGTTTGTTAAAGGTTGTTTTTGACTCTTCTAAATGATAAAAATAATATAATATGTTTGCATAAATAAGAAATATGTAAGTGAGCACAGCTCCTTATTTGAAAAACAATACTATAGTCAGTTTGAAAATGTACGTTCTGTGTCGTAATGTCGTCTTTGTTTTGGTCTGTGTAACTCCGCCCACTGCCAGTTTACCCAATTATATTTCGGCTCTTCGGGTTACCAGGTAGGGAAAAAACCCTCTCCAAAAATTTGAATTTGGACCGCAATACCTAGTTCAACCACTAGATGTCAATCCTACACACTGCTCCTTTTTAATTCGAGTGCCGCCATTTATTAAGCAATAGGTTCATTATTCTGTTTCTGTGTCATGAATGTAATTGATTTTTTTTGTCATGCGTTTTGTCATGTGTTGATTTAGAGCTTTGTGTGCGTTTCATCTTGTTTAAAGTCCACATGAAATCAGTCTTCTTAGTCTTAAAGTGAACAATTGATCCATGCAAGTTAAATTACTAAAAAAAAACCACACAAATTTGTTTTAGTGATCTTTAATTCAGATCCAAATTTAAAAACTATTTTATTCATGCTCTGGAATAGCTGTCCTTCTCCGATGATGACGTCAGTTTAATGAGTTGGCTGAAATATGCTTAGCCACACCCACACCCCTCAAGCTGTTAATTTATTGCAACTGAAAGATGAGAGGAGGAGGCACAAATATAACCCACCCCCTACTGAATATTCAATTTCAGCTAACGAGGGAAAACGTCATCATACTGTCATAAAAGTCTGCAGCAAATTCGTTTCACGCAGATTTTAATAACATATATAATCTTTTGGAATTAGTTTAGGATATACAGCTAGAGCAAAGCTACTATATAGCTTGTAGGTTCATGTTCAGTTGATATGCTGTTACTTAGTCTCACAAATGGGTTTTGATGGAAATTATTCATGTTATATTTGTTTGATAATTCTCAATGTATTGTTGGTTTCATTCAATCGAGCTTTTCATGGTTTATTTTTTGCACTACAATGCAATTTGTTTCTTACAGTATTGTTTCCTAACAGTTGTGTAAAAATAACACAATCAAAAGTCATTTAAATAGTTATGCTTTTGTTATTTCTTCATTTAAATATATTAAAATATATTTTTTGGCCTGGTTTGGAATATTTAAAAAGGATACAGGATGCATTTGTGTGTGTCTACTTGTATCATAACTTGAGCATGCTTTCTATCTTCACCATAATAAAAGACAACAAAACATAAGAATAAGCACTTCTCTCTTGTCTTTTGTCATTATGGTTTTCTTTTTTCCGTGTCTCATTCTGTCCATCTCTCACTTGATCTCCGTCTCTTACTGGGGAGATTATTCACATAATCTTCTGTCCAGCTTTTGAAAGCATCTGTCTAAAGCTGCAGGAATTCCTCTGTTTGTTGTAATCTGTCCATCAATCCATCTTGTCGTACAGTATATTCAGATTATGTGATACATTATGTGTGCTTGGTGCTCTTATTTAAAAAAAACTATATAAACACTATATAATGAAGTGAAGAACGAGAAAAGTCCTAGAGAGCAAGACATGATCCAGACTAAATTAAAAGCACAAATAAACACAGAATTCCTGGGGATAAAACTGTGTGAACACACAAATATTTTACAAACAGTAAAAGAAACATCATGACCTACAAATTATTATTATTTATTATTATTTCTTCTTCAGATATTACCCTTAATTTGTTCTAAGATGTAGCTTGTTTCATTGGTTCTTTGAAAAAAAAAGTAGGCCATTTAATTAATTTATTGCAACAAAACTTACCAAAAAGCTGTGTGCTGAGCTGAACATGCAAACGTATCTATGATTGTATATAATGGCATTTTTGTTTGGAAAAAAATATGCAAAAATGCAATGGGTGTAGCTTTTATTATGACATACTTTTATGGATGCATCTTGTGACACCATGTCTCTGATTCATTTAGGTTTCTTTGTTGTTTGTTAAAATTCATATTCCGGTCAGACTACACAAGGGTGGATCCCTGTTTAGTTTTTTTTATAGTGTAACGCACAAACAAAGAAATCCAAAACCAAAATGAGTTACATTTAAGCCAAATCTAAAGTGTGAAAACACCATAATGAAAGTGTTTGAGAAAATAAAAGGTCTGGTGCGCAAAGCTGACAAAGATCAATAAATGGAATAATATTTGGTAAATCAGAAATCTCAGATTTCTTTATTATATAGAAATTTCAAAACTGTACGTGTCCGAATTCATGCTATTCAAAAAACAATAGACTTTTGATGAGATTTGCACAACTAATGGCCATTTCCCACAAGGACACAGAAGAGGGTTTATGAATGGAAGTGAAGCCACATGGTAGGTCATGCGATAATGACAAGATGACGAATGGAGTCCATCCGAAACTCATTACTATTGCTCATATTCATACTAATTTTCCTACAAATTTTTAATGGTTATGAAGTAAATTAAAGTTCAGATGTACTGTACAACTCAGCAGTAGTGGAAAGTAACAAATTACAAATACTTACATTACTGTAACGGTAGTTTTTCCTTCAGGAATAGTTCTGTATTGGCATTTATACTGTGCTATTTTCCTTCAACCTATAGTCACTACTTTGTATGTTTATATTTTCTTGTGAAAGGTGAGTGCTTAAGTAGAATAATCAGTAACAGAAAAAACATGCACCAGACAGACTGAGCTAAAGACACTGATGCTTTATGAATGCAGAGAACATGTACAGTGCTTTAAAAGCATTAAAAGTGTCCAAGAAGACGCATAATTGTTACAGGCATACACCTATTGTATGATGGCTGAAATTGTGAACTAATTGCACTACAGAATGTTACGTTTTCAAATATACGCACAAATTGCATGT
Organism: Danio choprae; assembly: GCA_903798125.1. Taxonomy (NCBI): domain Eukaryota; kingdom Metazoa; phylum Chordata; class Actinopteri; order Cypriniformes; family Danionidae; genus Danio; species Danio choprae. The sequence continues at coordinate 6,825,487 of CAIGQW010054307.1, forward strand.
ATTTTACGAGTGCTGGGCACGCTTGGTTTGCGGAACCAACTGCTGGATACTCGTAGCTTTTTAGTTGTTCAAAGTTTATAACATAAGCATTAGCATATCACCACAGCTAGACGTTTGGCTCTTTGGATACACAGTTTTCACTTTATGCAATTTGATGGAGTATATGCAATTTCAAAAGAACCTATTGTTTTCAAAAAGAGGATAAAGCAATTCTGAACTGTGAAATGACTCATGTTTGTGACTCATTTGCATAATTCGATTCAATTCAATTCAAGTTTATTTATATAGCGCTTTTTACAATGTAGATTGTGTCAAACATGTTCTAGTAAAGTCCAGATTTCAGAGTTCAGTTCAGTTCAGTTCAGTTCAGTTCAGTTCAGTTCAGTTCAGTGTGGTTTAAGTTTCACTGCTGAAAGTTCAAATACTGAAGAGCAAAAAAAAGCGCAGCTCCACAAGTCCCGATCCGAGCAGGCCAGTGGCAACAGTGGCGAGGAAAAAAAACAAACAAAAAAAAAACTTCACCAATTGACGAAGTGAAGGAAAAAAACAAAACAAAAAACAGGCTCTGTTAGGCACGATCATTTTTTTCTGGCCAAACGTCCTGTGTGGAGCTCCAGTCTAGGTGCCGGGGGCTGGGGAATGACAGCACGCCCGTGAAAAATGTCTACTCTAACCCTTAAACCCACACTCAAAAAATATTTTTGCTGCTTGTTTTCAGGGACAACTGAATTGCTTTATGTTCAATACACTTAAAATTGCTACGTTAACGTAATGGATTTGTGTTGGGACAACATAAATGAATTATGTGAAACCCTGCTTTATTTACAGTAAAGTATAGTTGTAACTGAGGCCTTGAAGAGGTTTTCTGCACTGTGAAAGCAAATATACTTTGCATTTGTTTATGAAGGATGAGGAACTGACTCACATTAATTATGGTAAAACTGACACCATCATTACTGTGTTTGCAGGAGCCGAGGAACCCACCAGAGCTGAAATTCAATTATGATAATAGGAGTTTTGTTTCTGACATGTCATTTAAGCAGTGGGCCAATCAAAAGAGATCAGGCTACATATGACCAATCAGAGCAGAGTAGACTCTCGGAAAGCAGTGGTTTAGAAAGACTGAGGTGCTGTTTACACTAGTAGGTTTTTGTTTTAAAATGTCTACGTTTTGCTGCGGGTGTCAGTGTTCTGTCATGTCATGTGATCCCTTTGTCCTGTCTTTCCCGCCATCGTCAGTGTTAATTTATCCCACCTGTGTTCATCCCTGTGTCTCATCTGTTTAATCATCTCCTCTCCTATTTATACCCTTCCGTCTGTGTCCTTCGTTATCCGGTGTTGTATTGTCTACACCTTGATGTCCTGTCGAATCCAGTGCCTTTACCCTGTGAGTGTTTGTTCAATAAATCCGTCTTTTGTTAAGTATCGTGTTCCCGTCTCATCATGTCTACCACCAGCAAGTTGTTACAGCGGGTACATCTGCCGTCCACTACTCATCTTCAACCCACATAAACAGCATTTTAAAAACTCTAACGTACGTTTTTTAGTTTAGAAATTCTGGTTCCATTTCAGTATAGATGGACTGAAATAAACTTTTGAAAACAAAGGCATGGCTCAAATGATCAATACACAACTGGCAGATTGCGAAATGCTGGCGAAATATGCGTATGGTCACGCATCCTGCATTTTAGGCTAGTGTGGATAGAGTTTGTTTTTCTACAGCAAAAATGCCAGTTTGGACAAGCGTTTTTATTTTAAAATACTGTTTAAAAATAAAAATCGCACTAGTGTAAACAGCACCTCAATCCTTTAACATACACTCTATAAATGATTTTTGTTGCTTGTTCAAACTACTTATTTAAAATGAGCTGAATCAACCCAACACTTGAGTTTTTTGGGGGACAACTTATTTTTTTATATTCAATCTACTTAAATTTGCAAAAATTATTAGGTTAACTTTATCGATTTGTGTTGGGACAACATGAATGAATTGTGTGGAACCCAGCATTTTTTTTAAAGTTCCTTTAATGATTAAATGTGGAGTAATGATGGAGTTCTTTTAATGATAAATTATTTTTAAATGAATTATTCATTCTGTATGAAATATATCCAGTAATAACAATGACAATAACAGTAAAATAATCTGGAATATGCTGACTACAGGTCGCTGTGATTTTCCTAAGTTAGACATGTTCGTGAATCAACAACTTTTGGTGATTACGAAACAACATTCCTACCAAAAAATATAAAGCAAAAAATGGCAAAGGAACCCCCAAACCTTGCTTTGCTGCATTTACTGTATAAATATCGCTCAAACCTGATTGGTCGATTGGGATGTTGTTCCAAAGATGTGAAATATTTGACATATGAATTGTATACGTCAAATATTTCAGTTGTTTCTGACCATGTTAATGCGTCTTCCATTGTAAAGGCTTAACCAAAACATGGACCTTAAAGCGACAGTTCACCCACAAATCAAATTTGCTCTCAAATCAAGTGCCCTCAAATGGTTCCCAATCTTTATGAGTTTCTTTCTTCTGTTGAACACAAAAGAAGATATTTTGAAGAGTGCTAGAAAAACAACTAGAAAACTAGAAAAACAACTACTATGGAAATCAATGGTTACAGGTTTTCAACATTTTACAAAATATCTTTTTTGTTCAACAGAAGAAAGGTATTCAAATAGTAGTGTGACATCTAAAAGGTGAGGTGAACTATCCCTTTTTTCACCCTTTTTTGGCTGAACTATCCCACTGATGGTACTGATTATGAAAAGTGTTCTTTCTGGTGGTCTTTCTTTCTCCAAATGTCCTTCACATCAGAGTCTCCTCAACACATTTCATCGTTCCCCTGCCTCTCCAACGCTTCCTCCATCTCATCCATTTCTCTCTCGCAATCCTCGCATCCCTCTCTCCCACAGCCCCCCACCAGGACCAGCCCATGAGGACTCTTGGAGCCCACCATTCCCCCGGCGGACCCTTCGTCTCGGGGTGTCCAGACGTTGTCAATAAACGCTCCCTGCTGACACTGCTGAACCAGCCGGCTGACCGAGTACAGGCTCTCCCCGCCGCTCGTGATCACCTCATCGTAGGGCGGCGCTTGGTTGACAGCACGGGCTTCCTCCAGACGGACGCGGGCACGGTGCTTCATCTCAATCAGAGTTTTGGTGTAAGAGTTCAGTGTGAATACGGCCGCCGCCATGCAACAGCTGAAGGAGATCCAGGCCATGCTGTGAAAGCAGAAGCAATGGAATCTAATATTCATTCATTCATTCATTTTACTTCAGCTTAGTTCCTGATTTATCAGGGGTCACCACAGCAGAATGAACCGCCAAACTACTCTGGCATGTTTTATGCAGAAGATGCCCTTCCAGCTGCAACCAAGTACTGGGAAAATAACTAATCAGATTTTAAAGTATAATCGAACAGTCACATGATTTAAACTGTCATTCGGATGTTTTTGAAGGAAGCGTTTAATATACAGCAAGGGTTGCATTTATTTGATCTGTAAAACTTGCAATGAGAGAAATTACAAACATATTTAAAGTGATTTTTTTTTTATTGAGCACAAAAGAGGATATTTGGAAGAATGTTGAAAACTGGCCATTGACTTCTATTGACCTCATTCTTCGACCCACAGCCTTTCACTCAAAAAATGACTTTTGCTGCTTGTTCAAACTACTTCAAACCAATTTATCTCAAATGAGTTGAAAAGACACCATTCTAACGTTTTTTTGTGTGTTTTTTAATGTCTACTTAATCTACTTAAATGAGTAAAAACAATTAAGTTAACTCAATCAATTTGTGTTGTGGCAGCATGAAGGAATTGTGTGGAACCCAGCAGTTTTTTACAGTGTACAGTGGCTGGAGACTTTCTGGTCTCATTCACTTCCACTGATTTTTAGAAAACAGCTCGCTATATGCTGCTTGATGTTGCAAATAGATCTTTTCTTCATTTTATTTTTCTACTTTTTGTGTATAGTCATGAACACACTTGTTTGTAAAGCAAGTTTGACTGTTTTCTGACGATTATTATTCCTAGTCATTTCTACCACTAAATCGGTTATATTAATAACTACAACTAAAAAAGTTATAAAACAATCGCAAAAAAACAGTGCACTCACGCATTGAAGAATAAGATTATAGTAGGGGGAAAAGTTCCTATGGGGGACAATTGGTAAAACTCAAACAGGTTTGGAAAAAGTGAAAGGTGAGTAAATGATGACAGAGTTTACATTTTTGGGTGAACTATCTTTTTAAGGGCATTCGTGCACAAACCGTCAAAATGAAAGTTTAGTTTACTTAAAATAAATCGATTACTATTTTATAGTAAAATGCACTTCTCAAAGTAGAACATTATTTATACACAATTTGCACAACTTTTTTATCCAACTAGGTATTAATTTCAGCAGGAAAACAAAGTTTGAGGAGAAAGTAAAGGGCTTATTTCATGGTGTAAGCTGTTTTTAAATTAAACATGTTTTGTGATTTAAATGTACTGGTTGATTTAATACTTTTTGACTACAAAAAGGTGTATTTTAATTATTAAAATGGACTGCAGAAAAATTAAAAGCAGAAAGAATTTTTATAAATATTATAGGGCCCAATAATAATCATATTATTAACAGTAATAATATGAAATATTAATCACATTTTAAATAATTGCTTATTGGCAAATTTTCAGCTGCCATTTCTCCATGCAGTCTACAGTCACAAAACTCTGATATTGCTGCATTTGTGCTCCAGAAACATTTCTTATTGTGGAAAAACATTGCTTTTTTATGAATTAAAAAAAATATTAATGCTACTGTGGGCGTCACGGTGGCACAGTGGGTAGCACGATCGCCTCACAGCAAGAAGGTCGCTGGTTCGAGCCTCGGCTGGGTCACTTGGCATTTCTGTGTGGAGTTTGCATGTTCTCCCCGTGTTCGTGCTGGTTTCCTCCAGGTGCTCCGGTTTCCCCCACAAGTCCAAAGACATGCGGTATAGGTGAATTGGGTAAGCTAAATTGTCCGTAGTGTATGTATGAATGAGTGTATATGGATGTTTCCCAGTATTGGGTTGCAGCTGGAAGGGCATCCGCTGCGTAAAACATATGCTGGATAAGTTGGCGGTTCATTCCATTGTGGCGACCCCAGATTAATAAATGGACTAAGCCGAAAAGAAAATGAATGAATGAATGAATAAATGCTACTGAATGAATGAATGAATGAATGAATGAATGAATGCTAATAAATGCTACTTTTAATCTAAAAGTGCCCTTTGTGAATTAATGAATGAACGAATGTACGATGAATGTCTCTTATATAAAATAAAAAAGTTACAATTTCAGTATTATACAGTTGGGTTTAAAAACAAAATATATTATATTTTATTTAGTATATTTAAAATAAGTATGCCTCTAATTGGCAGGGTCAGTATTTATCCGCTGCATTTTCCTCTCCTATATAAATATATATATATGGTCATTACACCATTGCTAATATAACAAATCTGATGAAGACCTATACAGACTTTAAAGGGTCCCGTGAAGTGCTTTGAAATGAGCATTTTTTATTTGATGTTTGATGTAATCTCAACTGAAACATGGAGAGGGTGAGACATAGATTAGCCCCTCCCCTTTAAAAAAACAGCCAATGGCGTTTTGTTTTATCACATATTCTGAATGCAAATGTTGTCACTGTTTGTTGGAGCACACTAGCGATATCTATAAAAAACTAACAATACTCTTAATAACATCTCATTTTTTACATTTTATTTAATGGGACCTTTAAACAGTAAATACATTACATACTGAGAATTTGAAGAATTTTCTGAAACACTTAGTAGTATATGAGAATAGCAGAAAGAATAAAACAATGCATTAGAGAAAAATGGATGGATACTCACGCAAATGACCAGCCGTAGTCCCAGGTCTGGGGTCTCCAGTCTTTGGGCCCAATGCTGACAGTCATCTGGAATACTGTTGTGTACATCATATGTGCCACCATTCCCATCATGCCTTAAATGAAGAAAGATTATTGTTCTGCTAGTTTGTTTCTGTTACATATCGATTATGAATAACATGTTTTCTTAAAGCCGGCATGAATAAAATATTTTCTATTCTTATTTTTATATGTACAGTTGAAGTCAGAATTATTAGCCCTCATGAATTATTATATATTTATGTTTTTCCCCCAATTTCTGTTTAACCGAAAGATTTTTTTTCAACACATTTCTAAACATAATAGTTTTAATAACTCATTTCTAATAACTGATTTCTTTTATCCTTGCCATGATGACAGCACATAATATTTGACTAGATATTTTTCAAGATACTAGTATTCAGCTTAAAGTGACATTCATTCATTCATTTTCTTTTCGGCTTAGTCCCTTTATTAATCTGGGGTCGCCACAGCGGAATGAACCGCCAACTTATCCA
>CAIGQW010054307.1:6836906-6847975 GCA_903798125.1 Danio choprae
CCATTTCTTTGCTGATCCAACCATTCCTTTGTCTATCCATCCATTCATTTGTCCATCTGTCCATCTATCATCCATCCATCCATCCATCCATCCATCCTTTATCAATTCATCCATCTATTTCTTTGTCCATCCATCCTTGCATCTATCCTACCGTTCATCCATTCATTTGTCTATCCATCCAATCTACTATTTGTTCATCCATCCATCCATCTGTTTCTTTGTTCATCCCTTTGTCCATCCATCCATTCGTCTGTCCATCCATCTATCCATCCATCCATCCATTGATCCATCCATCCATCCTTTCATCAATTCATCCATCTATTTCTTTGTCCATCCATCCTTGCATCCATCCATCCGTTCATCCATTCATTTGTCTATCCATCCAATCGTTTGTCCATCCATCCATCCATCCATCCATCCATCCATCCATCCATTTGTCCATCCATCCATCCATCCATCCATCCATCCATACATACATCCATACATACATTTATCCATCTGTTTTGTTGTTCATCCCTTTGTCCATCCATCCATTTGTCCATCTATCCATCCTTCTTACTGATCATCCCTCTATACCACCATCCATCCAGGCGCGGTGCTAGAGGTGCTTCTTAATGAACACCCAAAAGCAAATACTGTATGTAGTAAATCAGACTTTATTAATCAAACTGATAAAATAACTGGTGAAGGGCAGCTGCCACTTCTACACAATTATTAATAATTTACAATTCACCTACTGGATTATTAGTCTATTTAATATTAAAAGCCGAATATGTATAAGGGCAGGCAGTAATATAAATAAACAATAAAAACGAACGGGCCTGCAACCATTCATCTATCACTCCTCTCTCCCTCTCACTCTCTCTATTGTCTATTTGTCCACACCTCTCACACATTTAAAACAGTGAGGCAAATTATGTAACTTAAAAAAACTTTAAAAAGTCGTGTCCTCTGTGTTGTATAAGACTGTCTTGTTGCAGTAGATGTTGACAACTGGAGTGACCCCATGGCAGATAAATGAAAGAAATGAGAAAGAAAGGCCACAAGAGGGAACAGATGTGGGACTAAATCAGGACATTAGTATCAAGAACAGCTTTGACAGCTGGACCAATAACAGTAGTTGTTTATGGGTTTTATTCATTTTCCTTTGGACTCGAATTGAATTTTCAACAAAGAACATCAAAAGTCCCCAGCCAAAATTGCAAAGTAATTCCGATGTTTAATGTTTTGAAGCTTCATATCTTTTTTCTTTACCTCATGTAACATCATCATTAAAAGTTCACAGATATCAGAATATAAGTATGCTGGTGCATTAACCATCACCAATACCTTCATTGTGTTTCTCACAGGACAACCAGAAGCCAGTGTGGAAGTAGCGCAGCATGTATTTGTCCTCTCCAGTCTCCCATATGTAGTGTACTGCATTGGCCAGATTTTTGGCTCTAATACGGGCCAGTTCCTCTTTCTGGATGGGAGACATTGTCACATTGGATTCGGGCTTTTTCGGGTCTCCTGTTGGAACCTCTGTAAAAAAAAAAAAAAGGAGAATTCAAATGAACAATAATGAATGAAAAGACACTTGAGTGATTCTGAAGGATTAAACACCATGAGGTCTCTGTTAAAATCATGTAAATAACGCACTGTTCACCTAATCTGATAGAAAACCTTTCATTTCCAATCCTCCAACGTTTAGTGATAATCTCCTTCAGTGTTAAGAGGGGTTAAAATGATCTATTAGAATTGTTGACCTGAAAGATCACAGTACAGTAAGTATTGACCTGTAAAGCTTTGATTTTACAGTTTAAAAGTGCATTTTCAGGAGATTGTTAGTGATTTATGAGTAGTTTTAAAAGAATGTGCACTGAAGATGTGTGTTAAATGTAGCCTACATCTAGGCTGTTGTTCTTGCATAATAAAGTCTGACAGGCTTCAGCAGCCACATGCGAACCTCCTAAAGATGTAATTTATACCTCTTATTACACAACTACTTGCCACAAAAGTAAACGATTAGACTCAAAACATTGATCTGAGCTGTATTAATTTTTACAAACTCTTTAATTAAATGCCGGCAGCTAGCTCTCTGTAATTCACACATGGTTGTCCACTGAAGCTAAGCAGGCCTGTGCCCGGTCAGTACCTGGATGGAAGACCACATGAGAAAGCTAGGTTGCTGCCGGAAGTGGTGATAGTGAGGCCAGCATGGGGCGCTCAACCTGCGGTCTGTGTGGGTCCTAACGCCCCAGTATAGTGAAGGGGACTTTATACTGCTTAGTGAATGCTGTTTTTCGGATGAGATGTTAAACCGAGGTCTAAACCTGACTCTCTGTGGTCGTTAAAAATCCCAGGATGTGCTTTGGAAAAGAGTAGGGGTTTAACCCCTGCATCCTGGCCAAGTTTGCCCTCTGGCCTCTGTTCATCATGGCCCATATCATAATTGGCTTCGCTACACGGGCTTATTGATTTGGATTCATTTGTATGTGCTCATTTTTAATCTTTTAAAACCTATCACCATTCGCTGCCATTATATGAATAACCAAGGACCCAAGATTTGGCTAAAAATCTTCTTTAATGTTCTACTGAAGACAAAAAAGAGTCACCTACATTTTGGATGACCTGTGGGTGAATAAATTAATAGGCAATTTAAATTTTTTAGGTGAACTATCTCTTTAAAGTTTTCTTTGGATGCATGCACACTGACCCCTTTTTCCTGACCAGCAAAGAACTAGCTTAAACCAGCATCAAAACCCACCTACCAGCGTATACTGTTTTATTCAGGTGTTCAGAAAAGTGCAATGAATTCCTGCAGGTTGCGACTTTGATTCTTTATTTTTTTTTCAAGTTATAAGTTGTTCGAAATGTTCTTATCGCTGCATCCTCACCAGTTGTGTAAGGCTGACTGTTGTTTTGTCCACAGTTCTTCATTTTGACAGGTGACAGACAGAGAGGCTTGGCAACTTTGTGCGTTCCCTCGCACCAGTAAGAGGTGCAAAAGGCCAGCACGGAGAGTGCCAGGGCCAGAGAGGTCAGCGAGAGGGACAGAAACGACCGATTTCTGCGGGACAGTTGCTCCAACATGGCAGAAAGATGCAGACAGGGACTGATACTGCAGAGGACAAAGAAAATAATATTCATGTTGTGCACTGCAAAAAATCCTTATCTAGTCAAAAGTTACAATTTCATTTCTAGCCAGGAAATCTCAATTATCTCAATTTAGATCAGACTGTGTAAGATTATTATGAGTGTTTTAAGATTATTTAGCTTTTTTATTTATTCATTCATTTTCATTTTGGCTTAGTCCCTTTATTTATCTGGGGTCGCCACAGCGGAATGAACCGCCAACTTATCCAGCATATGTTTTATGCAGTGGTTGCCCTTCCAGCTGCAACCCATCACTGGGAAAGCTTTTTTATTTATTCATTCATTCATTTTCATTTCGGCTTAGTCCCTTTATTAATCTGGGGTCGCCACAGCAGAATGAACCGCCAACTTATCCAGCATATGTTTTACGCAGCGGATGCCCTTCCAGCTGCAACCCATCTCTGGGAAACATCCATACACACTCATTCACACTCATACACTACGGACAATTTAGCCTACCCAATTCACCTATAGCGCATGTCTTTGGACTTGTGGGGGAAACCGGAGCACCCGGAGGAAACCCACGCCAACACAGGGAGAACATGCAAACTCCACACAGAAACGCCAACTGACCCAGCCGAGGCTCGAACCAGCGATCAGCGACCTTCTTGCTGTGAGGCGAACGTGCTGCTTTTTTATTTAGTAAAGCTTAAAGTTAGGTATTTTACCCACAAATTTAGTTGAATTACAATCAGAAACATAATTTAAGACCAGCTTTGTATTTGTAAGACTTTATTTTAGCTGTAATAACATTGTTAAACTTGTTTTAAGTTTGCCCCTAAAAAAAGCTCACACTTATGCTTGCACTTTAGAGTAAAACACAGTCTGTAATGTTTTAATAAAGTAAGCCTCAAAATTTTGAAAAGCAACAATATGTTTATTTTTTTAACTACACTGTTAACAATTACCTGTAGAATCTACAGCAACTTACTGGCAGCAGTTCGCCAGTAACTTACAGTAAATCTATTACAGCTAAAATACTGTATTTACATTTACAGCACCATTTATCTTGCTGTATGTGTATGTATTTACAGAATGGTATGTATATCTTTACTGTAAAATATACAAGTTTCACAATGCAACTTCAAAATATATTAACATACTGCATAAATGTCCTAGAACAAAATACAGTTCATATTACAGTTAAATATGGTGTAATTTACCAGAATTGTTAACAGTGTACTGTCTAGTTTTAAATGTGAACAATAAATTGTGGGCAATATGCACATATGTGTGATCCTGATTTAATTCATACAATAATTTCTATGATTACTACTACTTCATTATCATTTTTATTATTATTATCACTACAGCTATTACTGCTACTCACTTCCCCCCCAACATTATAACTATTAATATTATTATTATTACTATTATAAATACGTGGGTACTTATCTATGTACCCACAATAAATACCATATCTATACATTTGGGCATACCGTATGCCCATTCTTCTTCTTCTTTTTCCTCATATATGTGTATTGTATACTGGCTGTAGTTCAAGAAAACTGTCCTTTTGGTTTTGCTTCATAAATAAACAAACATTCATACAATAAACCTGTTATGAGTTTACATTTCTTTGGCTCATTTTACGACAGAATATACTGTATAATGACAATTCTTAAATTAAGAGAAATTCTGATGTTTAGCAACTCTAGTTTTAAGTCCTTTTCCACACAAAATAAGAGAAGCATACAGTTTAAAAAGCTTTCAACAAGCTAGTTTTAATATAATTAGACAAAATATGTTGCTTGGATTTCCCAGTACTGGGTTGCAGCTGGAAGGGCATTCGCTGTGTAAAACATATGCTGGATAAGTTGGCGGTTCATTCCGCTGTAGCGACCCCTGATAAATAAAGGGATTAAGCCAAAGAAAAATAAATGAATGACTGCTGCTTAGAATAAGTGTTATACTATTTAAATAAGAAATTATTTTCTTTACTAAAGCCTATATTGTAAAAAAAATGCTTGGTTCCACAAAGTCGATTTTGGTTGGGACAATATGAAGGAATTAAGTTAACTTATTTGTTTTTACAAATTTAAGTAGATTGAACATAAAACAATTAAGTTGTCACAAACAAATCTCAAGAATTGTGTTGTTTCAGATCATTTTAAACATAAATATATATATTTTTTGAGCACAGGAAAGTTTTCTTATTTCTAAAAATCTTACCAAGTATATCCGTCTTACTGAACTGACAGATAATATGATGTGTTTCTAGTCTGTATCTTTTTATTTCATTCATCTATTTCTCGCATTATGACGTTTTTTTGTCTCTGTGTATGTGTGTGTTAATCTACAGACGAGGCAAAGGAAAGAGCTACAGAAATGTGTGCAGTTGTGTGGGGATAGTAAGATTACTAAACTAGAAGAAATGATTGCATTGACAGGCCAGTGTCAAAAGTCAGCGAGGAGGAGTTTCTACGAGCGGAGGGAACAAACAGAAATTGAAGACACAGAGGCCAAATTAAAGCTCAGTGGAAGTGAGATGATGAGCAGAGGATTTAAAGAAAAGGATAACAGACAGATGCGAGGAAACAAACTTGCCAGCGCCTTAGGTTTCCATGTAAAAATGGCGAAACGCAGAAATGACTCAGTTAAACATGTCCTCGTGGTCCAAATGTGTCCTTAAAACTCCTTTAAAGCGGACAGCTGAAAATCTTCATCCTCTGCATTCAGTGTTTCCCAGATGTTCTTCAGCTCAGATGAAATAACTCTTGGTTTTTGTGCATCTCTTACCTGGTATCCGTCTTGGAAAAGATTACAATTTTCAGAGGATTTCATACTTATTTCATGTCTTCATCGTTCGTTTCTTTGTAATCCTTCATGATCTCGGTTAATCTCTAAGAGAAAGAAAGGTACATCTGTCTGTCCTGGTCCCTCCAGACACCTAAAGCAAACAGATCATGTTCATGTTATCTAAACAGATTAAATATGTTTACAGATTTATACATGTAATATTTAATCATTGTCATGGTTAGTAAATACTATTATTATTAAACAATTGTAATACATTATTATAATTGCATTTATTGCAGAATTTGATTATATTTTATGTCTGCAGAGATAATAATGTGAATTGTTCACACATTAAAAAACCAATAGCATTGCAGCACCAAAATCAGGATACATTAACAGGCATATATATTACAAATTATGTTTAGCAGAGATTTTTTTCAGTGTTTCCTAATATATTTTTCTTCTGGAGAAAGTTGAATTCATATATAAATAAAAAAAATGGTAGTTTCAATTTTATTATCACCCTTAAGATTTATTTTTTTCTCAATTGGCTTGAGAACAAACCACTGTTGTCCAATTAACCTTGTCTAATTAACCTAGTCAAGCCTTTAAATTGCACATTAAGCTGAATTCTAGTATCCTGCAAAAGAACTAGTAAAAAATTATGAATTGTCATCGTGGCAAAGACAAAAGGAATTAGTTATTAAAACTATTATTAAAAATGTGTTGAAATAGTCTAATAATTATGTCTTCAACTTTATGTGACGCATACCATTAATATTAACAAATAATTTCATGGCAAAAAAGAAAAACAAATTAAATAATTAGGAAAAAATGCACATTATTAGAAATGCTGTTAAACATACATTTATGTTAATTAATCTATATTTAATATTATGCTTAAAAAAAAGAAATGCAGCCTACCTCTTCACGCACTGCTCATCTGTCTCTGCAGTTTCACCTTATTTCCCTGCAATCTCTGTGTTTTCTTTTATTCATTCTCAACCTCCAGTCAATGTTTATTATGACAAACCCACCCATTTCACTTAATCCGCCCAAGTCCATCTGTTCCTTGGATTCTGCCTCTTTCTATAGTTCTAGTTTGAATCTCTCTCTTTCTCTCTCTCGCTCTCTCTCTCTCTCTCTCTTACTCTCTGCCTACAACCAGGTTACGTTCATCTCCTCTTTATGAATTAAATGCTTCTCTTCAGATGTACGTGTCACATCCTTCTAAGCACATGTATTTTATCCATTCTGTAATCTTAAGGGCTTCTTAGACTACACTGTACTGTCCTGGACTGCCTCCAGTTCAGAGCCAGTTAACAACAGCAGTGACAGGAAATTGAATAATTTAAGGGATTCAATAGTTCACCCAAAAATGAATATTTAATCACCATTTACTCAACCTTAATTTGTTCCAAAGCTTTACAAGTTTCTTTTTTTCTTCTTCTGTTGAACACAAAAGAAGATATTTTGAAGTATGTTGAAAACCTGTAGCCATTGACATCTATAGGAAAAACATATACTATGGAAGTTAATGGCTTCCGGTTTCCAACATTCTTCAAAATATCTCCTTTTGTGTTCACAGAAGAAAGAAACTATAAGAGGTTTGTAACAAGTTGATGGTGCTTAAATGATGACAGAGTTTTCTTTTCTGTGGGAACTATCCCTTTAAGAACATGCGCTAACGTTACTAGCGTAGTGGCTGCACTTAATAGGCTAACTAACTAAGTTTAACGCTACTGTGTTTCTGTAGGCAAATTAGTTCACAAAAACACATTATGTGTGAAAAATGTTGTTCTGGAAATTATTTTTGAATAAAAAAACAGCTGAAAAAACAAAACAAAAACGTTAACATTATTCACATAATGTAAACATTAAAACATTATTCACAATGTATGAATGAAAAGTGGTGAGTAGTAATACTGTATTCTATGTCTAGGACGTTCCATTATGAATGCACGACCCCCCTAGTGGTTAAAGCAAAGTAATGCAATGGCAAGATCGGGTTCTTCGTTATTGTTAGCAGTAACCAACAGAACAAGCGAGACTTTGGACTGACACAAAACATTCATTCATTCATTCATTTTCAACCGCTTATCCGGGGCCGGGTCGCGGGGGTAGCAGTCTTAGGAGAGAACCCCAGACTTCCCTCTCCCCAGACACTTCCTCCAGCTCCTCCGGGGGGATCCCGAGGCGTTCCCAGGCCAGCTGAGAGACATAGTCTCTCCAGCGTGTCCTGGGTCTTCCCCGAGGCCTCTTCCCGGTGGGACATGCCTGGAACACCTCCCTAGGTAGGCGTCCAGGAGGCATCCGAAACAGATGCCCGAGCCACCTCAGCTGACTTCTCTCGATGTGGAGGAGCAGCGGCTCTACTCCGAGCTCCTCCCGGGTGACAGAGCTCCTCACCCTATCTATAAGGGTGCGCCCTGCCACCCTGCGAAGGAAACTCATTTCGGCCGCCTGTATCCGAGATCTTGTCCTTTCGGTCATGACCCAAAGCTCATGACCATAGGTGAGAGTAGGAACGTAGATTGACCGGTAAATCGAGAGCTTTGCCTTTCGCCTCAGCTCCTTCTTTACCACAACGGACCGGTACATCGACCGCATTACTGCTGCCGCTGCACCAATCCGCCTGTCAATCTGACGTTCCATCCTTCCCTCACTCGTGAACAAAACCCCAAGATACTTGAACTCCTCCACCTGGGGTAAGGACTTTCCTCCAACACAAAACATTTATAATAAAATGGCTGCTCTAAATAATAACAGACTGCATATGTAAGGTAACTGATGATGGACTGTTGAAACTGAGGTAATTTATTTTTTTATAATTCAATGGACTCGAATAAATTATTCCACTTATATTACAGTTACCACACCTGGACATGTTCAGGTGTTGTATTTCAAGACATTTGTCAAGTTTTTGTCGCTTTGTGTGTTATACTAGTTTCTTACACATCTCATTAAAAGCCATCTGTTTTGTTTTGATGTACTTTTTTCGTCTGTTGTAGACTAGTGCTATGGAGCTGCAGGTCAAAACTTACCTGAAACTACTTTAGTGGCGCCATTTCCCTGAAAATTCATCAACCATTCAACATATACAGCCAAGGCCAAAATTAATCATACCTCTGGCAAATTCTCTGACTTAAAGTTTATGCTCAAATGTAAATAAAAACTGAAATATTTCTTCTACAATGATGCCTCTTGAAAATCGTCTTATCTTTTGAGACAAGCAACAACAACAACAACAGCAACAACGTGCTGGTTGAATAAAAGTAACTTTAAGTCAGATTTTGCCAGGGGTATTATTAGTTTTGGGTTGACAGTATTTAGACAGCCCATATAGAAAGGTTTTGAGTAAACACAGCAAGGCATAGACTAAACTTACTATAAAGCAATAAGTCTATCAAGCAACTATCAAGCAACTTGATATTGTTGATATTCGAGACTTACTCATTTGCACTTTCAATTTTAAGGTTTTAAAGTTATTTAAAGTTAGGCTATCTGATAGTAGTTTGTAAAAAAAATAGTTTAAAAAATTTGCTTGTCACATTCAATGATTAAGTTAGGAAAATAATATTACTTTGCATGCTTTTTGAAAATAATATTGTTGCAATTATTATTAAGACAGTCACATTTACAGATTTTTGGGCTGCACAAAGGTGTTATTGGAGCTTCCTATGATTACAGTTGAACCACTGAAGTCACATGGACTCTTTTGACTATGCTTTTGGCTCCTTTTGTGGACTTTGAACATTCGTTGCTGTCTGTGGAGGATGAGGGAGCTCTCAGATTTAATCTAAAACAACTTTATTTTAGGGTTTGAAAAGACATGAGGGTGAGTAATTAAGAGCATCATTTTCATTTGTGTGTGAACTAATCCTTTAATTTTAACCTCGTCGATGTGAGCAATTAAAAATATAAACAATGCAAGAGTCACCAGTACAAAGTGCTTTTCAATGAATAAATGAATTTATTCTTAAATTGTGCACTTTCACAGGTAACACCACAGGTTTACCATAGCTGGTTAAATAAATAAATAAATAAATAAATAAATCTGTAATACAAAATAAAACTGTAACTGAATGTATAACTATAGCCTATGTGGAAATGTATGCTTTCTTCATACATTTTTGAATGCCATCGATTTATGATGATTCTTGTCTTCCAACAACCTCTTCTGTAAGATCGATAGATTAAAAACATTAGGTCCAATAAACTCTGATTAAAATTAGAATAAATAAATAAATAAATAAATAAATAAATAAATAAATAAATAAATAAATAAATAAATAAATAAATAAAAGTAATTAAACATTTTGCAACAACATTTATCAGAAAGCAAACAGTGACAAAGACTTCAAAAAATCATCTTACAGAACAACAAGAATACATTTTTCTCTTCCTACATCCTCTGATATTGCTAATTTACAACAATAAATTAACAATCCCCAATAAATAGTGTGCATGATCGTCACTTGCTGTGTTGCTCTGATATTTGATACTGATCACAGAACAGATCAACTCCAAACCAAACAACATAGAAAAATGTTAATGTTAAATGGTGGTCAGTTATTAGTAATTACACCTCATACCTCTTCTTCACATGACCAACTAAAAAGGAGAAAAATGTGCTTCACTGAAACCCAACGGAAATCTCATCACTACAAGTCACATTTTGATTTTCCATTAAGGAAACTTTTGACTGCGATACAATATGAAGACAAATGCCAGTTACACAAACTCATTGTTATAATAGGGTCTGTTATTTTTATGATACAGTTTTGATTTTAGGTTTGGGAATAAACAAACAGTTTACTTCAGAAGAAGCTGAAATATTCAAATGAATTGGGTTGTAGGATTGTTCATGTTGTTTGAGAGATGTCTTTAATGTTAACTAGGACAGATTTATTTGCCCCGAAATACAGCTTTTTCTCCTTAAATATATTTTCAAAAATGCTTTGTAGATATGTTGGCATATTCAATAACACAATACCCAATTATTTTAATGAATATGCACAATGTTGCTGTTATTGTAAGCACTTCAAAATACGGTGAATTATTCTCTGATTTTATTATATAATTTATACAGCTTAGTTTATCTAATGAGAGATATGTGTGTGTGTGTGTGTGTGCGCATGTATGTATGTATGTATGTATGTGTATGTGTATATATATATATATATATATAT
>CAIGQW010054307.1:6856591-6878998 GCA_903798125.1 Danio choprae
CATTAAAAAAATGATTGCTTTATAGCTTTGGTAATTAGGAAACAGAGCATTGTGCTCTATTGTTTCTGCTATCGGCAGAAACTATTATTCATAATAGAAGAAAAATACGTTCAATTATAATGCTACCATAAATACTATCAATACTAAAAATACTATGAATTAATATTTTTAATGATATGTTTTGTTTATTATTTACTAAATACATGTACTATATAACTCATAAGCAGTTACTATTTTCACATTTTCTATTTATTTTAATTACGTTACAGGTTAACGACTTCCCGATTTTGTTGTGTTTGTCATTTTTACCAGCTTTTAAAAGTGTGTTGATATCATTTTAATTATTGTTTTTTTTGTTGTTCTTGTTATTTTGGTACTTCAAAATAAACTACATGAAAAGATAAATGTTGCCTTCCCAATTAAGCTAAAATAAATAAATTTCATATGTTTTTATTAAAGTAAGGAAAAATACTCAGTGGTTAGCGCTGTCGCCTCACAGCAAGAAGGTTGCTGGTTCGAGTCCCGGCTGGGTCAGTTGGCATTTCTGTGTGGAGTTTGCATTTTCTCCTCTTGTTGGTGTGGGTTTCCTCCGGGTGCTCCGGTTTCCCCCACAGTCCATAGACATGCGCTAAAGGTGAATTGAATAAGCTAAATTGGCCGTAGTGTATGTGTGTGCATGTGAAAGTGTATGAGTGTTT
The DNA here is from genome assembly GCA_903798125.1 of Danio choprae. Lineage (NCBI taxonomy): Eukaryota > Metazoa > Chordata > Actinopteri > Cypriniformes > Danionidae > Danio > Danio choprae. The sequence continues at coordinate 6,857,290 of CAIGQW010054307.1, forward strand.
CCCAGTGATGGGTTGCAGCTGGAAGGGCATCCGCTGTGTAAAACATATGCTGGATAAGTTGGTGGTTCATTCCGCTGTGGCAACCCCTGATGAATAAGGGGACTAAGCCGAAGGAAAATGAATGAATGAATGATAAAGCATTAAGTAATTTTTTTTCAGTAATTCATGTTTTATTTGAAGTAAAACTTTTTATGGTTTTACTTAACTACAATAACCCTGATCAGAGCTTAAGACAAACTATTATTAATCGATTATTTAAAATATGGCACATCCAAAACTAATTGAAAAGGATATTATTTAATATTATATTTTGCTCTACTTGCCTGCTAAATAAAGGACGTGGGAATGGCTGTTCACTGAATTTCTCAATTACTGACCAGCACTTTAGTCCATGAGCAACTATGGCAACTTTATGGCATATAAATCATAAATATGGGGGAGAAATCTGAAACAAGATGAATGAAAACAGTTACATCAAAAATATAACATTAGGTAAAGGTACTTTTACTCTCTGGAATATACAAGATGTATATATACAAGAACATCCTCTGAATTCAACATCACCCTGACATCAAAACAATGCTTGATTTTATGCTATTTCCAACAGCAAATCCAGTCTGCCAAATACGCTATGATCCAAATGACAGCTTAATGATGCATACACACAAATAAAGATAATGTGTGCTTGATAGCATCACATGATGTTGATGATGATGATAACACAGACTAAATTGATCTAGCCCTATTCAATAAAAAGCGAGACTGTCGCATCATACAGGTCTGATCGTGCCCTGACTGCAATCTGACACCTGCAGAAGCTCATATTGGTTTGCTGAATGAGAGACATCGCCTTAAAAACACGAGGGTAATAATGCATGAATATACACTGCGCCTTAGCCAAAGATATATATAGAGCATCGCTTCTTACGTCAACTCGGCGACAAAACGTCTGATTGATGGAGATAATATATAAATGTATATTCATATTACTATACCAACCTTTTTGGAGAATGGACGGGAGAGAAGATGAGAGGCTTTTCCAGAGCCTAGCGGAAATTTCCGCTTCCGTTTACGGCTACCTGTCAAAAAACGAACGCAGCGGAAGCCTCCCTGCTGAATTATTCATGAGGTGGGAGTGGCTGTTTGCGACGACTAATCCGCTGAAATGTGAATATTAATGATCAGGCGTGGCTATATGTCTTACGCTAACCCCCACAAGCGTAAACAAACCCAGTTTTTGTTTTTAGTTCCTTTTTTAATGAAAGCCTATCAAAGCAAAAGAAGTTTGCAGTATATTATCATGATACTGAGAATGTTAAACACGAGTCACCCGGTTTGTTAAAATACCAAAGGGATGCGAACAGAAAATGACAAATCCGCTGATCTCTACATCACGGTTGCGCGTGCACTCATCCCGTTTTCCATAACAATGAGTCGATCAATTCACCCGCAGATCTGATGACGCGTGATGCGTGATTCTCAAGCTCGTGCCTGAGGCATCACTGACGTCACTGACGCTCCGGTGCCTGTACAAGCGGCTGGCCCGCAATAACAAATTGGATGAAGACAGAAAAATTACTCACATCCATTGAAATCAGTTCAAGATGGCGTCCGAAGGGGAATACGAGTCGATTCTGTGCGTGAAACCAGATGTCAATGTTTACCGCATCCCGCCGCGGGCGTCGAATCGCGGATACAGGTGAATTAAAGGATGTGCGGGCCTGAGCCCATGGCAGGTGCCTGATCTGTAAATAATGATGAAATACCATTTTGCTTCGTCTGTGTAACACTACAGTGCTATTACGTACGACATTCGGTTCTTAATAATGCTCGTATCGCATTTATTTGAATTATTTTTCTCTCTATATAGTGCCTTTGCCGCAGAGGCAGTGTTTTGTCATCAGTTTTGATAGAAGGAAGACATCCTGTGATCTCTAATGCTTAGTCTCTCTTCTAGCTCACGACTTAATCTTACTACGAAACAGTCAGCTACTGTTACAATGTTATAATGTTTTTGCTGTTTATTTTCATGACACTGAAGCCAATCTCTTTTATTTTGATTATAATATTATATTATGTTTTGATGTAAAACGTGTGTGTTTTCAGGGGTTTTCAAGTGGTCCATTTTAGTTGGTGTATAATTAGTCCTAAAAGCTCTTGCCCACAGAGAATGCGATGTTGTAGTGACACAGATTCCTCTTCTAAAATCCCTGTTGGATTCCCTCAATAGGAGCTCGAGGGCGTATTGCAATAGTTATTAAAAATTGCTATAAACTGGAAAGGGGTTAAATGTCTTCTATTCCCATTGAGATAAAGAAAAAAATATTTGAAGCCTTTCATATTGACGCCACAAAACAAAAATATGTTTTGCAAAATAATGGAAGTGTCAGCACACGTACATCATTGTGATGCCTAGTCTATTTGATGGTTTGTTTACATCTGAAAGACACAGCTTTGCTCATTTGCAATACATCTACGTCTTATTGTACATTTAATATACATTTAGAATAGATGTGTATGATTTTTAATGTTGTCGAAACATACCTTTTAAAGACTTATCAGATCTTTGTACGCAGCAGTTGTTTTCAGACAAAACGTTCTTTACATATTGCAGATGAATCTGTGCTAGTTGGGATTTTGGCACCAGTAAAGGAGGAGTGAAATGGAAGCTGCTTTTTCCCTTCCATGTTGTGACATATAGTACATTTAAGTGGATCAGATTATTGAAAATGGAAAAGATTATTTGTTTCTTGGATTGGATTTTTATATGGGGGCATTGAATTAAAAAATTGAGGCAGATGAACATAGGTTTGCTAGGATGTAGATTAAGTGAAATAAATAATAAGTAATAAGTGAGTAGGAAATGCAAAGAAGTCTGTCATTTACAAGGTCAAAAATGTGAATAAAGAAAGGTCAATAACATGGATTTACATAAACGGGTATTGAGAACTGTCACTAATGTTACATTGCAAAATTATTTTGTGAATTTCTTTCACTCAGTGCTCATTTTCTATGTATCTGGATGTTTTGACTACAACAGAAAATGTTTTATTTCATTTTTGTTCATCTTCAATTTAATATGATATTTTTTAACTAAATGAGAGTTATATTTTACATTACTTTGCTTTACATAAAAAAGTTCTTTATTAAAATAATGCTACACTTGGTGTTTTAGCGTGGCATTAGCATCACAAGGTTATCTGAAACTCTTGAGTTTTTTGGGGGGGTTATTCATGATCTGCTGGGAATAATTTGTTCATTTTAATAAATATTCTCTTAATATTTAATGTGAGGAGGAGATAGCTGTGAGGCGATAACAGCACCTCAACTTATGCTCACATAATTTGAGCAAACTGTCATGGGGTGTAGGAAAAAGGCTAAAATGATGAACAGATATCATATATGCTTTCATTTACATTTAAACAATGATCTGCATTCATGCATAGAGTACGTTACATATGCTAAACAGAAGCTGAAATGTGTGTGGGTGAAGCGTAAGAGCCAATGGGATAATTTCTTGCTAGCGATCCACATAAAATCTCATGGGTTTGGAGTGGAATTTTTTTTTTAATTATTACTTTAAGCTTCTACTAAAAAAGCCTAGTTATGAATTGAAAACTATTAAAGCAATTTAGTCATTGTTTATATACATGACAGTTGTGGTGTCCTGAAAACGCAGCTCGTCTACACTCAAATACAACACTATTGTTTTTACTCCAATTTTTGATGAGCGGAACATTAAGATCAAAAACTATTTTCTATATACACAAAAGGCCTATTTCTCTTACATTTGGTTGACACATTTGTCCAAATCTGTGTTAATGAGCACTTCTCCTTTGTCAAGATAAGAATGTGTGGCACTCTAAAACAACACACAATACCACAGATGCTGCTTGTCCACTACACACTTGCAATGTCCACAAGAGCTGTTGTTCATGGATTGAACGTTCATTTCTTTACCATAAACCCATCTATAAAATCCATTCAGAGAATTTGGCAGTACATCCAACCAGCCTCACAACCGCAGACCACGAGTAACCACACAAGCACAGGACCTCAAAATTCACCATCATCTGAAATCAGTCATCTGGACAGCTGCTGCAACAATCGGTTTGCATAACTACAGAATTTATGCACAAACTTTCAGAAAGTGTCTCAGGGAAGCTTATCTATATGCTCATCATCCTCACTGGGAATTGGCATGTCTGCAGTTTATCCTCATAACTGACTTGAGTGGGCAAATGCTCACATTCGATGGCATCTGGCACTTTGGAGAGATGTTCTCTTCACGGATGAATCCTGGATTTCAGTGTACAAGGGCAGATGGCAGACAGCTTGTATAGGTTGTGTGGGCGTTATAGCGTTTTTTGATGATACAAATATTATGAATTGAGTTGCGCATGGTGGCGTTATTGTAATGGCTGGTGTAAGTTATGGACAATGAAAACAGCTGCATGTTATTGATGCCAATTTGAATGCAATGACATTGAGTCCCATTGTTATGCCATTCTTCCATGAATATCACCTCATGTTGCAGTATCATAATACACCATGTTTCAAGGATCTGTAGACAATTCCTGGAAGCTAAAAACATCCCTGCTCTTGGATGGCAAGCATGCTTAATGGATATGTCACCCATTGATCATGTTTGGGATGCTCTGGATCGACATATACGAGAGTGTGTTCCAGTTCCAGCCAATATCCAGCAACCTTTGCACAGCCATTGAAGAGGAGTGGACTGACATTACACAGGTCACAATCAACAACCCGATCGACTTTATGCAAATAAGATGGGTTGGACTGTGTGAGGCAAATAGGGGTCACACCGGTCACTGACTGGTTTTCAGTTTTAGACCTTTAAATTCAGCTCATGAAAAATGGAAGCAAAAAACAAGTGTTGCATTTAATATTTTTGTTGAGTGTAGATTTTTTAGTTTTATAAAACAATACAACTATAATTTTCTTTTACTAATGTAATTTTGCCATTTGAAGTGCATGTCCTTTGCAGTTACGTACTTGACAAGTACAATAACAACGGTGGACTACAAGACTATATTTTTACTGTTTTTTTTTTTTTATGTTTCTTTAAAATGGACCAAAAACTGGTATGGTATGAATAATGCAGCGTTTTTAGTCATTTTCATGGGTCAGTGTGATCATATGCACTTGTCTGTACATGAAACAATTCCGGAACAACCACAAAAAAACTTTCCCATTTGTAGTAAATTACAGTAAGTGTATAATTTATCTAAATATGTTTGCCCTAAAATGAGATTGTGCTGTGATAATGGCAGGGCGGCGGACTGGAAGCTGGACACTCCTGATTGGATGGGCCGAATGCGCATAACAGCAAAGGGGAAAGTGGCTTTTATTAAACTGGAGGACAAAGTCTCAGGTTGGAAATCTGCATTAAAACAAAAATACCAGGATGTTTGATTGAAATGAATTCCAGATTAATGTGGGCTTCATAACTGTCTTCAGGTGAGCTGTTTGCTCAAGCACCAGTGAATGAGTATCCTGGCATTGCTGTGGAGACGGTCAGTGATTCCAGTCGCTATTTTGTTCTCCGAATACAGGATGACAATGGTTAGTGTAATGGTTTCACATTTTTGTTTTATATCCTGTCATACAATAAAATAGGTTATTCTTCACCTCTTTATTACAATTCAAAGCTAAATATGCACTGCTGAAGTATGTGCATAAATTTTTTTTAAAAGGAACATATATATATTTTTAATTTAAACAGATTCTAAATCCTGTCCACAAGCACTTGAGACTTTGAAAATCCTTAATTTATGAGCATAAGAAAAGTGTACCCTTAAAAGCTCATATAATATAATATAAATGTCTTCTTTACTGACTTTTTTTTAAATTTGTAACTTAAGAAAATAGTAACATATACTTTTAGTTGTACAAATACTACTCATCTTTTTTTTAAAGATTTACTTAAGACAAAACCTAAGAAAAATTGTAATTCTTATAAATGAATGTTCTAGAAAAATCTTAAATAACTTCTTAAAGTTAAGATAACTGACAACTAGTTGTAGATCACCAAAGGTTTAGATTTCTAATAAAATTATTACAAACATTGCAAAACGCTCAACTTGTTTTTGTTTCTAAAGAACTAATAACATAGCTACTAAAATAGCTACTAAAATATTTAACTTATTTAAGCTACTTGGCTTATTAGATGTTTGTGTTCTAGATGGAGATACTATTGGTTGTCAACAGCTCTTGCCATTTTCTTGTCATACATGTCAGTAGATTACAGTAGATAAGACATTTACCCTTTTCTGCCAGTATATTCTCTTTTGACAGTTAATGTCATTAAACAAGCATATCCTTATACTTTACCCATATATATCCTTATACATATTCCCATATACTTTACCTTAAAAAAACTCCACTGGGATGTGGCCACTAATTTAAAACAGCATAATAAAGTTATACAGGTAAAATGTAGCTTAATGAATTTGATCTATAGCTATACTATAATTTTTTTTTTTTTAAAGAATTGCACTTCTCAGAACCTTCTCAGAGTTTATCTTAAGAATTTATCATGAATTATCATGATTATTATCATGAATCTGGTCCCTGGTTTTTGATTTTTATGCAAGAATTGCTTTTGAAAACAATAAAAGTCAACATGCATTGTCAAATTATGTCAGAGAATGTTTTCATCCTAATAAATATATTAATATTTAAAAAAAAAAGTTCTAAAAGATTTGTTTTAGTTTGAGTAAAAAATTATTTATAATTGCTGTATTTACTGTTATTTAGTGCATGTTTGATTGTTTGTTTAAAACATTTTTAAAATGTTAAATAATTGTAAACGATGCATTTTAACTATATTGTAATCATAATGTGCCTTCTGACTGTTGATTTTTTAGTTAATAAAGTCAATTGCTTCTGATATGGCATTATGTACACTACCTGACAAAAAATCTTGTCGCCTATCCAAGTTTTAGAAACAACAAATAATAACTTGACTTCTAGTTGATCACTTGGTATCAGAAGTGGCTTATATGAAAGGCAAAGGCCTCTAGATTATGCTTATTTTACCAAAATAAAATATGATCATGCCTTGATTTTTAATTATTTAATTATGACAGTAAGGTCTGACTTTGCTTAGACAAAAGTCTTTTCATTTAACAGAAATAATGTACAGTATAGAATATAAAGTCATGGTGCAGCGGAAAAAGACTCCCATGAGCCTGGATGACTGCATCCACACATCTCTGCAATGACTCAAATAACTTATTAATAAAGTCATCTGGAATGGCAAAGAAAGCGTTCTTGCAGGATTCCCAGAGTTCAAGATCTTTGGATTCATTTTCAATGCCTTCTCCTTCCTCTTACCCCAGACATGCTCAATAATGTTCATGTCTGGTGATTGGGCTGGCCGATCCTGGAGCACCTTGACCTTCTTTGCTTTCAGGAACTTTGATGTGGAGGCTGAAATATGAGAAGGAGCGCTATCCTGCTGAAGAATTTGCCCTGTCCTGTGGTTTGTAATGTAATGGGCAGCACAAATGTCTTGATACCTCAAGCTGTTGATGTTGCCATCCACTCTGCAGATCTCTCACACGCCCCCATACTGAATGTAACCCCAAACCATGATTTTTCCTTCACCAAACTTGACTGATTTCTAGAGAATCTTGTGCCCATGTGGGTTCCAGTAGGTCTTCTGCTGTATTTGTGATAATTGGGATGCAGTTCAACAATTGATTTATCGGAAAAATCTACCGTTTTTTTTCTTCTAAATGATCAACTAGAAGTCAAGTTATTATTTGTTGCTCTTACAACTGGGATCAGCGACAAGACTTTTGTCTGGCACTGTAAATAAATAAATAAATTTATATTACAGTTTAGATGTTCGTTATCCATGCTTCCTGTTTTTTTGTTAGGTCGAAGTGCGTTCATTGGTGTTGGATTTGCAGACAGAGGTGATGCTTTTGACTTCAATGTTGCCCTGCAGGATCATTTCAAGTGAGATTCTTAAAGCATGTGCACATTCATGATTAGAAATAATTTTGTACTTGTAGTGACAACTTAAACGGTTACAAAGCTATTTTATCATGCTCAGTTTTTGATTCTGTTAAAATATTTTATATATTCATAATAAGGTGGGTGAAACAGGAGAATGAAATCAGCAAAAATTCTCAGACTGCAGACTCAGGACCCAAACTGGACCTAGGCTTTAAAGAAGGACAGACCATCACACTGAATATCGGGGTAAAACATAACAGCTGAAATTGCTTTTTACAATCATGTTATTATTTTCATGTCCATCTATTAGAGAAATGCTTCTGTGTGTAGCAAGGTAAAAAGAGGGACAAGCCCCGCCCCCAGAGCTCAGGAGGCCTGGGGCTCCTCCCTCCACCTCCAGGAGGAAAGATTGCCCCACCTCCTTTGTCCAATCACAACACAGTACAGCCAACAGGAGGAGAACAGACAGGTTTGACCTCATCACTGCTTGTATATGAACACATTAACGCGTTCACTTTTCTTTGATGTTACAGATTAGTCTTGCAGGTTGCAACTAGATGTAGATATCTTAACTGATCATTTTTTTTGTCTGATCTCACTTTCTTTCCCTAATTTTAGCTTGTTTATTAGAACTGGACAGTAGTAACTCTAATACAGTGGTTCAGTCCAACCCCAGCTCTGACCTCTGGGGAGACTTCTCTAGCTCTGCAAGGTAACATCATAAGTGTTGTTGATTTTTTACCAATGAATAAGCCCTAAACTCTTTGTTTTTCTTAGGATTTTAATTAAAAAAAGTTTTTTCAATATTGTATCTTAATGTCTGTATTGCAAGATATAAAGAATTGGGTTTTAATTTAATTCTGAATTTATATCTCGCAAATTCAGTCAGTTTTTTTTTGTAATAGAATTTTTTAACCTTTGTGTGCTGTTGGGGATGTTTTCATCCACTCCATTTTGAGTATGAATGTGGCCACAACTTTCTCTGTTTCTCAGCAAATGGAATGATTTTTGCTAACATCTTATTTTGACACATATTTTGGGAAAATGCTTAGTAAATGTTATTGTATGTGTATTGTTAAGAAAAACCTCAACAATACACTATGGGCAAATATATTAACTTTTGATATGTTAGTGGCTGTTTTTGCCCCATTGACTTTCTCTATAATGAAATTTTTTGATTGCAAAGCCATGACACCAAATAATCATGCATTCTTTATTCTTGTTGGTTTTCATAGCTGGAAAGAGGTACGACTTGTAATTTTTACTGTTGATTCAGTTGCAGTGCAAAAAAAAGCTTACTTTATGGCTTTTATATGGAGTATTGTGTGTGAGTGTATGTTTGAGTGGTGCGTTTACACCAGATCACACCAGTTCACACGCGTGAGTGATTTACATGGTAAGTCAATGCAAAGATGCGAATAGACATCTTGCAGTGCGATTCGCGTGAATTGAGCGTTTTGCGCGTTTAACCAACATTTGCCCCGTGTTAACCAATCAGGAGCTTGCTCTTGGAGTGGCGTTATGACGTATCGCCTGTAGTTGGTGTCCCGAGGGGAAATTGACATCAGACAACAGCTCATCAAACCAGGCTCGGCTCAGTCGGAAGCACTGCTGAAAGCTTCCATCATCCAGGTATAGTTTCTGGAGGAGATAATGAACTCACAGAGGTGGATGCACCTCTGAAAGGATCTAGTGCACTCAGACACGGCGACGAAAGAAACTACGCTGTTTTTCAGCCTTCCTAAAGCACATAAAGTACAGCTACTCTGTCAATAAAATCCATGTTAGCCATTTAGCAACGAAGATAGAGTCACCGGGCAGACAGAAGCCCAGCCCATGACGCAAATCCGCATCTATTGTGGAGTGAATTTCACACGCGTATGAAGCAAATTTGACATGCGAATGAAGCGAGTAAACTCAAAATGTTCATGCATCTATTTACGTGTGAATAGCGCCATTTATTTGTCCATGCCATGTCTGGTGTGAACACAGCAGGAGATCTTTGTGCACTTACCATAATATGTCTGAGAAAATCAAAATAAGCACCTCAGCTCTCAGAACATGGTAAACATAGTAAATGTATTTATGCACGCACACTATAATTTGCTGTTAATAACCATAGAACTCCATATAAAACCCAGAATGTTTTTGCACAGGCCTATCTAAAGGGTTAATGGTGCCAACTGATGATCAACAGTAAAAATGACAAATTTTACCCCTTCCCAACAGGGAAAACCACCAACAATCAAAAATGCATAATTATATGGTGTCATGGCTTTGCAATCAAAAAATGTGGTTATAATGGAAGTCAATGGGGTAAAAACAGTTCCGAACGTAACGAAAGGATAGTCAATTTGAACAATACACAAGGGCTAAATTCTGGTGCTGTAACAAGCTATTGCGTTGAGATGTTAAATTATGTAAAAGTGGGAATCACAAATTTAGTTTTGTTCTTTCTTTTTCTCTTGTTTCAGCTCTGTTCCCGCTTCACCACCACGTCAAGAACCCTCTTCTGGAAACTGGGTCCAGTTCTGAAAAAAAACAAAACCTTCTTCATCCTTCATTTCAGTCGTTGTTCCCATTCCTTTCATCAGAACTACTGCAATTAAAATATACTGCATAACTGTTTGGAAAATTTGAGGCAAGTTGTATGTTAAGCTGCTAATCCTAGCAAAGCACAGAGGCGAGAAATAGGCTATTAAGAATTGTGTTGGTCAAATCAACCAAATGAAATTATGGAAAAAGATTGTATAAAGGGGAGGAAAATCCCATTGGCGTTATGTGTGAAACTTTATGGTAACTTTATGGGATTTTTTTTTATTTTTAAGACTGTTTCAGTATCTTTACATTTGTCCAAAAGGTGTTGGATGTTTCCACTTTGTTGTCATAAACTGTATGTGTTTGTCTTTCGTTTTGGGGGAGTGAATATGTGTCTGTTTGAGTGTTTAAAACAAAAGGTGAGAACAAAAGATTGACTGCTTGGAAGTGTACAATTTAAACAGGGCCTGGATAGGTTTTCAAGAGCTAACATCTTGTATATCATAAGAATATATCAAATCTGTACAGTATAAATATACACAAATATAAATCGAAGGCCATAATGTAGAAAATATGTCCCTCAAATACAGGGATTATGTCTAGATATTCATTACATATCCATACTGTCATTTACTTGACTAAAAGATAGTCATTTACATGTTAACAAAAATAAAATATACAAAAGAAATACAACACCCCCATTGCTTCAGATGCGTTTCTTTTTAAAGAATGTAATTGCTGTGAAATTTGATGAATAATTAACATTTGCTTCTGCTGAATATGTAAAATTAGTGATAAAATGCATAGCCTACCTTATAGAGTGGAAACAAATGCATATATAATACATATAAAATCATATTATTGTGCAAAAAGTTATAGGAACTAGGATTTGTTATATTAAATGTATATCAATTAATTTGTGCTTATTTGATACCAAAACTACAAGTACTACAAAATGTATCTTTGTTGAATATAAAAACAAAAGGTCAGCACCATAAGCACATTATTTTATTGTATTTGTTTAGTTATGATCTTACATTGGTAACATCTAAGGCAAATTTTACTGTAGCAGAAAAAAGTTTCCATGATAGGCTAATTGTAATTGCGTTGAACTGCGTGATTTTAATATATTTGAGTGAAAACATTATGCATTTCATAAATTTGACTAATTGGCTAGTACTGTAAGAGTTTGTGAAGTGACATAACACTTTATTGTCATCAACTCAATGCTACAAGTAGTTGGATATACATATAGCCAACTAGCCTGTACAGTCTACCCTGCTGAAAAAACCAGCATATGCTGTAAGGTATGTTTTGATGCTGGTCTTGCTGGTTTCAATGCTGGTTTTGCTGGTTTCAATGCTGGTCTCAGTGCTGGTCTTGATGCTGGCCAGGACCAGCACTGAGACCAGCAAGACCAGCAAAACCAGCATTGAAACCATCAAGACCAGCATCGAAATCAGCAAAACCAGCATCAAAACATACCGTACCAGCGTATGCGTTTTTTTCCAGCAGGGTATAAGTATTCTCTTACTAAAAAGACAAAGTATGACGAACGTTTATCTTTTAATTTAACCTGTGTAAACGAAAATCTTAATACAAATTAAAGAAATAAAACTGAAATAGCTGTTTATCAAAGACTAGAATACTTAAAGGGACTTTGTCTTTATTTACCCAGCGAATAGTAGTCTGTGTGAGCAACTGGATTTGTAAAGTAAATGAAATCGCCAGAGTAACAGATGGTTAATCCGTCTCACATGGTCTTTGTTTTTATAGCGGTTTCTGCTGTAAAATCCAGTTTAAGAACTTATCAGTTCTAAAGATATAAAGAAAGATATTATTGTGGACCGTGTTAGCTGGTCTATCTGTCATACAGTCATTGACATTTTGAGGATGGAACATGGATGCTGGACTGCAGTTTGGATAGCTAGAAAATAGCTAAACATATTTTTTTCCAACAGAAATAGCAAAGCACAGAGATTATGCAGCTGGAACTCACATCTAGATAACATCCTTTGCAGTTCCTTTTTGCTGCTTTGGTTGAGCAAACACTTCCATCGCAATCACAGTCTGCAATTCTCAGTTTGGCCACCGAACGTCTCTGTCACCCCAGTGCTAATTCCAGAATTAGCTATACAGTATCTTCACAACTGCTCTGTCTGTTTTATGACCTGTAAAATACCTCTTTTACATTTTAAACACATTTTAAAACAAAACAAAACACTAAGAAAACCAGGATAAAGCATGCATTATTCCATACATTGATGTTTTGTTTCACTGTTCTGACAGTTTCTCGACACAGAAAACATGTTTATGATATATTTTATGATTTTGGATTTTTATAAAGCCATGACAGGACAAATTAGACTGTGTCCCACCACAGAATAGGGTATACAAGTAATCCATAAAAATGCAATATTACGAGCGTTTGAAACTGTAGTAATTAAGTAATGTTTCACAACCTGATTACTTAACCCAGATTACGTTACATACTGATAATGCACTTTCCTATTTAGCACTACTGCCACATTTTCTTAAAATTATATATATATATTTAATTATAAAATTATAGAAAGACCAAATATGTAAGGGAAAATGCATAAAGTATACATACGGCACAAAACAATTAATTTAGATTTTTTTTTTGCTTATTTTCTATGTACATGAAAGTAATATTTTGGATCAATGTGATTTCAGAATGTTCAGGGCTTAAAGGGAGAGTTCATCCACAAGTGAAAACTGTCATCATTTACTCACCCTTTACTTGTTTCAAACCTTTATGAGTTTGCTTCTTCTATTTACCACAAAAGAAAATATTTAGAAAAATGTTGGAAACCTGTAACCATTGACATCATGGTATCTTTTTTTACTACAATGGAAGTCAATGGTTACAGGTTTTCAGCTTTCTTCAAAATATCTTCTTTTGTTTTCAGACAGAATGAAGAAACTCATAAAAGTCTGGAACCACTTGAGGGTGAGTAAATAGCGAGTACATTTTCATTTTGGGGGAGTGAACTATCCCATTAATTGTGGTGGTGCAGAAATAGAACAAAGTGTCCTGTCTGTCATTCTGATAGTGGACGGTTAGGGAGACAGTGTTACGGTCTGTTTTGAAATGTTGCGAGGAAATGGTCTTGGGTAATAAACAGGCAGCATGTTGGGGGACCAGCTGTTCACTCGTTGATGCAAGTTTGAATTGGTCTCATTCAGAAGCTTGAATGTGTGAGTGACGTGTGAACAAGTGTGTTATTTAGCATCGCAATGATAGATTGTGGACTTGAACTTTCTTTCATTCATTTGATCTGCCAGTTCTACTAATGAGAATTCAAGGTGCTTCTCAAGGCACTTCCAATTTGATGTTTTTTTTCTGGACAGAACGTTGTAACTGAATGATTTTTACACATTTGGGATCCCTTTCTGATTATGATATCTTGTCTTAGGTAAATCAAAGAGTTTTGCTATGTTCTTTATTTGCCAAACACTATCATTATATTATTAAATGCTAACAGGTTTACTTCATATAAATAATAATAAACAGCTTATTTTTGCTGAAAAACACAGTGGATGGAACTGCAGCAACACACAGACAATGGCTTTGAATGTGGCTTAACCAATCAGAATCCAGAACTGGAACTATTTCATTTGCTAATTTCCTTATACTATATAAGTATATATCCATGTATACATGGACGTTGTGAATATGATCATAAATATATAGTCAACAATTTCATCATTAAATACTCAGTAAACAATAAAAAAGCAGATCAAATTGCACATAATTAGCATCTATAGAAGTTACATTAATTCAAATTGTCAGCATACAGACTGGTGAATGACATAAATAACAAGTATGAACATGATACTGTATGGCTAGCTGTGAAACAAGCAGCAATTGTGTAAATGTTTATGATTGGTTTACACATAATAATTTGAATGTATTTATGATAAATGTTTAAACCTGGTTATTGCATATAATTACTACTACTATTGGATACATCTCATTCTGGTTTCATATACAGTCTATATATTCATTCATTCATTTTCATTTCGGCTTAGTCCCTTTATTAATCTGGGGTCGCCACAACGGAATGAACCGCCAACTTATCCAGCATATGTTTTACACAGCGGATGCCCTTCCAGCTGCAATCCAGTACTGGGAAATATCCATACACGCTCATTCAGACACATACACTATGGCCAATTTAGTTTACTCAATTCACCTATAGCGCAGGTTTTTGGATTGTGGGGGAAACCGGAGTACCCGGAGGAAACCCACGCCAACATGGGGAGAACATGCAAACTCCACACAGAAATGCCAACTGACCCAGCCCGGGCTTGAACCTGCAACCTTCTTGCTGTGAGGCGACAGTGCTAACCACTGAGCCACTGTGTCACCCTATATATTAATCGAAATGAATGAAAATAAATGGAATAAAATGCTTAATTATTACCTTGTTGTTCTTTGCCTTTACCTAGTAAACTCAATATTAGTTGTCTCAGCCAAAGGAATTGCTAGTATCTTTCGCAGCATGTGGTCTAAAATATATTCCAGCTGTTTGAGTGGGTTAAATTTTTTTAACTGTTTACTTAACAAAACATAGTGTTGGTATTTTAGCCATTCTAGTGCTGTAAATGCATCGTAAATATAGACAAATATTTCTATACTGCGCATTTACTTACAAATTAACATATGCAAGATGACAGCATACTGGAACACCAGCATTACTGCACTCATAAATGTGTTTGAATGTAGTATATCAGATGAAAGGTCAGGTAGACAGTGACTGGAAAGGTTACCAGAGCTGTTAAATGATCTTCGTGGTTCTTCTCTTGGTGTAACGAGCTATTTCAGCTGTTAATCTCTTAACAACATACCTGAAAATCCTTAGATTCAAGTGGCAAAATCTGACTCTAAGTATATTTTGATATCTAATTTCAGAGGCCAGTTTTTCTTATATATGTGTTTTTGTTAGGTATTTGTTTAGTTTGTGGTGCAAATGTTGTCAGTTGCATTTTTTATGTCTTTCATATAGTATCTATGAGAAAGTCCAGTTTTAAATGAATCCACAGTACCAGATTTTTTGCAAGAAGGTTTTAATTCGATGTATTATGCATATATGGTTGTCATATTTACTTGTAATTTACAGTGTTATGTTTTCATGGGTTGCTTGGACAAGTTTGAACTGAAGCCAGACCTATCTGTTGCATGTAACTTCACACTGTTTGTGTGTGTGTATAGCTTTTGATGAATGGAGGGCCAGATTCGAATACTGAAGTGTGAGACGCTTTCAGGATAAAGATCAGTGAAGACGGTGTGTGTTTGTGCATGCATGTGTATGTGATTTCAAGTGTGTGTGTCTGACAGAGGTGATGATGGCTAAAAGAGTTTTATTAATGGCCGCGGGGTGTTATTTTTAAATCTAGGACACATAGTGTCTGAGTGCTTGTATGTGTCTCCTGAAATCGGAGAGATATGCTCCTTCTTACACTCACAGCTTGGAGTGCTCCACTTGGAGATGACATTTCATGAGCATCGACTATTAAATGCATAAAAATGCTTTTAAGACAGGAGTGAGCATTCCAAATTTTATGAGGCCAAGCAAACTAAGAAGAATGAATGCAGTATAAAATACTGGTGAAAATGTATGTTTAATGATTTGCTTTAATAGAGCAAACTGTTAAATTTTAACATAAACATTTCAAGAATTTCTTTTACTAACTCTCTACATCATGAACCCCTAGGGGAATTAAGATACCCCAGGAAATTTTGAACATGACATGCAAGAAAAAAAAGAAATGAATCACAGGCATGTTTTATTTATTAGTTTCCTACATTTACTATAAAATGTGCTTGATTTGTTCCATCATTTACATTTCAATTGTCCCTAAACCTTGAGTTTCCTTTTTATTTTGAACACAAAGAAAGATATGCTGAAGAATGCTGGAAAAGACAGCAATTGGCTTACATAGTATTTTTTTGTTCCTAAACTGTAAAAGATGCTGGGTTCCACACAGTTCCTTCATGCTGCCCCGACACAAATCGATTAAGTTTACTTCGATCGTTTTTATGAAATTAAGAGGATGGAACATAAAACAATTAAGTTGTCCCAAAAGTATTTTTTGAGTCAACTATGGATATCTATGGCTGTTTTTCAACATTCTTCAGAATATTAGGAAACATATAAAGGGAATTCTCAAGTGGTATTTTTAGTAGATTCTTCACTAGTTGTTCTTTAGAAAGTTCTGTTAGCATGAAAATAGAAAAGAGCTTCTCATGATGTCAGCTGAGTGATCTGATTTACTTTAAAGGGACTAACAAGTTGGTACAGGTGAACTATTGAAATTGCCAAAGGACTTTGGAAAGTGGAGATGGGAGGCAATATTTACTTAGTCTTATAAACACAGATGTTATTAAGATGCCTTCTGATGTGAAGCCGTCACTCTAATATTTCTGGTAAAGATTCCACAGTGTAGCCTTACACTCATCTTTGTAGGACACACATTGTTTTGGAGTGCCGTAATGTTGCTGGACTGTGGATTGAGGCCCAAGTTTTTCTGAATCCCTATAAACCTTGTTTCCTCCTCTGTAGATTTTATGTGGTACCATTGGAACCTTTTCTAAGAAGTGATCACCATTCTTCCCACTGAAGAGGGAATGACCAAATAATAACAGTCTACTGATCTCAGACCTGTCCTTTCTTGTAGGATGTATCACCCACTGACATCCTTGTCCAGTAGCCAAGCTCCACCTAGGTACTTTCCCACCTCATCTGGCCTGCCACGAAGCCTGGACAGTGGATGGAGCAGGGACCTCAAAAGACAGGCCACAAGAGGTGTGAACCCCCCAAACTGTGGTGCTAACTGATAGAGGTCCTCGGATTGATCTTCTGATACAGAACTTTCCCATTTGCTCGACTGGAGATAGCTTTTATATGCAGTGTTGTCTGAAACAGTCTCAGACCATGGAAGGCTCCCCATTAGCATGGCATAGATTAAAATGCCCAACGCCCAGCTGTCTGTACTGGGATCTACAGAAACCAAAATCCTTTGGGTCTTGCCAAAGTCCCTATTTGGCTTGTTTCCATTGTCATCCACATCTGTGTCTCCTGAATTGGTCTCCAACTTTTTCCTTGCTATCTCGGCCTCTGGTGTGCAGTATGGGGAGCTGTACCACACACACGGTACCCTAGTCCCTGCAGCTTTTACCATGCCAAAGTCACCAAGCTTGACCCAGCGGCAGTCGTGATCGCATAAAAAGATGTTTTCTGGCTTGACATCCCGATGGACAAAGCCAAGGGAATGGAGGTGAGAGAGGGCACCACTGATCTGAGAAGCCACTCCCTGGGCACAGCTCTCTTTCAGACCAACCTGCAATCAAGAAATCAAGAATGTACTTAAGACAAAGGTGTCCAATTTGAGTTTCACCATGCAGTAGGATTGGACATCCCTTATTTAAGCACTTCAAACTTTAACAGATTAAAGCAGGGATGTCCCACTCAGAGCCACAGCTCAGATTTTGGTTCTAACCCAGCTTAAACAACCCTGCCAGTATGTTTCAATTAAACCTGAAGGACACAATTAGTTTGATCAGGTGTGTGTAATTGGGGTTAAAGCTAAACTCTGCAGAACTGGAGCCCTCCAAGTACTTAGTTTGACACCCCTAGATTAAAGTCACTGTCACATTAAATAGGAATTTTTTTTGGATGAAACAGGTTGATGCGACATTGATAAAATGACTGATTGCCCCATATTCAAAATTACTGTATAGAGAGATCATGTTTTTATCATCTTTTGTTCTCATACATTTATCTGAGGTAAATTTGCCGCACGTTAAGCTCTCTCGGCCACCGTAGCAGTTCCATCATGAACCCCATGTCTGGGTTTACCAAAGTTAAACTTTGCTATGCAGTGAAATATGGGATGAAAATCTTATACAGGCATAGTACAGGAGCCAGTATTGTGCAAAGTTTAGCTCTAACCTGCTTCAACACAGAGCTAAACTCTGCAGGACATTGGCCCACCAGGCCCAAGTTTGGGCACCCCTAGTCTAGTTTGACCACAGTTTAAGTGGGGGTTTGCAGACCTGTTCCTGGAGGTCCTCTGACATGCAGTGTTTAGACCCAGTTTCAATCCATAAATGCTCCTAACCAGGCTATTCAATGATTTTAGACATTTAGATGAGTGTAAAGTTATACTTTAACTGGGGGTGTTGGAGTGTACATCTGTGTGGCAGTAGTTTTTGTGGTGTAAAAATGGTTTTATAGCACGCTGAAGCCATGAGGCAAAAAACTGTGGCTTTAGTGGCCACATGAACACACTGAAAACAGAGTTTCTGAAAACCCTCACCCACAAATTTCAGATTCTGTCACCTGATCAGTTTGGGCACCCCTGGTTTAGTTTGACCACAGTTTAAGTCGGGGTTTGCAGACCTGTTCCTGGAGGTCCTCTGACGTGCAGTGTTTAGACCCAGTTATAATCCATAAATGCTCCTAACCAGGCTATTCAAGGATTTTAGACATTTAGATGAGTGTAAAGTTATACTTTAACCGGGGGTGTTGGAGTGTACATGTGTGTGGCAGTAGTTTTTGTGGTGTAAAAATGGTTTTATAGCACGCTGAAGCCATGAGGCAAAAAACTGCGGCTTTAGTGGCCACATGACCACACTGTTAACAGAGTTTTTTGGAAACCATCAGACACAAATTTCAGATTCTGTCACCTGATACTGCATTTTTATGTGGATGAAAGGCCAAGCCATGTAGAAAAAAGTCTGGATTTAAAAATACCTGCGTTTGTGTGGACAGGGTCTTAAAGTTTTCATTGAGACAGGTGTGTTTAATTAGGGTCAGAGCTAAATTCTGCAGAACAGTGCCCCTCCAGGAACAAGTTTGGACACCCCTGATTTAACAGGTTTTACAGACCAAAAGATTTTCTTGAATCAACTTCAACGTATTTAATTTCAGTCATCATGAACAGTCACTGTTTAGATGCATGAAATGTATGTCAAACTTTTACCAACCTCAGGAACGATGACATCATAGAGGTCACCATAAAGGCAGGGCTGCTGGGCGAACACATAGTGAGTGGGAGTGGAGAAAGCGATACCTAAAGCTGAGGTAAGTGAGGGGTGCGTACAGAAGGCCAAAGACAGATTATACTCCCTCAGAAATGACAGGAGAGAGGTGGAGTCTCGCAGGAAGAACTTAAGGGCCATTGGAGTTCCTAGATTACAAAACAGATTTGGAGAAATAATAGAGATACTGTCAAAGATAGACAGAAAGAAGAATGCAGTATAATAAAGCATCGTTTTCAGAAATGGAATCAGTTGAAAGAAACAAAACAAAATATGAAAAGGCTGCCATCGCTTACCTCTCTGCTTGTGCACCGCTAACATGACTTTGCCATATGAACCCTCTCCAAGAAGTTTAATAACTTGGAAGTGATCTAATGGCTCCATTGTTTCTAGAGACTGAACTGTTAAATGGCACAGCTCATTCAAAAGTCTTGTGGCAGCCTGCAACAAACGAAACAAGAGTGTGAGGTTTGCAATTAAACATACCTCAAATGTTTAACCCCAAAATGTAGTTAGAGGTAGAATTTTCATGCCTTTGTTTGATTCAAATGCTCTTGCCATTAGCTATGTTTCCATCCAAAGATTAAACTTATGCGCAAAACTGGAACATCACAGAAAGCATTTGTGAATAAAGCACCATTTCCATCCAATAAGACAAAGAAAACAAAATCATCAATTCCTGCCAATAATCAAAAAGAAAAACAGAATTTGCTGCAGTAGGAGAAGTACTGTGGCCATATTTTTAAATATAATAAATTCAGATATTATACATCGTGGTTAGTCCACTGGTTTGTTCAGTAATCCAATACTATTACACCCATTTTTGTTTGCACACGATCCCTTAAAACAAAATCACATGACTTGTTTGATGAGCATGCTAGAATTTATTTGGTAAATGTGCCTTCGTTGTTGTTTATACAAACTTTTACTTATCGAATAAATAGTTGATCCTACTCGGTTGTGGGCATTTTGTAAATTTATGAAAATAGGTGGATAGCTATAGTTCCCATATGTTGTTTTTTGACATCTGCCTTTTTTGATCCATGTCATGAGTTCTCACTAGCTGTAAACAGGGGACCAGTACTACAAAAGGCCATGTTGAATGCAAATAGGATCTAGCTGGATCAGAGATGTGCGATGAGGGTCTGTCATTGCATACTATTATAAGGTCTCTACAGCGAAAGGGTGATTTGGGGCTTCTTAGGATTGTGTATTCTGTCAACACATCTTAAATGTCCCCAGACAGCTGTGGCATTCAGCTGAGCTTCATAGGATTAAGTGTTCAGTTTACTAATAGTTTTGTTAACTGATCAAATGGAATACATAGTTTGTAGAAATTAGATAGAGAAGCTGTTTTCAGTTGCTTTGGGGATTTTAGATGGTGGATAGTTAATCTCTTTAGTAAAGCAGTTTGGCTTGATGTAGATGGGATAGAGTGTTGCATAAGGGGGGATAAAGTGCACCTGTTGGGCATTGATTGTGCGAGGACAGACAGCTGAGAAAGTTGTGTTTAGTTAACCCCTTGTCAAGAACAGCACAACTGGCAGCACATCGAAGTTCTTCAGGATTAGTTGTGAATGTTGTGAATTGCTGAGTTACATAACATGCTCTTAAAATCTTTTCAGGTATGTCGTGATGTGTAACTGGTAATAGGCAATAAGTTTACAATTGCAAGCTGACCTTGTGTTGTACAATCACTTTTATATTTTGACATATACCTTTCACAATCCCAATTTGGACTTTTATTCTGAGAATTGTGACTTTGTAAAAGGCCTAATTGCAAGATATAAATTGTGAGAAATAAAATCAGAACTATAAAAGAGCCTAAAAAAAGTCTATTTATGGTAGTTTGACTGCAATTCATAGTTTATGTGTCACAATCTTTAAGTAAAAAAAAGTATATAGTTAATAGTTTAAAATATAACTTTAAAAGTTATTAGATTTAGTATTTCTTTTTCATAACTAAAAGGTAATTTATCCTTTATATTTCATAAATGTGCTTTCACATCTCAAAGTCATAACTTCTCTTAATTATAAATATTTTCTATACTTTATGTATTTAGTCATTATTATTATTATTATTATTATTATTATTATTATTATTATTATTAT
>CAIGQW010054307.1:6884752-6895436 GCA_903798125.1 Danio choprae
CACACACACACACACACACACAGACACACACACACACACACACACACACACAGACACACACACACACACACACACACACACACACACACACACACACATGCACAGTATAACTGCTGCTGAGTGCATTTTGTGCAAAGGATGTGAGTCAGCATTTTTTTTTTTTTTAAGTTATAATTTTGTCTATGGTGGCTTTGTGTTTATTCATGCATGAGTGATGAGCTCAGGAGATAAGATCACTAAATCTCACTAAACTTGTAAAACTGGTGGAAATGACAACAGATACTGTGAAATCCAGGAACTTCCAGTTATCAATCCTTTCAGGAAGTCTGTGTTTCTGAATTCACAGTTCTCAATGAATGAGATATGGGGTCAATTCCTCTTTGAGAATGAAACTAAAGGACTAAATATAGTCATTTTTTCTGAATATCTAAATACTGTATGTCACCTTTTAAAGCTGCAATTCTCACTATTAAGAAACCATAACTGTATTTTTTTACTATAACTTCCTTTTTATTAATAGTTTTTAAGGTAGATCAGGGATATAGAATAAGTTAATAGGCAGGTAATAAGCCATTAGTAATAGTGAATAAGTAATAGTGAGAATTGGTATTTAAACTAAAGTGTTACTTTAAGAATATATAGACATTTACCCTTATGAAAACTAACGGTTAGTGGTTAAATCTTGGTAACCACATAATAATCATGACTTTGCTATGTGCAGTGAGGACTCTAATATTGCTTCTGTGTTTTTACACCAAAACAGCATTAAATATCTAAAAGCAATATTTTAATTTCACTTAGCTTTTCTTTTTTTTTTTTTAAAGAAATTTCTAGACCCTTAAAGTGAAAAGTGAACGCTTAATTTGCCCTCAAATAATTGTCTAATTTCTGTCCTGTTTGATGTTTGCGCCAGTCTTTAGGCACAGCAAATTCAAATGAGCCTTGACCTGAAGTCTGTCTGAAGGTCGCATAGGCCTTCAAATACATTCAGCAGATATGTGATAACTCTGTGATTTCACCCCATGATAAGCATTAGAGGGAAATGAATGGCTATTTGCGCAATTAGCATCCTTTGAAACCTTAAGGTCACCGATAAGCGTTGCGTGCCACCCCTACAGATTTGATGGCATGGTGGCGATCTCCTTCAAAACCCGTTGTCGGCATGCTAAGTGAAAAATCGCATTGACTCAATTAGCGACCAGCTGTTGACTCATTCGCAGACATCCTCTGTCTGCAGTGGTGGTGAATTTTACACTGATAGCATCTTTTTGCTTCTGTCAACACATTTTTGAGATAGCATTGCAATATATAGCTCTTCAGTAATGAGCTTGTTGATGATGCGAGTCGATATGCTGGCAGATTTTCAAACTGGACATTTTCATGCAAATGCAAATGTTTACAGACTGAGGCTGGGATTCCGATGCTGCAGCAGCTTTAAGAAATCTCTGACATCTTGACTCTAAATCATAAAATAAAATATCTGTAATACTTTAGTTTATGTACCAGTTCTCACTATTAGCTAATTTCTTATTACCTGATTATTATTTAGATATTGGCTGTTTATTATTACTTATAAAGTACATATTCTGGATGATCTTATTCTGCACCCCTAATCCTGCCCAATGCCTAAACCCATCTACTACTATTAATGAACATCAAATTAGGTGTTTATTCAAGCAAAAGCCAGTGCTAATGGTTTATTAATCATGAGAATTAAAATAAAGTGTGACCAAAATATTTATTTTAGATTTGGGTTCCATTTAACATTTTATTTAAGTTCATGTACGTTGCATTTCAGCTTCTGAAAACCCATTTTAATAGCTTTAGTCAACAATAAAAACACTGTCTTGAATGTTAATTAAACACAAATTAAAAGGTCAGTCTGATTGATTTACAGAAAATAATCTTGACCCTTGACCTTAATGTGGCCTGTTATCAAGAGCAGACTGATTTGAGGAACTAAAGTAATCTCATAAGTTCAGCACTGAAAATAAAATCTGGTTAAAATCTGATTACAATATTGAATATCATGGTGGTTACAATTAACTATTACAATGATGAACATCTAAACCAATATCAGAGAATAAAGTCCTCAACAAACACCACTCTTATGAGACTGAAATACATATTGTGTGTATATAGGATTTTAAATGATTTTCGCCACAATTCCCATCATTAACATCTAACTGTTTACCTTTAATTATATTAATGAGCCAGGAGCTTGACTAGTGGTTATACTAACATTCTCAATACTCTTTTCAAACAAAATCATTTGCAAAAACACTCACATAAATCTACCCTCCATATCTTAAATTCCCTTCCCTGTGTTATAAAGTGGGAGAAAAAAAAGAGAGAGGAACTTACGTTTCATGGTAATCCCAAAACCCAAGTAGTAAACACAGTGCACAAACTTGTCTTTATCACTCTACTAACATTTAGACTAGTGAAAGGGTTCCCCTTTATAGTATGGGCCATGACACACACTCTGACTCATTCACATTCAAAAAAAAAGCACAGATCTACACACCCCCTCTCATTAAACATATCTTTTTTCTAAAGAACTCAACAGTTTTTGCTATTTCCGCCAAGTTGATTCCTCCAAAGCTGTATGTTACCAATTTTGGATTTCTTTTCTTTTTTTTTTTAAGGCGGTCTTTGTGCTGCGTAATTAAACATCTCCGCCAGTGAATTCAGAAGATGTTTTCTGACAGGTACCAGTTTTGCCAGATTATCTTTCATATACTGTTATGAGACTACAAGTGTATCAGATTTTAGTTTGTCGTAGGGAAATCCCTGAGCAATAATGAGATTAGTTTTCTTTTTGGTCTTAAACTAAAAGCAAATCACAACCTGAGGAGTCATAATATACTCACACACTGATCTAGAAGATTTGAAGCCCCCCTACCCATGTCTGTCCCCCCACCAAGTTTTTCCCCACATTGGTCCGCTTGGCCTCCTGTGACACATCACACTGTTATTTCCACTCAGACATCCAGCATGCACAAGTGTCCTCATGCCTGAATGCACATAAAGGCATTCCTTCCCTCTCGTTTTCATTTTCTCCATCACCCACTCTTTCTTAATTTTTCCTTTCTTGTTTTTGTCGATGACCTCAGGGCAAAGAGGGATGTGTTGATAAGAGACATGACTGCTAGCGCTGTGTGGGGTCATATCCTGTACGTCTTCAGGAAGTGGTGAGAGTAGCCTAGACTCTTATTTTCTTGTGTGCTTAGTACACAGTGGCACTGTATAGGAATTCTCAGCAAACTGTAACTAAAATTAAAGATGACATGAAATGGAAGTTGCGATCACCCTTTTGTGACATGTGTATCCTTTCGAGGAATGTTCATTCACTCGGTGACCATATTTGCAACACATCCTGCCAACAGCTATTTTGAGTAGCCAATGAAAAGTAATCTCTACATCGAATGGAAATGTGATATATGGCCATATATGAGCGTATATATATATACAGTTGAAGCCAAAATTATTAGCCCTCCTGTGATTTTTTTCTTTTTCAAATATTTCCCAAATGATGTTTAACAGAGGATGGATTTTTTTCACAGTATTTCCTATAATATATTTTCTTCTGGACAAAGTCTTATTTGTTTTATTTTGGCTAGTTTTTAATTTTTAAAAACAATTTTAAGGTCAGTATTATTAGCCCCCTTAAGCATTTTTTTTTCAATTCTCTACAGAACAAACCACTGTTATACAATGACTTGCCTAATTACCCTAACTTGCCTAAATAACATAGTTAAGCCTTTAAACTGCAGTTTAAGCTCAATACCTTTCCGTAAAATAGAAATTTGAGAAAACAAAATGTAGAGGGGGGCAAATAATTCATGAGGGCTAATAATTCTGAAATCCAAGCATGAAATTGTATGTAAAATATGTGATTTGCATATACTGCTATATATATGCCAAAATGTTTGATTTACTCACGATATAGGGTGTTTTCAGATTTCCCATATAGAAAAGGGAGATTTGAAAATTACTTATATGACATACAAGTTCATATTTGCATTTCTTGTATGTAAACAACATGCAACATGTATTTCAAAATATTCAAAAAATGGACATTTACATAATTATTTTTCAACCATTGGAATTGCATAAATGTACATATATGTTCAATATTAGCTATAAGTGTATATACTGTATGTGTTCATATATGGCCTCACACATATATTTGTAATTCCGGTGGCTGGAACTACATCCTTTCCTGTAATAATGAACTAATCATAGTCAATGCTGATGCTAAAATAACTATTTTCATAAGTTGGTTGGTTTTTGGCACTTTCAGTTTTTCCAGTCAGTTTTGGGTCAAAGATTAGATGTTTTGCTGTTTGGTGTTTGAAACAAAACAACTTACAAAACCACATATATTTGTAATTCCAGTGGTTGAATCTGATTGGTGAAATTCAAATCTGAACTTGTATGTCATATATGTTATTTGCATATATTTCCATAGATCAGATTTCTATATGGGTTGCCAGTTTTGGTCAGATTAAAACAAACTACGGTGAAATTACTCAGTGTGGTTCAATTTGGTAGGTGTGAAAGCTGCCATGCAGAGGACAAATTCTGACTATGGGTCACCAATCTTGAGAGTTATTTATGTTATTTGCATTTCAGATATCAGAAACGTGTCTCTTTTTATAATCTCTTTATGCAATGCTAACTTATATATCATTACATGTGCACACTAGCCTTTAGCCTAGCACTCAGCATTGTTTTGGATGTTCTGTAGGTTTTGTTTTTTATACAAAACATTTATAAAACAGTTTTTTTTTGTCAGCCTTTATTTGTCCTTAAAAATGTCTGTGTGAAGGCTAAATGAACCAGGATATATATTTTGTTTCTGTTCCAAATGAGGCTCAATAAAGTTAATTTGCATATTCAAACCTCTCACAATTAGTTTTTTCCAATTCACAACATGTGTGTACATGCACATACCTGTTCTTTATCTAAGGGTTCATAGCAAATGTGAATTAAAATTTTGCATGAGTAGATTACATAAGAAATCAATGCCAATAAAGGAAGGTCAGAAATGTGCAAATTTTATCACGTAAACATTGTTTGTGCATACTTTACATGTATAAAACGTGTTAAATAAGTGTTGTTTGTGAGTAGTTTGTATCAAACTATGCACAAACAACACATTCTCAAAGTGTTGCGTACATGTTAAGATTCCCACATTTTTGAGGTGTCTGGCTTCCTCAATCCGCTTTGCGTTTGATGTGAACCCAGCATTAGTTGAATTTCGAGTATTATAAATGAGTGGCAACATGCACAAGGTTGGTCATTTGCATAAAACACATCCAAACCAAGACCATATATGGACTTCCTACACAACCCTTCCTTTAAGCCTTTTGGCACTCGTTAAACTCACCTCAGCAGACGTGCTCTTGCTAGATCCTAAATCAATGCCAAGTGTCTTTCTCACACCCAGTTCCAACACAATAAACAACTTTTATTCATATTTCAGACACAGTTTACAGAGCCAACCATATTTGCATTGTTACTCAAAGAAACTTAGCATTTTACACAGCAATTTGTATGCACAGTGGGTGACACTTCAAAATGGCCATTACTGCCGCGGTTGGCGCCACGGCAGGACTAAGGGATTAAGAACATGTTTTTAGGTGTAACAGCAGTTTGCGACTATGGGACTACGGGATGTGAACGAACAGAAATATACAGTACAGTAGCTGTAAATACCCTGCTACTTGTAAATGAAGATGAAATAACGAAACAAAGCATTATAATTCCTTCATTAATAATTAAAAACTTGTTAACAAGCTTTATTATCCGACGCATGGTCTAAAGGGCTCTTGAGTTAAATGCTACTTAATCAAAAGCATAAAAATAAATTGACCTACCTCAAGCAGATCATAAAAATTATGATAAAAATAAT
This sequence comes from Danio choprae, assembly GCA_903798125.1. Lineage (NCBI taxonomy): Eukaryota > Metazoa > Chordata > Actinopteri > Cypriniformes > Danionidae > Danio > Danio choprae. Next base: position 6,890,673 of record CAIGQW010054307.1, read on the forward strand.
TTTGCCGTAGTACATAAATTAGCTCCTGCAAGTTTTTAAATTATTTTTAATCATTTAGTTTAATTTCTATTAATGTCCAATGTCTTTTGTGAAATAAGACTACAATTGTCAAATATAAATATATTTTGTAAAACATAATTCGTATATTTTTCATGAAAAAAAAATCTTTTTGAAACGAATTTCATTTGGTATAATTTGTATCTTAATTTTAATGTATGCAGGATTAGAAAGCAAGACCATGATGAAATCAAGAGACCAAGATCATGCTTTTATCTCTCATCATAGTCAAAGTATGGTTCAGTACAGTGTCACAAACATGTCTCCTTGCAGCGGGTCTTTATTTCTTTATGAAGGAGAAATCATTTATTTTGACTTGACTTTGACGCTGACTTTACTAATTGGTGATTGGCTCTCTTTTTTAGAAGGTGGGACCTAATGCAAAGACTATAGAATACACATCACTTGTATGGGTGGCGTGGTGGCGCAGTGGGTAGTGCTGTCGCCTCACAGCAAGAAGGTTGCTGGTTCAAGCCTTGGCTGGGTCAATTGGCATTTCTGTGTGGAGTTTGGATGTTCTCCCCGTGTTCGCGTGGGTTTCCCCCACAAGTCCAAAGACATGCGCTATAGGTAGTGGTGGGCAAAGCGAGGCTTCATGAAACAGTCGAAGCAAATGTGTCGAAGCTTCAAAACGTTCGAAACGTTCACCCCACTCTACAGTGACACCTAGTGGTCATTTTTTATGTATTGCACTGGAACAGCCTTTAGCAAAGAAACAGTTTACCAAATTGAGGTATTAAACCCACGTTGTAGAATTGAAGCTTCAAGTGATTTAGTGGAGCGGTCAGAGTTCCTGACTAGCATGCAGAGATGGAGCTGCAGCTATAGTTGTTTGGTTTGAAATTTTGTTTTAACATTGGTCTGACATTTAAATGAACACTTTGTGAATAAATATGTCTTGTTTTGGTCATAAAACAGAATTGTTTCTAGATCAGATATGATTGCGGCCGGAAGTTAACGAGAATTAATTATATTATGCATTAAATTTAAAAAATTTTGTATTTTATTAACGTCTACCCCAACCCTAAACCCAACCATCACAGTACTGTAAAAATATTAATTATTGTTATACAGTGTTACAAAAATGATGCTATATTGATGTGCATATCCGCAGCTGTATCCTGTCTAAACTACACCATAAAACAGTAACATTATTAAAATACAGAAAATCATAATTTCGGAGTATTTGTACAAGTCGGGATTCGAACCCAAAAGCCATTTGCAACACAGCAAGTATGTGCACACGCACGGTCCTCCAGGCTACATTATAGGCCATTACAACTGATCTTCACTCAGTCAGCCGTGACTCATTTAAAGAGCATTGAAACGTGTCCAATTACAAGCTATTGCGAGTAGTAATCCGCTGATTGACTTCATCATGTATGATCTCATGCTCTCCGGTGAAACAGGTGGAAATTGAGTGGACAGTAAACACACCTTAGTGCCCTTCCCAGAGGAGGTCTGGAAAAAAAACGTTACTCACTATACAGAATATCCTAATCCTTTGCTGAAGTCATGCATCTCATTGTCACTAAACGTTTAGCTTTGTCCAGGCCAACCTTTATTCAGCAGCATCGGAAGTTGCGTCATATTCTTTGATACAGCAACCTTTTTTTCCCCCCCACAGAGCAGGGGCAGAGAGGTGGATTGTTAATGCTCTGTAGGCAGCAGCTCATTGTGTCATAATTGGATGCATTTACAGCAGAAGACAAACCACATTTAGCCCAAGTGGGTGGATTCTTTGAGTTGCTTAAATTCCTGGAAAGGAATGCATGATCAAGCAGAAACAACATCCTTTCCGGTATTAATGTACGGATCATAGTCAACAGTCTAGCATCAGACGCTAAAATGACTATTTTCAGAAGTTGGCTGTTTTTTGGCACTTTCAGTTTTTCTTCATGGGCGAAAGATTAGTTGTTTTGGTGTTTGTAACAAAACAATTTACAAAACCGATTGTGTGTATCTGTGCATATTGTATGTTTAACAGAAGAATTTTGACATTTTTTGTTCACAAAATTTATTTGAAATGATAAGGTAGCCACTTTATTTATATATAAAACTAAAGTGGCCACTTTATCATTTCAAATACATTTTGTGAATATAAAATGTCAAAATATGGGCAAAATAAGCTTTTTTTTTTACATAAAAATTAAACAACATGCTGATATTTTGACTTGGACTTCTTAATTTAGATAAAAAGGTAAAGGTAATAGATATAGTATATATTTAAAAATAAAAGCAAAATAGTGGCAGCTTATTACCAGTTTATGCACCATAATTTACATGAAAAATAATAACAAAAATAATATAAATATTTAATATTTAAAATAGCAATATATTGTTTCAGATTGCAACAAATATTAATAAAACTTGCTTTGCTACACTTTTTAACACCAAAAGTTGAAAAGCAGAGACCAATATGAATCATTTATTCATTCATTTTCTTTTTCGGCTTAGTCCCTTTATTAATCTGGGGTCGCCACAGCGAAATGAACCGCCAACTTATCCAGCATATATACGCAGCGGATGCCCTTCCAGCTGCAACCCATCACTGGGAAACATCCATCACACTCATTCACACACATACGCTACCGACAATTTAGCTGACCCAATTCACCTATAGCGCATGTCTTTGGACTTGTGGGGGAAACCGGAGCACCCGGAGGAAACCCACACGAACACAGGGAGAACATGCAAACTCCACATAGAAATCCCAACTAACCCAGCCAAGGCTAGAACTATCGACCTTCTTGCTGTGAGGTGATCGTGCTACCCACTGCGGCACTGTGATGCCCAATATGAATCATAAATAAGCAAAAAATATCCGCAAATCACAAAAAAAGGATATAGATCTTTTAACTTGTTTCTAATTCTAGCAATATTTTTTGCTATATAATGCTATTCAGAATGACATTTTATTGGGTGTGTTCTGTAAATAAATGTATAATGGATAATGTGGAACCCTGCACATTGTGAAGAAACAATATAAGGCAGTCATGATAAAAATACATTTACACACAAATTAATAATTCATTCTGAAAATAATAAATGTCCCTTGAGTGATTAGTGACCAATAAAAAAATTTTTCCCACTATGTCATGAGTGAGATTTGTATGTATATACAAAGTAAATAATCTATAACTATATGCTCGAAAAATAATAAACGCTCAGTAATGCTTGTAAGCATAAAATCACTAAAGCAGAATATTAGGTTACAGACATAAACACAGCTATTCCTTTGAACAAGGAAACTCCATACAAAGGTAAAAGCACTCGATCCTTGGTCTCGTAGGATTTGTTTCTCAGGCTCTGGGACAGGAGGAGGAGGGAAGATTACAGTCCAAAAAGTCCTAGATCACTGAATAAAAGGGGAATCCCAAAACAAATCAGAAGGCGGTGGATTTCATAACTCGTAGGCTTACCAAGGCTAATCTCTTTCGCGGCCTACCGCTGTTATGTTTGCCTAAACCACATTCTTTCCAGCCGAGCAAATCAAACTGCGAAAAAAACAGTCAATGAGCAAAACGTCCGGCTACTATTTTTAATATTCTGCATGATATAGGCCAACAAGCCTGGACAGGATAGTTTTAGTCATAACTGTCGGCTATGACTGCATGTCTCACTACGGCCTCACAGACACAGACTTGCTCTCACATGCACATTTTTCAGGGATGATCCAGGCCTCTGTCATCATCATCAGTGAGTCTAAACCATTTGTGACATCACCACGAGACTTTTCCTCTGGGGCGAACACCATTGTTATTGTTTCATGACCTTTCACCTGCTAAGATCTGTCGTTTCATGTTTTGTGCCTTACATTTTGAATCTGTCATTCATTTTCAAGGTGATACAGTACGCTCGTGTTATGAAAAGCAATTTTAAAGTTAATTTATGTGTATGAATATACTGTATTTGTTTTAATGTATAAAAAACGCAACAGGCTCATTCTGAAAACGTAGCCCTATACACATTTCTGGAGATCGCGAATCATGTAGCCAGAGGAATGTATGGCTGCATTTCTTCTTTAAAACTAACGCTACGGGGCGGTATGACGCCGTTTCTTTTCGCGCTTACCAGCTGACTGATTACCTCCATATGGACGGCTTTCACTCTGTTAAACTCTGTCCACTCTGGCGGGTCAATCGGTGCTTTTGAAAACATTATTAGTTGGGTTTAGGGAAGGATGAGGGTGGGAAAGTCATTCATTCATTCATTCATTCATTCATTCATTCATTCATTCAGTCAGTCAGTCAGTCAGTCAGTCAGTCAGTCAGTCAGTCAGTCAATCGACAGCGGCCTCTGGTGGATTTACGCGAGAACAGCAGGCGGGAATGGCACTCGCAAGAAAATTTGAGATCTCAAAAAGCGTACACAGCGGCCTCTGGCGTATTCATGAAAACAAAAAATGCAACAACAAAAAAAAACTTACCTCCTGGGACGTATTTGTTGCTCTCCAGAAATCTATATAGCGTTATGTTTTCAGAATGAGCCTGAGTTGAAAAACCACAGCTGGCTGAAGCATTTACATTGTAGCCTTCTATAGTTAATAGTTTCCAGATGTGTATGTACTTTCACAGCATAGATGCTTGAATGCTGGATTCTGAAGTTCTTAAAGAGCTGTACAGGAAAGCACGGCAAAATTACAACTAAATGAATGCATAAATGAATAATACTAATAAAATAAAGTATATACGTTTACTTACGTGT
>CAIGQW010054307.1:6913439-6927715 GCA_903798125.1 Danio choprae
CAGATGGCTTTCTGCTTAGGGGAATGTGTGTGCTTACTTCAAAGCCATTAAAATATCATGCTATTAATTAAACGAGACCCTAAATCACAAAACCAATCTTATAGTGCACAGGGACATTTTTTGGGGGAAAGAAAATTATTGAATCAAAATGATTGCATTTTGAACCTTTAGATTCCAGATATTATATATAGCCTATTTCACACATACGTTACAGACAGGTTCATGGTCTGAAATGGTTTCTTGTTTTGTCTAACTTAATTCTTCTTTTAAAAAAATGTATCGAGTGTAAAGGAACTGAAATACATGCCAAAAATAACTGTTGATACCTCAATGACAGATCAATAGCAAAAATATCAAATATGTTATTTATCCCAAAATACAGTATAAAAACTGACAAAGAAAAGGGAATTATTCCCATTCAAAAGTATTTGGTTAAGACTGTGTGGTCTTTATTAACAAAGAAGACCACACGATCCTAACCAAATACTTTTGAATTGATGTAAAATTGTATACACACTTATAACAAATGAGTAGTAGAAGTATTAATATTAGTATTGGTTTGATTCAGGTTTTTTTAACTTTCAAAATGAAGAAATCTGATGTTTCGGAGTACTGCGTGAGTGTGCTTTTTAGACAGGATATTATGATTTTATCTCTCCCAGAGGCACAATGAAGTAAACAAACAAATGTATTTTCTGTTTGTTCATCTGCGTGGCTCCTCCTCCTTCCTGCTTGTCTTCTGCTTTGTCTCTAAAGAAAGCACTTATTGACCACATGACAAGAAATGGGAGAAAATGCTTTAGACAGAGAGAGGGAGAGCAGCTGGCAGTGATGTCAATGAACTCGTCGCTTTTTTATTTGTCTGCATGCTGATCAAGACGACGTAAGAATCACATTCACAAATAACAGTATGCAGTGGCATTTCCTCAAAGACTGAATCACTGAGCAAGAATTCATTCAGACTGAAGGTAAGTGGACTACATTTAAGTGTAAAGTTATTTCTGATTCTGTATGAATTGTTATTGTTTTGTCATTCTGCAATACAATTCAGGTTGTGATTTTTAAAATTACTTTTATGTAAAGTTATATTACATTTTTGTTCATATATGTTATCATCTTTTAGAATTGATTTTTTTTTTTTATATAAAGGGATAGTTCACCCCACAATTACAATTCTGTCATTATTCACACTGTAAAAAAATGCTGAGTTCCACACAATCCCTTTATGTTGTCTCAACGTTGACTGAACATAAAACAATTAAGTTGTCCCCAAAAAAACTCAAAATTGTGTTGTTTAAACTCATTTTAAATAAGAAAATTGAACAAACTTCTGAGTGTTACTCATCCTCCACTTTTCATTGACTTTTATAGTATTTTTGTCCCCCCTCCCCCTTACTTCAGTACATTTTCTTGTTTTGTGTTCAACCGAAGAAAGAAATTCATAAAAGTTTAGTACCGCTTGAGTGTGAGTTAGTGGTGAGGAAATTGTGTGAACTGCCCCTTTAAATTGTAATGGTTCACTGTAAAAAATCCTGGGTTCCACACAATCAATTTGTGTTGAGACAACATGAAGACTTTAAGTTAACTTATTAGTTTTTACAAATTTAAGTGGATTGAACATAAAACAAATAAGTTGTCCCAACAAAACTCAAGAATTGTGTTGTCTTAACTCATTTTAAATAAGTAGTTTGAACAAGCAGCAAAAATATTTCATTCTCCACTTGTCATTGTTCTATTATATTTCTGGCCTTTCCCCCGCCAACATTTTTCTGAACATCTTGTTTTGGTTTTCAACCGAAGTAAAAAAATTCATAAACATTTAGAACCACTGGAGTGTGAGATAATGAGGAGGAAATTGGGTGAACTGTCTCTTTAAATCATAATGGATCATTGTAAAAAAAATGCTGGGTTCCACACTATCGATTTGTGTTAAGACAACATGAAGAATTTGAGTTAACGTACTAGTTTTTACAAATCCCACTGAACATGGACTTCTGACAGACGTCCAAAAGACATGTATTATACCAACGGACACAATATAGACTTGATATGCACGTCCGTCAGAGGTCTAATGTTTGGTGGGATTTAAATGGATTGAACATAAAACTATTAAGTCGTTCCTATAAAAAACTCAAGAATTGATTTTAAATAAAGAGTTTTAAAGTAGTCATTTGTGTTTTCCCAGCATTTACTATCGCTTTGTGTTTAGCATAAAAGGAGAAACACAACTCATTCTAATGCTGACAGCTGTTTGGGTTTTTTTTCAAGGACTATCAGCAGGTTTTACAACGTGTGATTAAGGACACACAGTTCTCCTTTTCGCAATAACATTTAGTGTGAGTAAATGCTAAATTTACTCTCAGTACTGTAAATACAAAGACATTGTTACCTCACTTTATTCATTGAAGCAATTCGTAATAACTTGCATGACTAGCTTCGCTTTTAAACCAGTTTTATATGCTGAAACCTTTTAGTTGCCAGACAACTCATATTTAAACTATTATATGGTGTAGGTTGGAATATGAGCATGCGATAACACTTATGAAGAATCGCTCACTGAAAATAAGTGTACCAGAATGATGTCTTTGCAAGAGTTTCTGTGGGTTGGAAGAAACACTTTTATTTTTGACCCATTGGTGATAGCCATGCCTTATTTTTCATTTCTACATTAGAGTTTGCAGTGTTTAAACTAAACATAAATGAATGCATATTGCCAATAATAATAAAATAATATTCTAAACAATAAAAGTTTGTATTGATGGGCTACTAACAAAGATAAAGGACAAAATATGTTTGCAATGAACATATTAACAAGGTCATAGTCAGCTGTATTTAAAATAAACAAGCTTAAGCCAGTAAATCTAGCATATATCCTTGTGTTACTTTTGACCCACCCATGAGTTACTTTTGTATTTACTGACGAGGTCAAAAGTAAAAATGTGCAATTTATGTTTAAGGTAAAATTAGGTTGAAGTTGTTCTACATTTGTACAAAATACCACCTGATATTGATAGACCACAGTTATGATTTAATAACCACAGCAAAAATATATTTCTGTCTAAAACAGCATCGTTTAAATATAGATTTATATGAAAAATTGTATTTTCGTCCCCTCTCTCCCCTATGTTAAAGAGATTATTTAAATTACCTCATCATTTACTCTCCCTTGTGTTATTTTTTTCTTTCTGTTGAACACAAAGTGAAGTTTATTTCAATTCAATTCAATTCAAGTTTATTTATATAGCGCTTTTTACAATGTAGATTGTGTCAAAGCAGCTTAACAAGTTCAATTAAAGTCCACATTTTTGAGTTTAGTTCAGTTCAGTTCAGTTTAGTTCAGTTCAGTGTGGCTTAAGTTCCACTGGTGAAAGTTCAAACACTGAAGAGCAAATCCACCGAAGCGCAGCTCCACAAATCCAAGCAGGCCAGTGGCAACTAGCAGGCTAGTTTATAAACTAATTTCAAGAGGATCACGTGCTTATGGTTGCTGCGGCTGGTCCCGCATTATCCAATTCATGATTCACCAATCAGACGATTCCTAAGCCACTATAAATACCCTAAGTTCATATCACAGCCATCTTTGTTTTGAAGAATCCCCCCTTCCACCCCTACTCCTCCTTTCCTAGATGGGTGGCATGGTGGCCCAGTGGTTAGCACTGTTGCCTCACAGCAAGAAAGTCACTGGTTCTAGTCCTTACCAAGCCAGCTGACATTTCTGTGTGGAGTTTACACGTTCTCCACGTGGGATTTCACCGGGTTCCCCGGTTTCCTCCCACAGTCCAAAAACATGCAACTTAAGTTAATTGACTAATCCAAATCGGCATCATAAACATGCTCCTAGTAAGTAGTCATCTCAAGAGCAATCACTATCTGTTCATTAGCTACTACAGCAGGGGAGTTCTCCAGATCTACCTGAGCTCAAACTCCCCTCTCGCCTTGCAAACGGGAGGGAGCCCCGGGCTCGAGGATCTATGAGCTCAGGGCTCTCTCCTGGGACAGCATGCCAAACAAGCTTTATAATCAATCATCAGCTAAGTGTGAACTCTTGAAAGGAGATATTTTGAAGAATGCTTGTTGCTGGCACCCATTGACATCCTTAGAACTAAAAGAATACTATGGAAGTCAATGAGTGGTACACTGTAAAATAAATCTGCTTGCCTTAAATCTTTAAGCCGAATCAAATCAACCTTATGAGTCATTTAAACATGTATTATATTAAACTGACTTAAAAGAGCTTGTGAATCTCATGAAATTAAGTTGAAACATGATCAACTTAGTTTAATCAGTTACAATTAGCTATAAATATACATATGTTGTCATGACTTACTGATCATATAATTTTTTACAGTGTAGGTACTTCACTGCATTTTTCGAAATATCTTATTTTGTGTTCAACAGAAGAAGCTCAAATAGGTTCTGAACGAGTAAATGGTGGGTAAATGATAACATAAGTTTTATTTTTAAATAAGTTAATTTCCCCCTCTTCTAACACCAACATTAAGCGGAACACATTGCAAGATTGTAAGATTTATTAAATGTATTCTCTGAATCTGGCGCAAGAGATTCCTTTTTAAGATGTGTGTAATCTATGCAGCTGTCTGCCATTTTAAAACACATGTTTCCTTCCACTTCTGTATTTTGCTGAAGGTGAAAGGTTCAGAGATTTTTTCCCCCTTTTTTCCAGACAGATCTTTTGAAACAGACTCTGAGTAAGAGCTGGGTAGCTGTCATGTGAGGGCTAGATTAAACTATATAAATATTTAATCCTACTATATTTAAATGAAATATTAACCACCCTATAAATACACAAAGAAAAGGTGTTGGGTGCATAAGAGGAAAAACTTGAGATATGAGATTATATAAGCTTATATGCTTGCTCTCATATTTACTCACTTCTTGTCTGGTAGTTCTTGTTAATTATTTGCACATACTTTGCAAACAATATTATGGTGGCCGAGAGAGCTTGATGCACTGCAACTTCAGAAAACACATGCATAGAAAAAAAAACACACCAGCAAATTAATAACTGCAAATCCTCACAACGCAAACACAAATAGGAAAACGGGCTGCAAATCTTTACAACGCAAACACAAATAGAAAAATGGGCTGTAAATCTTTACAACGCATGCAAATAGCATTGACCACAATAGAGATATTTCAATGAGAAGAGCTGAAAAAAACTGAATGTGCTGGCTAGGATTTTCTTATTGTGCAGGGACTATTGCTCAGCGAAGTTGTAGGTGATGTGAAGGTGAGTTTGTTTTTTGTTCATTTTAACACCCTGATTAAACGATTCCTTTGTCTTTTGCACATTATTAACCTAAATAAACTGACGCAACCCAGGCTCATTCTGATTACGTGCCCCTATATACATTTCTGGAGAGCTCCAAATATGCTTTTTCAGATCTCAAATTTCTCTCGCGAGTGCCATTCGTGCCTGCTGTTCTTGACTGACGACTGACTAACTTGACTTACTGAATCACTGACTGACTGAGCGATCGACTGACCCACCCTCCTCCTCCTCCCTAAACCCAACTGACAGTTTTAAAAAGCAGTCCAAAAAAGAAAGGCCCTCGCCTGATTTTTTCCACGTTTTCACAACATTTTTTATTTGTTTATTTTATCTGCTTTCTGGAATCATTCTTTGCCAGACTCGAACCCCGTTGTTGTGGTCAACACCTCTCTGCGTCTCAAGTCCACCGACGTATGCTGCGAGCTACTGGACAAACTGGTAACAGCGAGAAAGCCGTCCATACAGAGGTAAGCGGTCAGCTGGTAAGCGCAAAAAATTGAACAGCGTCATACCACCCCGTAGTGTTCATTTTAAAGACGAAATGCAGCCATACGTACTTCTGGCTACATAATTTGCAATCTCCAGAAATGTATATAGGGCTACGTTTACAGAATGAGTCTATGTTGGACGATTAACTGTGAATTGTTATTAGATAACTAAATTAATATCCCCAACTAAATATGAGTTCAAGGAAAATGAAAATAAGTTCACAATGGTTCATTGTTAAATTAAAATAAGTTGCAGATAAGAATAATAGACTATTAAAAAATATATTCAGGCTCTTTTAGTAGGCTAACGATGGAAAGGACAACATAATACAAATACAATGTGCTAATTTCAGTCAGCTTTTTTTCTGATCAAAATATGCATGTGTTGTGAAGATTTGCAGCACGTTTTTTTATTTGTGTTTGCGTTGTGAGGATTTGCAGCATGTGTGCTTTCAAACCAATGAAGCATTGCTTTATTTATGACAGCCCTGCCAGTAGGAGGGGTTAAGCTGAAGTGCACATAGCAATCGCCAACTACTCAAGTAGGTACTACATTTGAATTTGAATTTACTACATGACTACGTAGAAAAGTATGTTCTATATAGTATGAATGTGACTAGTAGGAACAGAATTTAGACATATTACATTCGCTATTTGTCATTATCACATAACCTACCTGCAACAGTTAGGTTGCTTCACTCCCATTCATGACTTCTCTCGTGTGGCATCATGGGATAGTATAGTGTCCATTGGATGCACACTACAGAAATCTTGGCAGAAGTAGTAGGTCATCTGGGTACTTCTCGCCTAATGTTTTTCGAATACAATAAATTCAGACTCTGCATAGGGATACTGTATGTGAAAATCAGTATGCAATCTTAAATGCAGCCATAGTGTCTTGAAGGGGCGGGACAAGTCAGATACCAGAGAGCATTTGATTGGTCAGAAGATTTGATAAGAAACTGAAGTATGAGTTGACGTCAAAAAAGTAGTTGATCCCTTTAGGCGGAAGTGACAAATTGCAAGCTTTTGGATGTTGTTAATGTGGGTTTTGGAGCACACTAGTCTATAGATATACTTAAGAATAACACACTGATACTGACATCTAAACCACTTTATTTTGTCATTTTTTAACACTTAATTTTTTTATTAATCTCTCAGAATGGCTTTCAATACAACTCTTCACACGCACTCCCACTCTGATGTATCAACCCACCATGAGAATTCAACACTGGACATCGATGCCATTATGGAAAATATTACCATTGTCCTATACACCATTACCATCATCTTCGGCATCAGCGGGAACTCTGTGGTCATCTGGGTGGCAGGTTTTCGTCTTAAACCCAATGTCAGTAACATTTGGTTGGTCAACCTCGCAGTTGCAGATCTGATCTTCTGCTTCACCCGAACCATTTCACTTATCAAAAACCTCTTCTTTGACTACTGGCCTTTCGGAATTTTTCTCTGCAAGTTCAATGGTTTCTTCAAGTACGCCAACATGTTCTGCAGTGTTTTTCTTCTGGCTGTCATCAGTGTGGATCGAGCGCTTTGCGTCTGGCGTCCAGTGTTCACCAGAGAACGACGGACAGTATGTGCTGCTCGTGTGGTCAGTGTGGGAGTTTGGATCGTGGCTGTGATCTTTAGTTCTCCGTACTTTGTTTACCGGCAGGTCTACCTTGGTGACAACAACTTGAGCAAGTGCTCACTGGAGGTCAGAACAACTTTGCAATTTCTGTTTGAATTTCTAATTAATGTCCAAAAATGAGCAAATAGTTGCATATTATGAACTCTGCATTCAGTAATTACAGTAGGTTGAATATTTTAATGTGCCCTTGAATACTTTAATCAGATTTCTGAAATGCAAACCAGGGACATTTTCCACTTCAGTCATCAAAATAGCACTGAAATCTCATGTATCTGAGATTGAAAAATGCGGACAATATATTTTGCACATTTTTAACATAAAACACCTTCAGATGAGGACAAGACAACAAAAATTTAGACTGTCCCTGGAAATAGAACAACTGTCTTCTGTCAAATCTCTATTTGGTAATCATGGCAAATTTCAGTTAGGGACACATTTAGGACAAACATTATCTAATTAAAGAATATTAACCCTCATTAATTATTAAAAATACATTCTGAGTGACTGATGTTGGTTTGCACTCAGTTGTATTGTTCATATTTATTAAATGGTATATTACTAGTTGTTTTATTTTCAAGATCCAAGGTAAGATATTTGCTCATTCTTTTAGTATGGCAATAAATGTCACATAAAATGCTATACTGGTAACATGCAACACTGAATAAAGCACATAATAGTGGTTTATTCTACTGTTCAGCCTTGACGTTGCAGAAATAGAAACCGTTTCTAAAATAGAAAGTTCTTCCATTGCCTTTTTGGGTGGTTAGGACAAAAACCTTTAACATGGAAAAAATTGCTTTTATTGCATGTCTAGTGTTGCATTGCATGTAGTTAGAACACAGCATGACTCTTAACTTAAGACTTCTCTGTTTTTTAGTAAAATAAAAGTTTGCAAACTTAAGCTAAATATATGTACTGCTGTTTAAGACAACTCTTAATGGTAAGACTAAATGTTTTATGAATATAACCCAGAAGATGTGCATATGCATGTTTTATAAATGAGGCCTTTTTACTTTGTGCAGGTGAAAGAATCATCAAAGGGCAACAATTCGGCAAAGAATGCTCTGTACAGCATTCGCTTCTTGTGTGGATTCCTGTTGCCTTTCCTGGTCATCCTGTGCTGCTACGTTCTAGCTGCTATTGGGATACACAGAGCAAGGTTTTCTGGCAAATCAAAGCCCCTGCGGATTCTCGCAGCGCTCGTCGTCGCCTTTTTCCTGTGCTGGGCCCCATATCACTGCCTGTTGCTCGCCAAGATGGTGGACAAGAAAAGTCAAGTAGTCAAAGTGGGCCTGCCCATTGCTAAGGGCATTGCGTATTTCAACAGCTGCGTCAACCCGCTGCTCTATTTCTGCATGGGACTCAATATTAGGCAAAACTTTAGGCAAAGCATATCAGGGATTTATCGCCGAGCGCTTATGGAAGAAGTCCCCACTGTACAGTCTCAGGAAGGCACCGGGAATGAAAGCTGTAATTCCCTTTCGAAGACTACAGGACTTAATCGAGGTCGACCTGGGGGCTTGACTAAAGTTTAAAAGAGTTTTATTGTAAACTTACTTTGGTTTTTTTAGCAGTGACAGTCAGCTGGATAATTGTATAGGGAAGACTGATATATGAATACTGATCAAATCAATGTGAAATATGAAGATTTATTTTATCTGACAATTAAGCATTAAGATTATCTATACATGATTTTGTACATTTACCTGGATAAAGAACTTTGTAATGAAAAAACATGGAGTAGTTCACCCTTCTTACTATGGAAGTCAATAGTTACTGGTTTTGGCTATCTTCAAAAAATCTCCTTTAATTTACAACTGATGAAAGAAAGCTAAGGAACCACTTGAGGGAGTAAATAGCGATACATTTTTATTTTTTGGGTGAACTATCCCTTTAAAAAAACATAAATAATAAACTTGTACTGTATATAGAGAGTAATTTTGATAAATGTTTTTTCTTTAACATAATTCAAAGGAAAACTCAGCACACTCACACATGAGGTCAAAAACAGTTTAGAAAGCCTGTTTCTGTGATACTAAAGCAAGCAACTGTTTAACAGTGTATTTCTTCACAGCAAACCAATAAACTGTGGTCAGGTTTCCTGAAAAAAAAAAACGTCTCTTTGTAGATTAATACACTTCTTTCACTTCAAGAACCACAGACTTTTGTTCCTCTTTTCTGATAAAGACATCCTAAAACTCTTATAAAAATCTTATGCCAGTACATACATTTTAATGCTCACTTTCCTTCGACAAAGTTCCTGATTTATCAGCGGTTGAACCAGCAGAATGAACTGCCAGTTACACTGGCATGCAGTGGTTGGCCTTCCAGCTGCAGATTTTAATAATTATATTTAAAAATGTGATGTTTTTTATTTTATCAGTGATGGTTTCTTGGACCTTCACTAATTTGTTACACTCAAATGCAACAAACAACACAAATCACAGAAGGCTTGAATGGTTATCACTGATAGTGACTGATTATGGCTGTGTCTAAAAGCTTAGACGGCTGACTTGTTGCATTGCTACCCTATCAGGCAACTTTTCTGGCAGCGTTTGCCCTTAAAATGCACCTTGCAAAACTGATTTGGTCCGTTTTCTGAAGCCGCAATATAGTTTAATGATGTTAATGAACAACTAAGCAAAAATGTTATGTTAATTAACAGGGATTAATGGCTGTTTTCTGTTTATTTACACCCTTAAATTGCATTATGGAGAAAAAGTACTGACAGCTCATTAACCAAATCACAGTAGTCAACATTTGAAGAGGATAAAAAAAAAAAACTTTATCAAAGTTCAAATGTTTTCTATTGTAGAAACTGCTAAAATTTCACTTGGAGCAGCGATCAAGATCCAATAATACAATTCAAAAGCACAAATAAAAGAAAGTATGTAAGCAAATGTATGTAAAATGAGAGAGCACTAATGCATGTGTGTGAGTGAGCGAGAGAGAGAGATAGAGTGACAGCCACGTTCATTTTAAGATAACTCAATATTTCCAAACATATCTAACACCATTTTTAACTATGTGTCTAGTTTATTCTAGACTATGTGCCTATGTGTATTCATCTTTTGTAATATTTCTACAAACATTAGCATCACCATTTAAATTCAGAGCCAGTGTGCTGTGCATGTCTGTGCAAGTCTTGATCCTCGGTTTTTTTTATAGCCTTTCAGATAAAACCTTTATAGGACAAAAAACACAATGTTACGTCAAGGAACAAGACACCAGATCAGTTGGATGGTCTAATCTTCTCTCTCTATCTCTCCAGTTTACAGCAAAGAAACCTGCAGTTCTCATGGTTCGCAGTCCTACTGGTGTAAATGATGAGGTTTTCAGATTATCAGTCAGATCCTCTGTGAAAGATGACCATAAACAATATGACTAAAGCGTCAAAATAGGGTTTTCACATGGATGCAATAGATAGAAGAACCATTTTCGGCACCCCAAAGGAGCTTTCGGTAAACATGAAAAAACAAATAAATAATAATAATTATAACGGAATGGAAAGGTTTAATTCATTTAAAGGTATATAACCATTGATGCCAATAATGAATCTTTATTTTTAAGATTGAAACTTTTTTATTAGCCGGCAACTTCTTTTTTTTCATTGGGTAGCAAAACCACTATAGTGAGATCAGCCAGCTTATAGAGTTAAGTCTAACCAGCAGAAATCCTTCCTCATTGTCAATGACCTTAAAGAGATAGTTCATCAAAAAATGAAAATTTCCTCTTTATTTACTTACACTCAAGTGGTTCTAAACTTTTATGAATTTCTTTCTTCTGTTGAACACAAAGCAAGTTATTCTGAAGAATATTTGGGGAAAAAAGCAATCACTGACATCTATAAACATAAAATGAAAGTCAATGGCTGCCCCCCACCTCCAGCGTTCTTCAGTATATCTTCTATACATCTATAACAGAAAAACAAAAAACTCAAACAGGTTTGGAACAAGTGGAGGATGAAGAGGAGGATGAAGATAAGATTTATCTAAAAATCCTTCTTAAAATGTATCTTCTGAGAAAGTAACCAACATAAACACATAATATGGACCTTGCATGTAGAATGTAGAAGTGAAAGTGTCTGTGAGAGTCACATCTGTCTGAAGAAAAGCTAAGACCAGATTAAAAGTAGGAAGTCTTAATTTCCACTCCCATTTTCTTCTGAAACTCCCATGTCTGTTTTCATCTCTGACCCTGATATGTTGACATCTAGCTGTACCAGAAACTTGTCTTTCTGCCATTGTTTTGTGGTGTGGCAGGTTCACAGCAGTGGTTCTCAACTGGTGGGCTGTGGTGCTAAAAATGGGTTGTGGGTTAGTTTGGCAGTCAAACACATAGAAAAACAATGCTAAATATGACTACATTCACACCGTACTTGCTAGTAGGCAAGTCATACGGATGTGTTTACAAACATTTTTTATTTCTTTACTGGAGTGAGAGCTGCAATAATCAGGCGCTGTTTCTTTGTCTCAGCAGGCTCACTGTTAAAAAAAACCTACATAAATCAGAGCAACATAAAAAACTTCAAAAATGCAAATAATAATAATAATAAGTCGTATAATTGATTTTAGATGTGTCTTTTGACACCAATGTTAGATGTCAATTTTAAGTCATTTAGACATCAAGGTAGTTACATTCATTGTGAGGATGCAAAATTCAGTGTAAATGTGTGATTTGGAATTGAAGCTTTCAGATGAATAAAACTTAATACTTTTTGTGTCGTCACTTTGGTGGTCAAAAAGTCATCAATTTGTGGATGTCAAATGGACGTCATGATTTTGACGTCAAGTCGATTTGTATTTTTAACATATTTTTAAACATCAATGTCAATTTGATGTTGCAAGGTCAAAATCAAGCTGTTAGGGTTCAACGAAGAACCTTTAACATTCATAGTACCTTGTCATCCCACAAAGGTTTCTTTACAAACTAAAAGGTTTCTTAAATTATGAAATTGTTCTTCACACTATGAAAAAGGGTTCTTTGGAGAACTTTTGGCTATTTTACTAAAAGGTTCTTTGAGGAACCAAAAAAGGAGAATTTCTACATTCTACATTATTTTACACAAAGGTGCAAAAACAAATATTCAGACACTACTTCCATTCTTATCTGAGCTAGTTGCTTAGGACCAGCCAATAACCAGCAAACCAGCTCAACATGCTTCAAAATATGTCTAACCAGTCTGGTTTTACAAGAGATCTGCAGGATGATAGCTCTACAGGAGCAGAGTTGAAAATTCATGTTTAGATACCGATATTAGCAAGAGTTTTTTTTTTTCGTTTTAAATTGTGGTCTTCCTAAGAATCCCAAACACTGACAGTGATAAAATGCAGCCATATCCATGTAGTCAGATAACACTGGGTGTGTGAGAAACCCTTAGTCTTCAAAACCATAAACAAAGTAGGCAATGTGAAAAAAAATATAACCCACACTGTAAAAATGATGTGACAAAAACTCATGACAACTAATGTTTTTATGTTACTTTAACTTATTTTAAGAACTTAATCAGGTTTCAACTATTTTTTTAAGTGTTACAAACTTTACAAACTTTACCTAAATATTTGTAATCAATCTTGCAAGTAAATCGTCCAAACTATGGGCTTATTACACTTTTTCCCTCTCCATATGCACTATACACCTTCTTAAAAACGCTCCATATTTCTGGGAAACAATTGTGCAATTCTGACTGGGCCTCAAGGTGAGTGGGTTTGACAAACCACCTGTAGAAAACACACTCTTTTCTCTTCCTCTCTAAATGCACCAGGCACTTTCCTACAAACACTGTACTCAACCACAGTGGATTCCATCAATAATAATAATCAAGATACCCTGCTAAACTAATTTAGACTTTTCATGGCACCCATATATTACTCTCTGGTGTGTTTGAAGTGCTTTTTATATCACTGATCACTATCACTGATGGGTCAGTTGGCATTTCTGTGTGGAGTTTGCATGTTCTCCCTGTGTTTGGGTGGATTTCCTCCGGGTGCTCAGGTTTCCCCCACAGTCCAAAGACATGCGCTGTAGGTGAATTGAATAAACTAAATTGGCTGTAGTGTATGTGTGTGAATGAGTGTATGGATGTTTCCAAGTACTGGGTTGCAGCTAGAAGGGCATCCGCTGTGTAAAACATAAGTTGGCGGTTCATTCCACTGTGGCGACCCCTGATGAATAAAGGGAGTAAGCCGAAGGAAAATGAATGAATGAATGAATGAATGAATGAATGAAATTGGCCATAGTGTATGAGTGTGAATTTGAGAGTGTATGGGTGTTTCCCAGTACTGGGTTGCGGCTGAAAGGGCATCCGCTGCATAAAACATATGCTGGAATAGTTGGCGGTTCATTTTTTTAGCTGTGGTGACCCCTGATAAATAAGGGACTAAGCCGAAGGAAAATGAAGGAATGAATAATTATGAAGCCTTTTAAATTGAAAAAGCATTGTAGCAGTGATGCTGAAATACCACAGTCAGAAATCCCCTGACAGAAAGTCAACTATCCTTCATAAGAAATACAGAGGAAGAAACTTCTGTTTATGCTTTTTTCCTCTTTCTATTTCATGTCCCTTGAATAATACTTCCCTGTGTGCTGTGTTTATATTCTTCCAAGAATAGTTTTAGAACTGCACATTTTTTTATTGCACAACTGTTCCAATAAGTTATCTATCTATAGGTTTAAAAATTGCTCTTACATCCAGTGTTGTGTTTATAAATATGTTAGCGTGTGAGACAATACATTTTGTATTATCTTTCTATTACAAGATAATAACAATCTTTTCTTTTACAAGATAACAATAACAACAACAACATATAATATTGTAATTGTTGATATATATATATATATATATATA
>CAIGQW010054307.1:6931521-6953782 GCA_903798125.1 Danio choprae
CACACACACACACACACACACACACACACACACACACACATTGAAAATTAAGTATGCTACACAATAATGAGTCACAAACGTTGTTTACAAAGTTTGTAGTACACACACATTTAACTTTGCACTGTTTTTGCATGGCAAATGTGACAGGATACAAGTTAATATACACTGACATATATAGATATCCGTTTTGTTAATATACAAAATAAACCTGATTTAATGTCCACAAACTGGGATTGAAGCATCTTCTTTTATATTTGACTGACAGTATGCGGCTGTGGTGATTAAATACATAGAGATTTTACTTATTACAAACATGCACTGTTTTTAAAACATTTAAACTTATAAAACTCATTCTTGAGGTGCAGCTGATCACAGAGAGTTGGAACAGATCTTTTAATCCCAGGACTTTGCCAGTCCTGCCTTGTGGATATGATTGTACACATTACTATAGAGACATGTTAATAAGCAACTATAAAAAGAGATTTGTTGTGTTTATTTCACTCCAATATGACTGTGTACACACGATACCTACACACATTTGTCCAAAAGTTGCCCTTTAAAGTAAAGAAACAGTTAGACAGACTTACCATTGCTATTATAGACTGTCGGTGTCACGAGTCAAATGCGATTTAGCTTAACAGCTCTTTGCTATTGGCCAATCATTTAAAGCATATATTGAAGATGAGCTTCATGATATGTCTTGCCCTGTCTTCATATTGTACATTTTAAGGCTCTTCAGGGGACTTTTAAATGTATGAAAGTTGCTTTAAACATGTAGCAGAAAAACTGAGAATGCACCTTTTAAAGATTACCTGTCTTGCTTGTAGGATGACAGACAATACAACTTTTTTCTTTTACCCCAACTCTAAAATCTCAATCCACTATGAGAAAACGACAGTGGATATGGTCTTCTACACCATCATCATTCTCCTCGGCACCACCGGGAACTCTGTGGTTATCTGGGTGGCTGGTTTTCACATGAAACCCAACGTCACTAAAGTGTGGCTGGTCAACCTCGCAGTAGCAGATCTAATCTTCTGCCTGACACGAATCATTTCACTTATCAAATGCATTTTCTTTGAATACTGGCCTTTTGGAGTCTTTCTCTGCAAGTTCAATGGTTTCATTAAATATGCCAACATGTTCTGCAGTGTTTTTCTTCTGGCTGTCATCAGTGTGGATCGAGCGCTTTGCATCTGGCGTCCATTTTTCACCAGAGAACGACGGACAGTATGTGCTGCTCGTGTGGTCAGTGTGGGAGTTTGGATCATGGCTGTGATCTTTAGTTCTCCATACTTTGTTTACCGGCAGGTCTTTCCTGGCAAGAACAACTTGAGCCACTGCTCACTGAAGGTCAGAATGGCTTAAAAATTTACTGCATGTCTATTTTGCATGAAAATTATAAACGTATTTATGGTTAATTTGATTTCACTTGCAGGATAAAGGAGCAGTTGAGGGTAGCAATTCAGCAAAGTATGTCTACTACTTCATTCGTTTTATCTGTGGATTCCTGTTACCCTTTCTGGTCATCTTTATCTGCTACACACTGGCTGCTGTTGGGATACGCAGATCAAGACTCTCCAGCAAAGCAAAGCCTATTCGCATTCTTGCTGTTTTGGTCTGTGCCTTTTTCCTATGCTGGGCTCCATATCATTTTCTAGGGCTGGTCAAGTTGGTGAATAAAGACAATGAGGTGGTAAAAATAGGATGGAATATGGCTTCAAACTTAGCCTATTTCAACAGCTGCATTAACCCAATGCTGTACTTCTTCATGGGACTGGATGTTAGTCGACGCTGCAACCAAAGTTTGTCTGGGATTTTTCGCAGAGCACTTACGGAGGAAAGTCTATCCCAGCAAGGAACTGGGGAAGAAATCTGCAATTCCTTTCTAAAGACCACAGGTGTTGAGTGTGTAACTACAGTTTAGGAGTTTTTACTCTTTTTTTCTTGTTAATTTATCAGATAATGCAGATTGTAAAGTTGTCTTACTATGCTTTTCTTACAATACAGGTCTTGTGTGTTCCCTGAACATACAGTATCTGTTGAGTTTCAACTCAAAAATACCCCACAGATATTTTACTATAGCCATTTGTAAAGGCTCCTATTTAGGTTGAAGAATGCTTTTTAGGTGTTTTTTTAATGTAAATAAGCTACTACTCCCTGCCTTTCCAGAACTGGGATGTGCCTTGTACCTCAATGATTCTGTTGCAAGATGGTTTTAAATACTTTTCTCTCATCAATTCAAAATGAAACTTCACACATCATATGTAGCACAACACTAATGTTGCATTGAGTGTCTTAAGTAGGTCAAAGAGTGTGCAAGTTCACATGTTCACTTTTGCATTAGTTCTCTTTTGTCAAATCCACACAAGGTTACGTCAAAGTCAATCAATCAAACGCACAAGCTCAGATAATGGTGGTTATGTTTTATACAAATTCTTATGAATTAGACACTAAGTTAAAAGTTATGAACTCCTGTGAGATTGCATTGGAAATGCTCAAAGATGTCACTGATCTTAAGGAAATAAAGTGGTATTTTAAAAAGCTTCCGAGTAGGTAGTGCAATATGTGGTCAGTTTTATGGGGAAGTTTTATGGTTGCAGGGCATTTAGTAGAAGCATAGAAATTTCACATCTGTCACAATGATTCACTTTATCACATGAGCAGGCTACAATTCAGAAATCTTAATTTGATTGCTATTTTTTGGGCCATTTTTGCATATTAATTCCGTTTTTGTTCTGTTACATATACCTGTACTCTCTACAGATAATGCTAATATCAAGCTGTATCAAAACAATGTCTTTCTACCATTGTTTCTTGGTCTAATGTGAGGATTTATAAATGGGTTGCTGGTCTTTTGACAACCTGTTTCATGGACAAGCAATGCAAAATGCAAGTAATAAAATGTGATTAATCTTTTTAAGACTATAGCAAAATAGACCAGGAAACCAAACTAATGAACAAATTATGCAAAATTAAATACTCTGTTCGTAAGCTGGCAAGTAAATCAAAACTTTTGTTCTATATGCAACATCTGGGGCTTGAAGCAGAACCATTTGGGAACCACTGGTTTAAAGCAACACCTGCTTTTGTGGCTCGATAAAACATTAATCAATCAGTATTCAATCAGTATTCATTTCGGCTTAGTCCCTTTGTTAATCTGGGGTCGCCACAGCGGAATGAACCGCCAACTTATCCAGCATATGTTTTACGCAGCGGATGCCCTTCCAGCTGCAACCCATCTCTGGGAAACATCCATACACACCCATTCACACTCATACACTACGGACAATTTAGCTTACCCAATTCACCTGTACCGCATGTCTTTGGACTTGTGGGGGAAACCGGAGCACCCGGAGGAAACCCACGCCAACACAGGGAGAACATGCAAACTCCACACAGAAACGCCAACTGGCGAGGCTCGAACCAGCGACCAGCGACCTTCTTGCTGTGAGGCGAACGTGCTACCCACTGCGCCACTGTGAGGCCCTCAGTATTTATTACTCACTGGAACTTGGGGAGCTTTGCATAACAGTTTGATTTACATTCTTATTTCATTTATTTAACAGTACATCAATTATACATCAACAGTGTGTAGCATTTGTATGAACCCTGGCTTTTCGATGGTGTGTATAAGCACCATTCCCTTAGTGAAATGCTGCAGCAACTGATATTTTTTTGTCATCTGGCCTCATTTTTGTTGTATGAAATGACATTTGAAAATTATACTACTGGCATTTTGCAATTTTAGGTGTAATTACTTGAACTTAACTTGTTTTCATTGGTTAACTTTGAGCATTCTTCCCATTCAGCTAGGGGTCTTTGTTGCAAATGTTGGAATAAATCAGTGAAGCTCCAGTGCCAATTGCAATGGATTTTCTGCATATTTTGCTTGTTGGTCATCTAAACCCTCAAATCAGAACCATTTTCAAACCACAAGAGAACCATTGCAGCCTTAGAGTGATCTCACACATGAGCAGTTAATTAGGCACATCATCATGTAGTTAGACATGTAGTTGAATGTATCTAATAGTTAATAAATTATGATAACTCTGATGCCCTCTGTTCTCTTGACAGCAGGAGCCATGAAACTAGTGGCTTGGTTGAGCATTATGCAAGGAAATTGTCCAGGACAGAGGGAAGAGGGACAGTGATGACCTTTGCAGGTGTGTTCACTATCTGATGAAGGATTGTGAGTCAGAAAATGTGGTGAGCGTAATTGGATAGAGATCTGTTGCTTTGAGTTGGTGCAGAATGTGAAGGTACTGCTCAATCATCTTTGAGAGTGATATAGTGTTTGATTGTAGTGTGAAGTATACCTCCAGGAATGTATTAATTCTCTTTAAAGTTGTGCAATCAATTGTTAATTGATGGAGGGGAGTGCATAGTTCCTTCTTAAGTCATCAACACCTCTTCTACTTTATGAAAGACACAACGTTTGTTTGCACACAATACCACTCAGTTGTGCCACTTCCTTTCTGTCAGATGTTTCTTCATGGCTGCTGATAAGGCCTGCTACAGTTTTATCACCTGAGAACTTGGAGATGTGGTTGGAGCTGAACTTTTCAGTGCATGAGTCAGAGATATGAAGAGCAGCAGGTTGACCACTCAGGGTGTAGGTTTGAGAGACTGTTGGTTTGAAAGCTAGATATGAAATCTATAAACAGCCTTTTTATGAGTATTTGTGCTACAGTTGGGTAAGAATGAGGTGAGAATGGAGGATATTTGCTTTTCCATGTAGCAGTTTGGATGGTATGCAAACTAGAATGGGTCAAGTGTTTTAAGACCTATTTCAGCTATTTGTGTTTCACACGTGTTATCATGCAATAGCCATGCCCATGCCACATTTAAATTACACTTAGCCACAAATAATTAAAAAGGGATAAACATAACACAAGCAGAATATCACTGAGTGGAGTAGGAGTGGGCTCCTGTCTGAATTGTGCAAATGTCCGTGGAAAATCCTGATGATGACAATTGGATCAAACAGACAGTTTGCAGACTGTAGAGGAAGATTGGGGCCAGAAGTATACTCTTAATGTCACCATGAAAGTTATGATTGTCTTACTTACATCCACTTAAAATGGTCCTAAAATGGGAAAAAATTAGGGCGATGAATTGGATTGATGGAAGATGGGCATTGCTAACAAAATGAAGGAAGATTAATGAATAGATTGATGAATTTAGAGCAGAAATGAGACACCCACTGATATGCCTGCCCTAAAGAAATTCCATGTGGCCAGGAAGTGAAGAAAAGGTGTTTCAAGGTAGAGAAAAGCTTATGGTATTTGATTAAAGTTTATGAGGGCAAATTAATTTTTACAAAATGATAAAGTACACAGATAAATTGTTTATAACACGAACTGCTATATACATATAGAAATAAGAAGAGCAATTTTGATTTCATGGCAACTTTAATGGAGAATGCATGCCTAACCTTTCTATGTACTTAATTGTGATTTAGATCAGTGCTATGGGTAGGTAGTCAAAAATACAACAATGTTGTCAAACTGATCTCCATTCATACAGATTTATGAAAATGTCTTAAAATGCTATATTTTGCAGGTCAGGCGAGTGGTGGAGAATGTCACTGTTAAAAAGTTCACAAAAAACTTATTTTGTCATCATGTAAACATGAACTGAAATCTTACAACAAAGAAGAAAAAAAAAAAAAGAAAGGTCATATTTCCCAACATGCTCACACACTTACACAAACATCGCCTATTTTGGTCATTTGTATTTTGGAACAAGTGAACCCTGCAAAGCATCATTTGCAAATATTAGTCATTGTTCTAACTTGGACCAGGAAACAAACATGCCCACACAGAGACACATATACAGAACTTACTACATGGTGTATTACACGTGTACAAGCTTGCACTTATAAACTCATAATTTAAATAAAAGCACAAAGCAGCATTGTGAAGAAGTAAACACTGTTCTGAAACTAAATGGCCTCACCACAAGAGGGCCAACTTTAATAACTTTCATGTCACTAAATTTTAGTTTTTTATTGTGAATTCTTGTAGTATTCTCATTTTAAGTGGTCACATTACGTTAGGTTTAGCTTTATGTTGGTTTACTTTTTTTGGGTTGTGATGTATTTTCATTTTAGTCTTCTGGTAGAACTGACCCTCAAGTTTTTCTAAACCCATGAGATTGTAGAATACCTTTGGAACCCAAATTAAGATAAGTGATTTCATTCCCTCCATTTGTTTAAATGCACTGTTTTAGTTTCCATTAAGTCTGGATTAACTTTTGCTGTATTTAAAAAAAATGATGTTGCGTTTTAATACAACTGTCTATCACCTCTAATGTATGCCTTTTAATTTAGCTTTTAGCTACAGGGTTGGGACTGCTATGCTCAAACTTGGCAGGTGTGTCCAGTCCTGCTCCTGGAGAGCACTGTCCTGCATATTTAAGCTCCTACCCTAATGAAACTTAACAGTCTAATCAAGGTCTTATAAGGGAGGGTCTGTTGAGGCAAGCTGGAGGTAAACTCTGCAGAACAATTGACCTCCAGGACCAATATTGGACACCCCTGCTCTATGCGATCCCAGGCTGACTTTTTATGTTAACTTGGCGCTAAAGCTCATAGCCACTACACCAGAATTATTAATATTTTGAGTACCACACTGAAGTCCTTCTACTTTTGGCTGTGTCTCTTGTGATGGAAATCGACATTTGTTGATCTCAAAACACATCTCCCTAAAATGGCCACCTCTATTTCTATATTAGGCAGCAGAGTCCACTCCAAAATCTTTGCTCACAATCATAATCATAGGGGTCATGCCTGAAATATATCTGCTGTGACGTAACAGAGGTCTCTTCTGAATTTGCTGCACTAAAATGTCTACCGAGTCAACCTTTGAGCACTATGTCTGCCCTGATACAACTACAGAGGCTGTGTGAATGTTTTGCTTGCTATGGTGGTCATCCTCTGTTTCAGCTCCATTAGCTCTGCCTTGGTGGTCTTCAGCTCCAACAACATTGCCCTGGTTCTCTTCAGCTCTGTCATAGTTTCCTGGAGTCTTCCTGTGTTCTCCAGCACTGCCCCGGTCTCTTGCTCTGCTCTGGCCTCCAGTTCCTCTGGCACTGCCATGGATTCATGTGATTTACAGCTCAATCATGGTTCAGCTCCAGTGGCCCCACATTGGTGGTCTTCTGCATCTTCCTGAACTGGTAGCTTGAACTTGGTTTCACAATCCCTGACCCACAATTCCTCCTCCTACTCATGAACGCCAATTTACACTTCTGAGCTGAGTGTGTGCCAGAGGTCCAGCGTAACTTTTGCATAGTTGCATAACCTTCGCCATACCCTGACACACACCTCTCAAAAATTTAACTACACATCACGGCAACACAAAGTGCAAGAGTTGTGATTGGTCAGCTTGGTGGCTGTGACAAGTGTGAGCGGGACTGAGAGCTGAGGGAGCGAAGTGAGGCTGTCGGCACAAGTGTTTAACAAATGTCGACCTGCGGAGGAGCTCCAGAAAGATACTATTATTTTGTGTTTACTTTATGATTAAATTTGTTTGCAAGTTTGCCAGTTCTATCCTCTTTTTTCCCTGAATGAGTTTGAGTTTGAGCTATACTGCTTCTGTAGCATCGCACGCATTTCAGATGTAAACACAAAACACAGTTAAGGAAACACAGTGGAACATAGAAACCCCACTGCCTGTTAGCGCTTTGAAAGTGTTATTGCAGAGCAACACAGACAGAACACAAAAGTATAAATGCTCACAACAGCATTGGCAAGGTGGAAGGTATGTGCCATGGGGTAAGGTAATTACTCAACAGTTTTTTAATGTCACCTTTGTCATTTTCTATATAGTTGCTTTTGACAACAGAACACCACAACAACATATATCAATTTATGTGTAATTTGGCACAAAACTGTCATAAGTAAATGATGGCAGAACATTTATTTTGAGGTGAACTAACCCTTCAATACTTTGCACTGAATTCTGCTATTAAATATATAGGCTAATCAAATTCATGAGTTTGCCCAATACACACATTTTTCCACAGCTTAGAGTTTTAAGTGTAGTACGGAATATATTATCTGTAGTCGGCAATCAAGCTCTGAGTATAATTTGATGTGTTTGTAGAAAAAGATCTGCACACCCTCCCTCTTCCTGTTGTCTTCCCTTGTTGCCAAAGAGTAAACTTTAGAATGACAGGGCAAAAGATGCAGTGAAAGAAAACCTGTTCAAAGTGAAATAAACGCAGCCGCAAGTGACACCAGTAAAGAAGCTTGAATATTTCTCTGAACACTAGCGATAGAAGGAATATTTAATGCTCAAAGATAATTTACGCTAAACATGTTCAGAAGGATTATGCAATGCTGTTAATCCTGAGACAAGTTTGGGCTGATTAGAGAAAAGAAAAAAGAAAAAACTCACAGATGCTGTCCAGGTAAGATCATACAATTAATTCCCAGATTTAGTTCACCTTTTCAAAAAAAGTTCAATTTACTTTTACAATATAGGATTATGGACAATCTTAAATCAATTTTTTTTTTGAAAAATACATATAACATCAATAACATATTAGAATAAGGTATACGAAATCCTAAATATAAAGCTGAAATCAATGTCCCTATTATGACATCCAAGTATGCGCTATCAGTTAAATCACCTAGAACCTCTTGGTTGCCAGACAACTGCAATAATGTTTATCGTGCTGTGTAATGAAGCTCGTGAGACTAGCATGGTAACCACACACTTATGATGTACAGAAAGTGTGGGCAGATCAAAGTTAAGTGCTTAAGTGTACAAAAGTTGCTGTTAACCAACAGACAAAAACCTGAGAAAGCACATTTTAAGGATTTATCTTTCTTGCTTGCAGAATGACCGACAATACCACATTTTCTCTTCACTCTAACTCTAAAATCTCAACCAACTTTGAGAAAACTACAGTGGATATGGTCTTTTACGCCATCATCGTTCTCCTCGGCACCACCGGGAACTCTGTGGTCATCTGGGTGGCTGGTTTCCGCATGAAACCCAACGTCACCAATGTATGGTTGGTCAACCTCGCAGTAGCAGATCTGATCTTCAGCATGACAAGAATCATTTCATTTATCAAACATCTTTTCTTTGACTACTGGCCTTTCGGAGTCTTTTTCTGCAAGTTCAAGGGTTTCTTCAAGTACGCCAACATGTTCTGCAGTGTTTTTCTTCTGGCTGTCATCAGTGTGGATCGAGTGCTCTGCATCTGGCGTCCAGTGTTCACCAGGGAACGACGGACAGTATGTGCTGCTCGTGTGGTCAGTGTGGGAGTTTGGATCATGGCTGTGATCTTTAGTTCTCCATACTTTGTTTACCGGCAGGTCTTTCCTGGCAAGAACAACTTGAGCCACTGCTCACTGAAGGTCAGAATGGCTTAAAAATTTACTGCATGTCCATTTTGCATGAAAATTATAAACATATTTATAATTAATTTGATTTCACTTGCAGGGTAAATATGTAGCTGAGGGTAGCAATTCAGCAAAGTATGTCTACTACTTCATTCGTTTTATTTGTGGATTCCTGTTGCCCTTTCTGGTCATCTTTATCTGCTACACACTGGCTGCTGTTGGGATACGCAGAACAAGATTCTCTGGCAAATCAAGGCCTCTTCGCATTCTTGCTGTTTTGGTCTGTGCTTTTTTCCTATGCTGGGCTCCATATCACTTTCTAGGGTTGGTCAAGTTGGTGAATAAAGACAATGAGGTGGTAAAAATAGGATGGAATATGGCTTCAAACTTAGCCTATTTCAACAGCTGCATTAACCCAATGCTGTACTTCTTCATGGGACTGGATGTTAGTCGACGCTGCAATCAAAGTTTGTCTGGGATTTTTCATAGAGCACTTATGGAGGAAGGCCAAAGTCTATCCCAGCAAGGAACTGAAGAAAACTGTAATTCCTTTCCAAAGACCACAAGCGATGAGTGTGTCACTAAAATTTAGGTGTTTTCACTCATTTTCACTTATTTTGTCACTAAAATTGAGGTGTTTTCACCTAATTTCAATTATTTTGTCAGGATAATACAAAATACTATTAAATATTAATATCTTGAAAATAAAAGCGAGTGTTTGAAAGAAAGAAGGTGTAAATTATTTGTGGATTCATCTAAATTCTTTTTTTTATTGTTTCTTCTTTTCCTGGAATATTTTTTAACATTGGAGTAATAATTAAAAAAAACAACTCCTCATGCGTTTGCTCTTTATCATTATCAGTAAGAAAGATGACACGTTATTTTTTCAACTGGGATTCTTTTTTGATAAGATGAATCGGGAAACCTCAAGACATTGCTGAGCAAACTGAAATAAATCAACTTCGTCAGTTGTTGAATACGGTGAATAATCATGTGGGAAAAAGATTCTCTAAGAAATGTAAATAACACTTACTACATTAGTAAGAAAAACGCTCTGTTCAATTTTGTCTAATCTGAAAGTATTATTCGATGTAATAGTATCTCACCACTAGGTGTCAGCACAATGAAGCATAACAAAAACATCTTTAAAGTTTAAGCCATCACTTTTATCAAACGGTTTAATTAACAGGTGCTTAAAAATATGCTTTAGAAGCAAAAGCTGTAACTTAAAAGTTGGTTAACTGCGCCAAAACTCATTGTGCAAACATTAATACAAGTTAGTAGCCTGCACTGTGCTTAATCTTGAGTTATTAAATTATACAGCTACCAATCAACAGCTAACTGTCCATTGAATGCTAAAGCTAGCAACCAACCGCAAATAGCATGCTTCATATTCTCAACAGTGGCCAAAGGATGAAGAGTTGCATATACACGTTGTTTAAAAGATTTAATGTAAATGGCAAATTGTGATTGAAACCCGCGAAAATTGAAGTGAAGAGACGTGCCATTCTTACCTTTAAAGTCCATTAAAGAAAACTCCATTGCAGTCGACAGATTTTTTAGGATAATTAACACTTTATGTAAATAGATCGTGTGTTGCCTTTCTTCCTCCAATAAAAAAATATGCTAATATGACGCAACGACTGGTTGAAGGTGTCAAGGCCTTAAGAATTTTTATTTGTGTGCATATGTAACATTAGTAGACTACATGTGCCTAACCTATTACAACATATACTTTATGCATACAGTAGTTAAGAGTACCAGGAGCGCCGCTAGGGGGGGCAGGGGGTATGGGGGGGGAGTTAGGACGATTCTAAGGGCCCACGGCGATTAGGGGCCCTCTGACATTATCCACTGAACGTCCACGACATGCTCCTTCCCTCCACCCCGCACCCCCACAGAACGTCTGCGACACCACTCAAAGTTGTTGTCATAGGGCCCGTAACCCTGAAGAGTACACAATACATTTTTGCTGAACGTCACATGATCAGGACACACCATGCACATATCCCAGAAAGTGTTAACTGTGAGCACTCAGCTAAGATTTATTTTCAGTTTTTTTGTACTTAATATATTCTTTTGTTGCTTTAATTACTTTATTGTACACATTTATATAGTACAAAAACCCTCTAGCCTTAATAACATCAATGTACAGTCTGTTCTGCACTCTAACGTGATGTCGAATTGACATCTAACACTGATTCACAAAATTCCTCCTGAGTTCATGTAGCATCCTGTTTGTGTCTTTGTGTAAGCTAAGTACCACACTAGAATGTAGTTTAAATACATGAATAATGAATGTGTTAAAAACCACACTTCACTTACTACTTTTTTTGTGTTAACGTAAACAAGTGTTTATATATTTATGTGTGCGTCTCCTCCCACTTCCCTGCTTTCTTCTATTTATCTGTTGAAGACACATTCTGTTTGAATGGTCAGATCAATTACACTGCAAGGAAGAAGAGAGTAACTGCAAGTGATGTCAGTGAAACGAATTACTAATTTCTTCATCAGCGTAGCAAAATTATATTTTAATAGTCATACACAGCTCATCTTGACACATTTACCAAGGATCTTCCAGTATTGCTTCCCTCAAGATTAAGGATTTGGGCTGATTTGTGGAAGGTAAGGACATCAGCATTAAGTACCGCAGTATCTGTTTTTACCTTCATTTTAAACATTGTATTTTTAAAATAATTCTTAAAAAAATATTGAGTATAATAGTAAACAATATAGGAAATTTCCAATTTCAATACAGCTATTGTGTCTGTTTTGGTTTTTTAAAACAACTTTGAGATACTGGGATTCGTGAAAATCTAAATGTTTGTATATTTACTATTTTTCTGTCTAAAATTGACTTTGTTAGTACACTGTAAAAGATGTGCTTTAACGGTAAAATCTATAAAAATGCTACAGTAAAAATCCATAATCTGGTTAACAGTAAAATTCCTTAATCTATACGGTGAATAACTGTTAATTGACTTTCCCAAAATTCACCACAATACGGGTGTACGACAATTTTTGTTGACATTACTATGGTTCTTTTCAGTTTTCCCTCCATCAGTGATGTACATTAGTTTTACGTTTCATATAATGTTGATAAATAATGTTTATTCCATTACTTAAATTTTATGTTTGTTACCATGATGGTGTTTAGTAAGTTGTGTGAATGACGCTGCTTGTGGGAAAAGTTCTTTGTAATTAGCATTGGTTTATTATATGACTTTCTCTTCACCATACGTTTATGGTTGTGTTAACATGTCAGTGTGAAAATACATGTCTGTGAAACAAAAGATATGATGTGTAGATGTTAGTAGATTTAAACATTGGTGCATTAACACTATAAATTAATGAAATATGGTCGTTTACCATAAAAGTTATCAATTACTGTAATTATTGTATTTTTAACAGTGAAAAACTGGCAACCACATGTGCCGTTTTTCTGCTGTAAAGTTTATGTATTTTATTTTTACAGTGTAGGGAAGCACCAGTAGCCTACACGATTTCAATGATATCATATTTAGTATGACTGATAATGATATGAATAGATTTGATAGCTTTGTCTAAGACAAAATTGTATTTATATCATATATCAAAACTGTTGTTTGGGATAAAGCTTATTCTTGTTTAGCAGCATTAGCCTTTTCTTTCAGCTTCTGAAATAGCTTATAATTAGCACTTCTGTTGTCATTAATGCAAAGTAATTCCACAGAAGTGACCGTATATTTTCTTCATAAACATCATTAGTTTTAACATGATTTTCCACCCACGTATGATTAACAGGTTGCAACTGGTCTAGATCATTTACTATTTTTAAACATCCGTTGATGTCCAGTTGTGGATAATTGCTTTTAGTGACTGAAATTCATGACTGGCTGATACATTATGTCATCCCTTCTTGTTAGTGCTTTTAGTTAACCTCAGATTCACTGTCTATCAATGTGGACAGGATCACTAATTTTAAATTAATTCAATTGCCCTTAATCACGTTTTGCCAGCATTGTTTTTGTGACGTCTTTCAAAATTCTGACCATTTTTTAAAATTTGAGGCAAATGATCATTTTAAGTTGACTTACAAATGTATGCCAAGAGTATTATCTATCATTTAAAGTGAAGTAGCATTTGCTGATATATCTGTCTTGGTTGTAGAACGATGGCCAATGCAACTTTTCTCCTCCACTTTGTGCACTCAAACCAGCACGTGAACACCACGGTGGACATTGAAGCCATTGTGAATAAGGTCAGCACTGTCTTCCTCACCATCATCATTCTCCTCGGCACCACCGGGAACTCTATGGTCATCTGGGTGGCTGGTTTTCACATGAAGCCCAACGTCACTAATGTATGGTTGGTCAACCTCGCAGTAGCAGATCTGATCTTCAGCATGACAAGAATCATTTCACTCATCAAACATCTTTTCTTTGACTACTGGCCTTTCGGAGTCTTTCTCTGCAAGTTCAAGGGTTTCTTCAAGTATGCCAACATGTTCTGCAGTGTTTTTCTGCTGGCTGTCATCAGTGTGGATCGAGCGCTCTGTGTCTGGCGTCCAGTGTTCACCCGGAAAAGACGAACAGTATGTGCTGCTCGTGTGGTCAGTGTGGGAGTTTGGATCATGGCTGTGATCTTTAGTTCACCATACTTTGTTTACCGGCAAGTTTTTCCTGACAAGAACAACTTGAGTCAATGCTCACTGGAGGTTTGTTTTATGTACTTGTCTGCATGAACCATTCATTTTAATTTACAACCCCAAATCAGAAAAAAGTTCGACAAACATTATTTAATGTGTTCCTCATAATTATTATTTTTTTTTTCCAAAATAAACACGTAGTCCAATTTTGGTTCTTACAACACATTTCAAAAAAAGTTGGGTCAGGAGGCATTTAGGGCTAGTTATCAGGTAAATTGGTTAAATAATGAAGTGATTCGAAACAGGTGATTGTAATCATGATCTCCGATCCCTCAGGCGGCACTGCATCAAGAATCGCCAATTATCTATATACGATATCACCACATGGGCTCAGGACTACTTTGGCAAGCCTTTGTCAAGTACCACATTATATAGTTACATCCACAAATGCCAGTTAAAACTGTACTGTGCCAAAAGGAAGCCCTATGTTAACAGTGTCCAGAAGTGTCGTCAACTTCTCTGGGCTCAGAGGGATCGGATGGACCATCACACAGTGGAAACGTGTACTGTGGTCAGATGAATCAGTATTTCAGGTATTTTTTGGGAAAAATGGATGCCGTGTGCTCCAGACCAAAGAAGAAAAGGATCTTCAATCTGTTACCAGAAACAAGTCCAAAAGCCAGGGTCTGTCATGATATGGGGTTATGTCAGTGCCATTGGCAAAGGTAACTTGCAATTCTGTGATGGTACCATTAATGCTGAAAAGTACATAGAGATTTTGGAGCAAAGTATGCTGTCTTCTTTTCCAGGGAAGCCCATGGATAGTTCAACAAGACAATGCAAAACCACATTCTGCACACATTACAAAGTCCTGGCTGCAGAGGAAGAGGATACAGGTACTTGACTGGCCTTGCAGTTCTGAACTGTCTCCAATAGAGAATGTGTGGAAGCGAAAAATACGACAGCGAAGACCCCGTGCTGTTGTCCACCTTAAGACATGTTTGCAGGAAGAATGGGACAAAATTACACCTGAAACAGTTCATCACTTAGTGTCTTCAGTCCCTAAACGTCTTTTAAGTGTTGTGAAAAGAAACGGCAACATTACAAATTGGTAGAGTAAATGCTTTACTGTTCCAACTTTTTTTGAAATGTGTTGCAAGAACCAAAATTGGATTACGTGTTCATTAAAAGAAAGAAAAATCATGAGGAAAGCATTACTGTGCTGTTACATGTGCTGTTGTATTGTCTGCAATGAAATACAAGTCAAAGTAAATTTAGAAATCACTACTTTCTTTTTTTTTATTTGCGTTTTCCATACGGTCCCAATTTTTCTGATTTGGGGTTGTATTTAATAAATAAATAAATATATATATATATATATATATATATATATATATACACACAGTAAATATTTAACATTTTATTTACACTTTCTTTTGCAGGGAAAGGATGCTAGCAATTCAGATAAGTATGTCTACTACTTTGTTCGTTTCATCTGTGGATTCCTGTTGCCCTTTCTGGTCATCTTTATCTGCTACACATTGGCTGCTGTTGGGATACGCAGAACGAGACTCTCTGGCAAATCAAGGCCTCTTCGCATTCTTGCTGTTTTGGTCTGTGCCTTTTTCCTATGCTGGGCTCCATATCACTTTCTAGGGCTGGTCAAGTTGGTGAATGAGGAAAACTTGGCAGTAAAAATAGGATGGAGTATGACTTCAAACTTGGCATATTTTAACAGCTGCATTAACCCACTACTGTACTTCTGCATGGGACTGGATGTTAGGCAGTTCTGTAAGCAAAGTTTGTCTGGGATTTTTCATAGAGCACTTACGGAGGAAGGCCAACATTGGTACCAGCAATCCATTAGAGACAAAAGCTGTAAATCCTTTCCAAAGACCGCAAGTGTTGAGTGTGTAAATAGTTTAAGAGTTTCTACCTCTCTCTGGACCATCGAATAGTGCAATTAATGTTTTAATGCAAAAAAAGAGCATTTTTGAGCCTTTATTAAATTCTACATTTTATGAAATTCAATTTAAAATGCAATCCATTTAAAATAGGTTTTCAAAATCAGTTACAATACTTTTTTTTCTTCAATATTTAAATAGTAATTAATGAGATTTGTTGTATTGTGGATCCAATTTTTCTTAGTAAAAAGGCATAAAATTGATGATGCTGATTTCAAAATTAGGGATGAATTTAAATAAAACTCTATCAAAACATCTTGGTGAATATTTCAGTATACCTGTACAGTATATGGCTAAATCAGATTGTCAACATTTTGTGCTATTAAATACTTCTGCTGCTCAAATGCAGCAAGCACATTTACCAGACACAGATCTGACAGTAAATATCTGATAAGAACACCTACACCTATTTTATACGGTCTTTAAGTGAGAAGTAGTATGCACATGCTGTAAATCTTACAATGCATACTGTTTCATAAAAGTGAGATGACATACAGGACGACACGATGTCTCCTCACAGCAAGAAGGTCGCTGGTTCGAGTCCCGGCTGGGTCAGTTGGCATTTTCTGTGTGAAGTTTGCATGTTCTCCCTGTGTTCGCGTGGGTTTCCTACGGGTGCTCCGGTTTCCCCCACAAGTCCAAAGACATGGGGTATAGGTGAATTGGGTAAGCTAAATTGTCCGTAGTGTATGAGTGTGAATTAGTGTGTATGGATGTTTCCCAGAGATGGGTTGCAGCTGGAAGGGCATCCGCTGCGTAAAACATATGCTGGATAAGTTGGCGGTTCATTCCGCTGTGGCGACCCCAGATTAATAAAGGGACTAAGCCGAAATGAAAATGAATGAATGAATAATTTGACATAAAATTAAAAAACAATTATGATAATATCACACACAATATATATTGCACAACACCCCTAGTCTCCCCAAATAAAAGCATTAAGTGTACTACCAAAACTTCACCAAGAAATCTCGTCATTTACTCACCATTTACTTGTTTTAAACCCTTGTGTGTTTCTTTTATCTGTTGAACAACAAATAAGATATTTTGAAAAACCACTGACTTCCATAGAATTTTTTTTCCCACTATAGAAGTCAATGGTTTCCAGCTTTCTTCAAAATATTTTATTTTGTGTTCAACACAAAAAAGAAATGGTAAAGGTTGGAAACAACTTAAGGGTGAGTAAATGTTGATTTACCCACATTTTCATTTTCATTTGTGGGTGAACTATCCCTTTAAAGTTACAGGCAGCTTTTCAGAGTTTTGAACCCATGTACCTCAAAACTAATGAGCCAATCTATTCACCATGAGAAAGAGGGACAAAGGTTTAATTCCTGATTAAAAAAATAAATAAATAAAAAAGTCTCACCCAATGGACTAAGAATTCATGGTTTCGGTAGTGACATGAAAACGTAAGACACATTTAAAAAAAATAAGATGTAATTCTTTAAAAATAAAATCAAATATATATATATATATTTTTGAACTTTCTAAAAATAATCAAAACGATATTTTTAAATCAACAGTGGAAAAAAAATACAAGCATTATTTCAATATTATTTTTATAAGTTGAAATTTAGGTGTTAGTGTTTGGGACAGCCACCTCCCAATTGAAGATATACCCAATACATTACGATGTTATCTTAAACTTATTAATATTTCAAATAGTATTGTGGGTTTTAATAGCTAGTGGAATGATCTTAGTAAACATCTATGAATGCTAAAATGTTTTTTTAAGTGTATTTTGAATGTGGGACTGCAGTTTGCAGCAATTATGTACAATGGCCTATATATGCAATGTGATTAATGTGTGTTACTGCATGCAACCGTACTACATTTTGATGACTGTGTATGTCCGATGTCTCTGTTTGCTTGTTAGCATGATGATGTAGGTACTGTAAGCTCTAACGCAGAAAGAGAAAGCATTGGCTTAACATATTGCATGAAGATGTAACTGCAATTGTTACCTGAACAATAAATTCATGTACACGGGAAAAAAACTGAATCATGCAAATTTTCCTAACAAAAAAGGCACTACCCGTTTGACAAATTAACCCAAAAAGACGTTAACAAAAGATGTAAACAAAAACTGTTTTATATTATTATTGTTATTATGTTAGTAAAACAGCAAAATTATGTTTTTGGTACTATTATTTGGTATTCATTCGTTCATTCATTCATTCATTTTCTTTCAGCTTAGTCCCTTTATTATTCAGGGGTCGACACAGCGGAATGAACCGCCAACTTATCCAGCACATGTTTTGCACAGTGGATGCCCTTCCAGCTGCAACCCAGTACTGGGAAACACCCATACACTCTCATTCACACACGTACACTATGGACAATTTAGCTTACCCAATTCACCTATAGCGCATGCCTTTGGACTGTGGGGGAAACCGGAGCACCCGGAGGAAACCCACGTGAACACGGGGAGAACATGCAAACTCCACACAGAAATGCGCCGCCCTAGCTGGTGCTATCATAGTTGATGTAAATGTTTGTAAGTTATTCCTGACAAAGTCTGCATATTACAGGTGCATCACAGAAAGTAGGTGCTGTAGAATGAAAATTTATATACCTAAGCATAACTGAATAATAGCCTAAGAGTTCAGACATACTGTGAGCCTAAAACACCATTGTTCTCTCATTCTCATGTAAATCCTGTGAGTGTATAATCCAGGTGAAAACTAGACCAACCATAAAAAAAAAAACATAGACTCATTAATATGCACACCCCATGCAGCATTTGACTGTGTTTCTTAGTGAGATTACAACAATTATACTTTCCCCCTTAAATTATACACAAAAACACGTACACACACACACACACACACCTAGAGCAGTGGGCAGCCTTTGCTGCAGCGGCCCGGAAGCAGTTGGGGATCTGTGCTTTGCTCAAGGAACTCACCTCAGTCATGGTATTGAGGGTGGTGAGCGCTGGTACTATGTTACTAACGTACTTTGTATGTGGGACTCTTATTTTGAAAACGGGAGAGGCCTTAAAGAGAAAATTCACCACAAAAAATCTAATTACTCACCTTCAAGTGGTTCCAAACATTTAGCAGTTATTCTGTTCAACACAAAATAATATATTTTGAAGAAAGCTGAAAGCCTGTAACCATTGACTTCTATAGTAGGTAATGCAAACACAATGGAAGTCAATAGTTGCAAGTTTTTTTCTTTCTTTAAAAAAATTTTTTTTGCAGGAAAAAAAAAGGAACAAGTGAAGGTTAAGTAAATGATGAAAAAAATACATTTTTGGGTGAACTATACCTTTAAGGAAGAGTAAACAGGTATGTGAAACAGGCAGCCATATACAGTGCTCAGCATATATGAGTGCACCCCATTATAAAAATGTATATTTTTATCCATTTCTCAGTCAATATGGGTAATATGGGTATATGGGCAATATATATTGGCGCATTTGAACAAAACAGATTTCTTAAACAGATATATTTATTCAAATAATATTTTAGTCACAGAACATCTTTAGAAATGGAAAGATAATACATTTAAATTCATGCAAAATATTGCAAAAAAAATGACAAACTACAACATTTCGACAAAATTGTATATATTTTTGTTTCTCTTGATTTTTGCTATTTTTGAAAATGTTTATTTAATTTTTTTCTCTAACATATACATTTGGGCTATTAATTTTTAAACCATTATTGTAAGTTATTTTGTTAGATTAGCTCCAGATTTGGCTTCAGTACTGACTAAACTAATGTATATGCATACAAATATAATATTGTAAAGCATCCTATAGAAAATATTCATTTAAATAAGAGATTTGTGGGGGGTGTACTTATATATGCTGAGCACTGTATGTCCACGGAATGTAAATTATGAAGAAAAAAAAAGAATAATTTTGGAGTAATCTAACCCTTTAAGGAAGAATGCAGGTCAGTGAAACAGGCAGCCATTTATGACCATGAAATATTCACAGCTCATCAGAATCCAAAATGTGGGATAAGTGTATTACAAAGTAAATACTTCACTCTTATGTCCACTTGTTATTGGATTGACGAAAACGCATCTTAATAGCGAACAGGGCCTAACAAGGAATCTCCTCATTTTGCTAAAATATGTTTGGACAATAAATTATTTAGCAAATGTGTGTGTTTCTGTGTATATGTTTCTGTGTGTGTGTGTGTGTTTGTTTGTTTGTTTGTTTGTTTGTTTGTTTGCTTGCCGATAATATTTAAGACTTTTTCAAATATAGTCAAATCCAACTAAATCATATTAAGGCCA
Organism: Danio choprae; assembly: GCA_903798125.1. Taxonomy (NCBI): domain Eukaryota; kingdom Metazoa; phylum Chordata; class Actinopteri; order Cypriniformes; family Danionidae; genus Danio; species Danio choprae. Next base: position 6,951,728 of record CAIGQW010054307.1, read on the forward strand.
ATTCCTATGGTTGGAGATTGACCCGTAAAACCCTTTCTGGAGATTTTCTGGAGACACATGCATTATATTTTTTATTTAGATATCAGAGAACAATTTAACATATTGTATAAATGCATTCTATGGCACCTTTAAAAGTAGATTCTTTTATTAATATATTTTCATTAGTCAAGAGTGATGAGCATGAACACTACAGCTATTTTTAAGCTTCGGTTAAAGTTGAACATCACTTTTATTTATACTGTAGGGTTGGCACAAATCGCAAGACATCGTTTGATTGTCAGATATGGTAAGTGCCATATGCAAATAGACCATGAATACGTTTCCATATATGTGTTTCTGTTTTACCTTCCGCTCGTGCTTAGAGAAGATATTTATCGATGACCATGCATCTAAAATACACCCCTAAGCAGAAATGAGCTCACCCTGGCGTGATGTCAGTAAAATAGCCGCTATATATTTCTGGAATAACAATATCGCATTTTACTCATGCAAAGCTCCTGTTCTCTTGTTCAAGGAGGATTACTGCAGCAGTGTATTGACACTGAAGAAACTATTTTATGTAGTTTACAGGTAGGAAAAGCATTCATCTCAAACCTAATCAAATCATCATTAACATTCAATAGAATTCTTGTTGGTTTGTTTTCCTCATATTGTTGTATTCTGTAATTATCTACATCACTTTTAAAAGTGCTTTACAAAAACGTGCGTGATTTTCTGAAATGGAAAATGCTTGTATCTCTGATTTTTAAAAAAAAAACTCCAACAGCAGTGGTGCTCAAACTCGGTCCTGGAGGGCCGGTGTCCTGCAAAGTTTAGTACCAACCCCAATCAGACACTCCTGGGCTAGCTAATCAAGCCCTTACTAAGCTTTCTAAAAACATCCGTGCAGGTGTGTTAAGGCAAGTTGGAGCTAAAATCTGCAGGACACGGGCCCTCCAGGACCGAGTTTGGGTAACCCTGTCCTATTGTATTTAATTTGCAGCAACAACACAAACGCTATAACAATTTATATAGGGATTTCTCTTGTCTGATAAAAAAAATTAATGCGGAAATTGAAAATGTTATCTGTTTGAGCATTTCAGAAATTCCTGTGGGAGCCCATGGCATATTAATATTCATAGTGGGATTATAAACTAACAGAAATTAAAAAAAGATCTATTGTTAAATAGAAAACCTGTCTTTTAAACCTCTCTCTTTAAAGTCTTGGTTGTAAAACGATGTCCGATACAACTCCTCTCCTCGACTGTGTGGACTCAAACCAGCATGTGAACGCCACAGTGGACATTGAAGCCCTTATGAATAAGGTCAGCACTGTCTTCCTGACCATCATCATTCTCCTCGGCACTACAGGGAACTCCGTGATCATCTGGGTGGCTCGTTTTCACATAAAACCCAACGTCACCAATGTATTTTTGGTCAACCTCGCAGTAGCAGATCTGATATTCTGCTTGACACAAATCTCTTGGCTGATCAGCGATATTTTCTTTGATTACTGGCCTTTTGGAGTCTTTCTCTGCAAGTTCAATGGTTTCTTCAAGTACGCCAACATGTTCTGCAGTGTTTTTCTTCTGGCTGTCATCAGTGTGGATCGAGCACTCTCTGTCTGGCGTCCAGTGTTCACCAGGAAACGACGGACAGTATGTGCTGCTCGTGTGGTGAGTGTGGGAGTTTGGATCATGGCTGGGATCTTTAGTTCACCCTACTTTGTTTACCGGCAAGTCTTTCCTGATAAGAACAACTTGAGTCAATGCTTATTCAAGGTTTGTTTTACTTACAATCTTACATATTAATATATAATAACTATATACAGTGGTGTGAAAAAGTGTTTGTACAGAAACGTTAGACATTTCTAGAATTTAAATTTCTAGCATACCAGCAAGTCCACTTCTGAATAGCTGAAGGAAAACAAAATAAAGACTTTGGAGTGACCTAGTCAAAGTCCTGAACTGAATCCAGTTGAGATGCTGTGGTGCCGCATGACCTTAAACAGGCAGTTCTTGCTCAAAAACTCTCCAGTGTGGCTGAGTTACAACAATTCTCCAAAGATGAGTAGGT
>CAIGQW010054307.1:6963782-6985783 GCA_903798125.1 Danio choprae
TTCTTTCTTTCTTTCTTTCTTTCTTTCTTTCTTTCTTTCTTTCTTTCCTATGTTTGTTACCTCAAATAACATTGTACCACAATGGAACATACTGAAACTTTTAACATTTTTATGCAGAAAAATAAAAGTATTTATTGAAAACACAATTTTCTTTAACACTTGATCAAAAAGCCTTATTTAGATTTTAAAGCATTGCTCATTTCATATTTAATAAAAAGTAACATTTATATCTTGTCATTGCTGCAGGCAACATTGTGCCTGAATGGAACACACGTATAACCAAACCATGGTAGTTATCATATGTTAACATGAAAAGTGTCAGTATAATGTATTGTATGCTGAGCCCAGCAAAACATGCTTGCTGGTTTAGGGGTCCCTGGTAAGAGATGTGCTGAGCTAAACCAGTTCAGCTTTGCTTGAGAACAGCATAACCGGTCCACCAGCTCTAACCAGCATATATCAAGCAGGATTTCACATTGGTTTAGAAGTTCACTCTCTGCTGCCTCTCTAGAGAAGCCATATCTTAACAATAGCCGGATCAAAGATGTGAAAGACCACTCAATGTATGCTTATATAGTATCTGAATTACTATTCTTAGAAATGCAGTATAAAATCATACAAAATTCAAAGTACATTTACATAATTCTAGCACTTTTCCTTATAAATACAATATACTTACCAATGAAAATTGTTTCATTATAGAAAATATGGAGATGAAATGATGTCCTCACATACTGAAAAAGAAATATATATAATACACTTTTTATTGTTTGACCACAACCATCATGATACAAGACATTTAGGCTTACAAAACAATAATGGGCTGAATAATAGTGGCATAAAAGATTTTGCTTAAAACACACACACGCACACACACACACACACACACACACACACACACACACACACACACACACAATTTTGTTTTATTGTTTTGTCAATAGCTGTAAAAGATAATTAAAAGACAATTTATCATCACTTTAAAGTGTATTTAAGGGTTTTTCCAGATGTAAAATATAATAACTAAATAAAAATTACCTTTCCACATTTATTTTGAACTGATTTAACGATGGTTAGTGTAACAACCCAAAGGTTGATTTGCAGAAGTGAAGATGACATGCTAAACAACAATTGATTTTGGGTGGTAAATTGATAAAGTTCAGGAAATTTCATTGTTATTGCTGCACCTGAATTAATACTAGCACAGTCAGCCTAATTTAGGGAATGTTACATAAAAAATAATAAATCAAACTGCAGCTGCATAAGACACTGCGAAACTGAAAAATCTCGAATTAGACATTTTGTGTTGATATCAAACAGCTCAGTCTGCCATGCAGCACAGCCTCGTGGCTACAGCACTGCAACTTCGGGAAAACAAAGAACAGCGCTTTTACTAGCAACAACAATCTCATATTTTATTATACACACATCACACAAATGTATATCGACTGAATAAATAATTCAGATCTTTAATGTTGATCATCTGTTGGTCCGTTTATTGATGTCAGATATGAATAAACGTCTATTTCCTATCCACTGCTCTTGTATTCGTGTCATGTGGTTTGACCGAAAACCAGGATTGGATCGCGGGGGTCACCTGAGAAAAATCACCACTCGTCATATTCTCGATTCCTTGGCTTGTGCTGATGTGACCGAGGGGGAAAAAAGAAATGTATATGTTTAATATGTTATATACGTGACTTGAAGTTTGACGCGGACTGGTTCTTAACCAAGGTGTAAATACAAGGTAAGTTCACTGACTTATTAAATGCGATTTAAAAGCATCACGTCATTCGTCATGAAACTCACGAGGTTGCAATAGCAATAGGCTAGTAGTTAGATCTAGTACTTATACCGTCCATAAACTTAAATTTTGAGTTCCGCTGTTTAAAGTGCATATCAGTTTACATTAATGTTACTTGTTCCTTGTTTCTACACACTGTCAACGAAATACAAGCGGTTTCAGAATATTTAAACAACCATTCGCGTGTTGTCTCGTGTCTAAAATGTTTCACCGTTCTTTTATTTTAACATAGACCACACTTTGTTTGTAATAACGCATTCCACTCCATATCTTATTAACGGCAGCGCTAAAATGTGGCCGCATTGAGAACGTTTGCGGATGGATACGTAAAGACTGACAGCCATACAGCGCAGTTCCGAAATAACCAGAGAGTGAGATTTTAAAGTACCACAAGTCAAACAATGGAGTGTTAAATAAACGTAAGGTTAAGTTGGGATCGAAAAAAGTCATAAAAGAATCAGCTAGCGACTCAACAGGTCGAGAGCTCGTCAGGAGAGAAGGGCGGGAGTGAGTAACATACGCAACAAAGCCGCGCAGTGAGCGCCGCAGTAACCGGTACACCTTCCGTCTTCCTCCACAGCGGTCTCCATTTTAACTCCTCGCCCAGCCTGCACCTCACGTGTCCTGGACTGTCTTTCTCACATGACCCGTGTGTTTGTCCCCGTGATCAGCGCTTCCATCTCCCGTATTTCAAGTGTCGCTGAATATCGCATTTTAAAATCCGCTCGCCTTCATGGATATGCTCGAACAGAGCTTGGACACCTCGACGAGGTGAGAGCGCGTCCTTTATGTACGGCCACCCTCAAGGCCCAAGTCAACCATTTTCTGCTCTGTTTTTTATCGCGGGACAGTTAGCATCATCTTTTAAGTTTATTTTCTGACTTTTGTTAAGTTTTGTGCTTGCGGACAACACAGTAAGTCAAACGTAGGATACGCATAACACAAAGGAAAATAACAGATCGCATGCTTTTTTACATAGATAGTCGACATATTTACATCACTATTAGCCCGATTGCTAATTTGATGATTTTTTTATTTTCTTGGTCACTATAGATATTAAACCTCAAGCCGGTATGTGTTTTATTTCATTAAAATACTTCAACATTTCAGATTTTTTAAATGTAAAAGACGTTAACTGATATTTTATGGATAAATGTCGTGTTTAGCGCTCTCGGTACTAAAGCCTGTCTGCAGTTTAACGTTAATGCATTAAATTCCCCTCAACCTACAATCCAACGCTGTTGTTTTCACCCACAGGCTTTATATGTATTCAGAAGGTTTTTTTTTTTCTATAATCATGTGGTGGTTGTTTGGCAACATCGTTTATTCGGAAAAAAACATCACTTGTTAGTGCTGTTGGTTTTTATAAACCACTTTAAAAAATGAACAGTTGGTTAGTGATGTGAAAGGGGGCGTTCACCGTTTATTCACCAAGTAGATAGTTCTACCTAATCTACATCAGATGTATATTTGAAGCATTTTGCTTAAGTCATTTAGATTTTTTAATGATTTAAACTACACTTTAGCTGCTAGCATTAAGGAAACTACGAGTGTGATGTCTGATGCGTTAACGAATCTTTCTATGAGTCGGATCTTTTAAGTGACTCACTTGAACCGGTTTTTGCGATACTGTTCCAAGATTAGTCCTTTTTTAATTGTTATTCCTCCGTCTATTAAGATATAGAATGCTATCAATTTAAACATTCTCTCGAGTGGAAAATAAAATTCAATCGCAGTTTGGCAGAAAATGTTCTTCACATTTAAATAATAACGTTGAGATTTGGAAGCTAAATAAAACGTTCCAGAAATAAATTGAAATTAATATTGTTTTTGTTTACTATATACATGCATATTATATTTAGATATTTAAGTATTGAAGTTACTTACAATAAACATGAAACAATATTACAAATTTTGAATTAGTGTTTCAAACAAACTATATCAATGAATATGTTTGTCACATAACTGCCTGACTTTCCATTACGTGGATGTGCCAAGAGCCTGTATGATTTTTATCTGTGTTTCCATTGAGATGGGAGAAGTTTCATAATGTGACCTGAAACATTTGCTCTCTATTTGCAGTCACGAGAAACAGGAAACTGAGGAGGTTGTTCAGCTACAGGACGGTTAGTAAAAACACACAGCTCTAAATAATGTACACATTCAGTGAGTGTTTTACAAAAAAGTTTGGAATATCAGTGTATTTGTTCATAAAGTTATTTGTGGTGTATTTCTCAGGAGAGGTGGTCGGGGCCGAGGAGCAGGCAGCGGTTACTATAGCAAGTGTCCAGCAAGCAGCAGCGTTTGCAGACCACAATGTTCAGTATCAGTTCAGGACAGAGAACACTGGTGGACAGGTCAGTGCGACCTTTGACCTCTTCAGGGTTCACATTCAGGTCACTGTGTAGTAAAACATGTCTTGTAGTATAATGTCCGAGTAATGGGTCCAATAGGAATGCTTTAATTTCCTTTTAACCTTGCTTTACTCTTTTATAAAGACTATTTTAGTATTTATTAATATTTTGAAATAGCTTTTTTTTTGGTCTCTTCATTCAGTTTTCATTTAAATTTTTACTTTTCATTAGTATTTTTTTTATATTTGTTCTTTTCTAATTACATTTTAGTAATTGTTTCGTCTAAGCTAAATAGTAACAATCAACATTTGAAGTGGATCTTCAAAGGTTTTCCAAATTGTGACAAGAATTGGTGTTGTTCAATAGACGACTTTAAAAGGTAACAATCCACTTCAAATATTGACTGTTCACACATCGTTGCATAATCATTCACACCAGCATCGTAATTGTATGTGTACATATATAAAATGCATTATTAAACAGCCTGTATTTATTTAATATTGTTCATTCCTGGTTTTATTTTAAATGAAGGATTCATCTGCACACGTTTACACATTTTTGTAATAGGGGAAGTTATTACACTGTTATTACACATTACTTACACATTATTTAGATTCTTTAAATTATTTAGATTCTTTTAGAAAACTTTCATGTTAGTATTTCATACCCACTGTTCATTATATAATCAGTTTCTAATAAAACAATTTTTACTTTTGAATTGTTAAATATGCTATTTAATTACAAACAAACAAAGTGTAGAAGTGAAATGCGTTTCAAATGCCAATTAATGTTGACTGTAATGACATTTTTGTTGCTTAATGCAAAGATACAAAAATAGCTTGCAACAAAGGGAACTTCATTGAACCTTTCTGTTACAGGTGACGTATCGCGTGGTCCAGGTAACAGAGGACCATTTGGAGGCAGCAGGAGATGGAGGAGCAGCAGTCAGTGTTGTGTCCACAGCCACCTTTGCAGGCGCACAGCAAGCAGTAGCACAGGTGTGTATGGAACAAACTAGAAGGAAATATAGGGGGATAAAAGCAAATGCAAGTGACCTGCAAGTCTCTTACACTACTATATGTGTCTCTATAGGCTGTCATTCAGAACCCTTTCAGTAATGGAGGCAGTCCAGCAGGAGAGACAGTGGGTGGAGAAACACGCTTCGCCTACTTCCCTGCAGCAACTGTCAGTGATGGTACAGCTACAGCCGTCTCAGTGCAGGCCACGTCTGATCCCACCCTCACACAGGCTGGAGGTCAGTTTCACACGCTAAAGTCCAAAAACTGCCATTGACACTGTTAATAAATAATGATGGTTCTAGTATGTCAACAGCCCAGCTTATCTTGTAGATGCAGTGTTTTTAGCACCTGGCATTGAGTACACAGTGCATGATATTATCATGGGTTATAGCTGTTTAATTAACAGATGCAATACCTGCGAGTTTACAAATCATTTGTTACCAATTTATAAACATGACATACTACATCTCATTTTCACAGAGTTTTATGGGTCAGACTTGTTTTTTCACTACCAGTACCCTTACTTTGAAAATGACATTGATACAGCATGCCTACAAAGAAATATGTAAAGGTCATTCATCGCATCTTTTGCAAAGTCTAAGTTCGTTGCATCAAATGTAGGTGCATGTCAAGCATCTGCGAATAGAAAGAGGAAGTGATGCCCCTTAATGCTTTACTTGCATATACGTTACCTCTGAAACAGCCTCATAAACGACAACTGCGGACCTGAAGAAGATTCTTTTCTTGATTCTTGGCATGTGGCTGTTTGCTACAAACTTTGAGCATGATTCATTGCTGCACGCCATCATTGTATTATAACAGAGTTGTGTTTTAAAATGGCGCTTCATATGTTGTCATTCCTTGTTTGTTGTATGTGCTGGTGATGATTCTCTGTAAATCAGTAGCATTTAGCAAAGAGTCTATCTCCACCCTTTTGATACCGTACTGTTGTGCAAGGAACCATTGTGATAGATGATATATCGCTATTTTGTTACCTTTGACAGTGGAAACAGAAATAAATTCATAACATACTGTAACCATACAACTGCACTGCTCCGTGGAAACAGGTCATTATTTAAAGTGTTTGTTTTTTTTGTGAAAATTAATCATTCATCTCTCTGCTTGAATATAAAGCTTTATTAAGTAGAATGTGTGAATTCATGAATATGCTAATAAGGTCTCACCTTTTTCTATTGTACCAGCTATTTCGTGCTAACTAATGTAGATAAGTACTTAATTACAAGTGGTAGTGTTTTTAAATGAGAAACCTGAGAGCGAAGAGACAATGTATCTTGTATCTTTGTATCTTGTAATTATATGCATCTTGCCTTATAATTCCAATATTAATATAAACATTTTAAAAAAATCTCACAAAACTTCCAAGAACGTCCCAAATGGATGTCTGTGCAAAGTCTGTGAAACGTCCTGTTAAACTATATGATATTTTAGAAATGAAAACCATACAAATAAATTACAATTAATCTTTTGTTTGTATTTAGCCTGATTATTCTTATAGACTGGTAAATGGATAAATAGACTGCTTTAGCCAGGATAAAGAAGTGAGCAGTAAATAAATAAACAATTTTTATTTACCATAGGTCAGTTTTACGTGATGATGAGTCCCCCAGATGTTTTACAAACTGGAACACCACGGACCATTGCTCCTCGTACACACACCTATTCAACGTAAGTACTGATCATGGGTCAGCATGGCCCACTTTTCCCAGTCTTTACAGTCCAGTCCACCATTTGGACTCACTGCCCTCTGTACATAATAATTTGATCTCCTTAACGTCCCCTGAAATTAACTTTCAAATCAGATCCTCTTGAACTGTCTTTCAAAGCTTCTCGAATTGAGTGTGAAATACATTTTTGAAATTCATTCATTCATGACTTCAAATACAAATATGCCAAATATTGTCCAATCCGTTTGAGTGCGGTCAAAACCAAATCAAAAATTTGTCCCACTTGCCTGCTATCCCCAGAGACCTTGGTGAACGTGAGGCTCTTCAGCACAGCAGATCAGACTGGTGAGGAAGACCTTTTACATCCCCACCCTTTTCATCTGCCAGCCTGTCCTTCTGCTCCAGATACCACTGCACTAGGCCATTAATCAATACTGAGCAGCTGGCTTTAAATTCAGTACTGTGTAAATTCTTTAGATGTGTTTGAGGATGGTGTTTTGAGTTTTCTTCATGTTCGGAAGACATCAGTTGAATACACTCTAACCACTCTAAAAAAAACGAAATGAGGAAAAATCAAAAGGTTATATGTTTCTTTCAGGTTTGGTTAATTGTTCATCAAATTTAATGGGTTAGTTTACCTCAAAACAAATCTTGTCATCATTTACTCAGCCTCTTGTCATTACACACTAATAAAATATTTGCTCAGAACATTTTTTAAATGATATATCTATGTGATTCAAATCCTTTGAGGAGATATGGTCACTTCATATAATTACAGATATAATATAGGGTTTTAAATAACATTAATATTATGTTCAGTGAACATAAACAGACATTTAAAGGGGTCCTGTTATGCTCTTTTACAAAGTCTAAATTCTGTTTAAATCTGGATATCATGCTGGATAGTTTGAAAAATGCAATATTTTTCTGATAATTTACATTATTGCAATATCTTTCTTCCCAGCCTGTTTCAAACTGATCAATTAGTTCTGGGTTTGATGAAGGCTCACCTTCCAGTAAAGAAATGTGTGATTAGTTTGCTGTACTGGTGTGGTGTTATTGGCGAACAGTTTAAACAGTGTTGAAGTACTGCTACACACCTTGCCAAATTTTCGTCAGTTCTGTGGAGGCTGGCGCTGAGTCAGAGAAAGACAAGCGCATTAGTTGTCAGATCAGATTGGCGTTTTTAATGATATAACATTTGTTTTGGGTTGCAGACATTTGAATGCATAACAAAACATTTTTTTTTTTTTAAATACACACTGATATCTAAAAAGACAGCAATGAACATCATTAGGAAACTAGAATGTTTAAGTTAAACGGCCACTTTCATGTATTTTGGGAGAAGTTAATGAGTTTACATGTTGTATATCCAGCAGATCTAATCTCTCCACTGCAGTGCAGACTAAGGGGCTGTTCACACAGAATGCATTTTTCCTCTCCAATGCACTACTTTTATATAGTTTTTTTCAATGTAAACATGCACTAGAGGGACGTGTTTGATTATTAAGCTTGCGTCTTTTGAAGCGTCACACACGTTATTTTAGACGTTGTGTTAATTCGAAAGATCTTCAACTTTCACGCGCAGCTTATCACTGTCAGGTCCAAAAACAGTGGACCAAGGAGGCGGGGTAACTATTGTGAGCTTCTGTTTATAGTAGTTGGCATGGTTTTATTTACCGTTATATCAGATGCTCCTTGTGGCTTTGTCCAGAATATCTTAAGTTATATAATGTATCTTCATGTGCTTATTATAACATATTGTTTTCCTATTTATTATCGATATTACATCTTGTTCATAAAATCTCTTCACATGGACCTCACACCATGCTCTGCTGTGGTTTTTAAAAACCCATTTCTCAGCAGCGCATCAATCGTTTAAAAAAACAAAGACGCATCTCTGCCAATGGCATAGTGGTTAGTGCGTCGACACATGTACTCCAGTGCTTACAGTGACCTGAGTTCGATTCCCACCTTGAGGTCCTATGCCAATGCTTCCCCTCTCTCTGCTCCCCATGCTTTCCTGTCAATACTCTCTACTATCCTATCCTGAAAAAATTATTATAAAAAAACAAAGACGCATTTGAATGAGCCCTAACATGGCAGTGCTTATCAGCCATCATAGATCAACTAAAATTATCATTATTAAAATGTTTTTAATAACCTGCCCACCCCTCAACCATTCAAATTTCCAAAGGCAGGATTTGGGAAGCTTAATGACATCATTAAACCTTGGAAAACAAGCTTGTAGTCCAAACTAGCCATTTGTTGTAGTTCTGAAAAGGTTATTCTCCCATTGAAAAATATCTCCCATTGAAGTGAACTTAATACCAAACATAAAACGTACACACTGACTGCAATTAAAAAAATCATAATATGACCCCTTTAACAATTAAAAAAAATGTCTAAAAAACAATAACAAATTGATGTATTTATCAAATAAATTAATCCTGTCTCTTTAGAAGACTTTAAACCTTTTAAACCTGATACTTGTGGATTTACTTCTTTACAAATTTTGTGATGCACCACAGTTTTGCATGAGCAACAGAAATATATTGGGTTCAATTAAAAATCCTTTAATTTGTGTTCAGAAGATGAATGACTTTCTAGTGGGTTTGAAACAACATGAGGGTGAGTAAATGATCATAGAATTACTTATTCAAAATTAGAACTTACTATCTTTGGGTGGAATTGAATTGACCTTTGTAGTTCACTTCTGAATGGTTGTAATATTGGTGGTAAATGGGTTTAAGAAATAAATGGAAAGAAATAATGTTTCCGAATAGCTTGAGTTGTGTGGTGTCTTGCAGATTCCTTTAGTGGTTTTTGGTACTTTGAGCAAGCTAACACACATTTATTCATTTTTTTCGGCTCTCTTTACTTGTGCAGGAAGATTGATGGCCCACGGGCACCTCGTGACGAGAGAAGAAGAGCACAGCACAATGAAGGTGAACAAATGCATTCTATTTACAGCTCAGAACATGTTTCATTTCAATGGAAGCAGGAACATCTGACCATCGGTAAATGGGAGCTACGTGGCCAATGTCATAAATTGAATCAGTGGCATAAAAATGAGATTTTTCAATATAAATTTTTAAAACCTAAAATATTATTGGCTATCAACTTTACTGAAAATCTTTCTAAACATGTAGGACCAGATTTGCATCCAATAGTAGTCAATTGATTGCATTGTCATTGCAATATTTATGTATTTATATATTTTTGTACATGCATTGATTTTAATTATTTACATTTAAGTCTGGAAACCTGCATTGGGAAGAAAATAGACCATTTTGAGTTCCATATAACATTTTGTATAAAAGTAGATCAGTTGCCAAATGTTTTTATATTTGTTTTCTGAAGTGGAACGGAGAAGAAGAGACAAAATCAACAACTGGATTGTCACGCTCTCTAAAATTATCCCAGACTGCAACATAGACAATACCAAAACAGGAGCAGTAAGTCATTTTCATAGCACTGAAGCTTTTCTACCTGTTGAAAAAATGCTAATGTTTCTGAGCATTTTTTTCTCTCTAGAGTAAAGGAGGCATCCTGTCTAAAGCATGCGACTACATTAGAGAACTCCGACAGACCAACCAGAGGCTGCAGGAGAACTACAAGGAGGTGGAGAGAATACAAGTGGACAATGAGCTACTAAGACAACAGGTATGTTTGTTGGCGATGCAATGGGGTCTGTCTGGGATTAAAGGGGTAGTAAAATCACAAGTGAAAATGAGCTTTTGTGTTACTCTGCACTATGCCATTCAAGGTATAGGTGATATGAGCCAATGGGTACTGGCACTACAAAACTAATTAGATCACATGTGTTTAGTAATGTGTCATTAAGTTTCAAGAATAATGGCTCACTTCCACTGAGTGGTGTGGTTTGGTACAGTATGCATTTGTTTGTTTCCGTAAAACTTGTGAGAATGATGCCGATTGTACAGAGATGATCAGAGTGATTCATACTGAACCGAACTGTACCATACTGTACCATAAGTGGAAATGAAGCAAATTAAATAAGGAAGTCAAATTAATTAAAATCATTAAAACAAATCATAAACCTTTAAAACTAAAAATAAAAAAATTGTTTGGTTAAACTCATGTAAGTCTTTTTTTGCGCTGGATTGTATGTTATGGTTTCATACAAATCAAATAAAGGCATGCATCTATGAATAATTGATACACTTTTAAAAAGTGATCAAACAAATTTAAACAGTTCCTGTCATTAATTGGCAAACAAGCTATTCAGAGGTTAATGGTTTAAATTTAAAACATGGATGAAAAAATGTGTTAAAAATTATACTACAGTAAAATGATTGTATTACTGTGATTTTATTTAATTATTACTTAGCATTTTTAATCTGTTGCCAGACAAAAAAATAGAGTTGTCCATATTGCAGTTGCACTTTTATTCAGTTAATTCCATGAGGTTTCATTTTGTACAGTAAACAAAAGTTGTATGACTGGATTGTGTCCACATTTTAAACATTCTCAAGTCATATCCTAGAGCATGTTTCATGTTGTGCATTAGCAGAAACAGTTGCGTCAGTGTAATTCTTTGTTTAAAATGTTGCATGATTCTTTTTTTATCCATTTTTCCACTGTACTCCCCCATTGTGAGCCTAATAACGTGACCTTAGGCCTATTCGGACAGCAATTGTTTCTCATAACATGCTGTAACAAATGCTGTAACTGGGGATGTCTGTGCATCAGGGATTTTCTTTGCTTTCAGCTGAAGATAATTTCATGGTGGACGTCTGAGTTTGTAATCCTACGAACCCGGAACTATGTGTCTCACATGATTGTTCATGTGCTCAGTCAGATGCTAGTATTTATATGTGGGATCCTCAAATACAGCTCGTGATCCACTTTCCTGCAGAGTTTAGCTCTATCCCTGATCAGTGCAGGTGCGATTTGTCATGAAAACAGCACGTCACATTGTATTGGACTGCAAGACAACTAAAAAAAAGGCAGCTTTTGACAGCTAGTGAATAATAAACTAAATGCATAAACATTTTGGTAATGCCAGTATCAATTTTTTTTCTTTTTTAATAAATGAGCATATCTGGTGGCTGAAAGGATTAAAAAACAACTTTGGATTGATCTCTATTTAAAAACTCAGAAATTGTGATTTGGATGGCTATTAAATCGCCTCGTGACCTCTGTGTTTGTCAAAAAAAACGAGAAGATTTGGTGATTTTTTTTAAATGAGGTGTGAGAGAAAAACACTAACATTCTAGATTCAGACAGCTCTAAAATCACCAACTCAACTAACTCTTGTAAATGGTGAAAATCCCCTGACAAACAGTTGCCACCCGAATAGTTCTTTTGAGAGACTTTATGTAAGGTTTGTGAAATTGCTGGTGTTGAATATTAATGAGATCTGTGTTGTTTTGATATAGAGCCAGATCAGTCTCAAAAAGAGTACATTTACAAAATAAAATTCATGCACAATTCGCATATTCAAAACGCAATTTGTAAATGCACAAATCCAGTTTGTAAATTCAAAACACAATTCATAAATACACACAACACAATTTGTGAATTCAAAACACAATTTGTAAATGCACAAATCCAATTCATAGATGCACAAAATATAATTTGTAAATTCAAAACACAATTCATAAATACACCAATCCAATTAGTAGATCCAAAACAATTTATAAATACACAACACAATTTGTAAATTCAAAACACAATTAGTAAATAAATCCAGTTTGTAAATTTAAAACCCACCTATTAAATGCACACATCCAATTCATTTGGGGAAATATTTGATTTTTACTTGTGAATTCACAAATTGTGTTTTGAATTTACGAATGGGATTTTGTAAATGTGAATTGTGCTGTGCATCTATGAGTTTGTTTTTTGCAAATGTGTTGTTTTTGAGACTGATCTGCCTCCATATTATGCTGACCAAGTCTGATTGGTAATATATGTGGTCTGTGCTGCAGATTGAAGACCTGAAGAATGACAATGCACTGCTCAGAGCTCAACTACAACAGCACGGCCTGGAAATCAGTGAAACTACATCACAGTGACACACACACACACACACACAAACACACACAAACAAACAAACCTTCTCACAAATAAACAGTCTCAAGTGGAGAACAATAACCCCTCAATGACTCACTCGCTCACGCCTCATCACAGACTCGTTCTGCAGCTCAAGTAGGGTATGAATGCTTGTTTGAAACCGACACACTTACACACTTCTGACGAGAGACTCTATGATCGTAGTGAAAATAATATCTGCTGTACAAGCACACTTTCTTTTTGTTTTTTCTTCACTCCCGCAAGAACTCGAACTTGGCAGACATGGAAAAACAGCCTCCTCTTTCAGACGTTTCCCGCTTGCCACAGGTCTTTGTCTTTAGTTCAAATCTTGGAATTGTGAAACAGTTTTAATGCCTGCTCATACCTTATGGTCATCTTTTGTTCTGTTCATTTTTTGCTACATCATGCAAATGTTACTACTGTCTCTGACATGACAGAAGGTCTTTTTTCCGAAGGGTTCGTCTGTGTTGTATTTATTAACTCGGAAGAAATTGTGCAGCAGCAGCAGGTATTCAACTCTTTAAATTAGGTTTTAGTTGTTTTGTTTTGTTTTTTGTCCCGTAGTGTTTTCATTATATTCATCTGGCTGGTCAGAGACTTGTCATCGTGGCACATCAAGGCTGATTTACACTATGGATTTGCTTGGAAAGTAAATGGAATCACGTATAGGAGGTTTTCATTTGTACACTATGAGCCCTAAAATTGCATTACAAGACAAATTTCAGTTTTCAGAGTCCACCATATTTAATGCACTGTGATATTTAGTGAAGGATGAACGAGTAGCTCAGGGTTTTTGAGGTGCAGGAAAATAGCCGAGGCTCTGGAACTCCCCGCTAACCTTGTAACCCTGCACTTTTTTTTTTTTTTAACCTTTTGGCTTTAACATACTAAATTCTAAACATGTACTGTATATCTCATGTATTTCAAAAAGTTGTTCGTACATCATGGATGAGCTCAAAGATACTTTTTATGTCCTAATTCCCAGGCTCATTTACCTACAGCAATTAAATTGGAAGATGCACAATAGAAATGGATAGAATCGCTACTACTTGTAGTGTTCTGGCTGATTTTGTTGTAGCTAATGTTATTTTTATTCCATCTATGTTTTGAGCAATTGAGGTAGAAAAGAAAACCACTATATTATGAGAATAGGAAAATAGATATCTGTTGGCAGTGGGAGTTATTGCGAATGAGCTATGCATATGAAAACCAAACAAAGTTTAAAAGTGAACCTACTTATTTTCTTATACCTTCTTGATAGTTTTAGTATTTACCTCCTAGGTTTTTTTAAAGGGTTAGTTGACGCCAAAATGAAAAATTTCATCACCGTATGTTGTTCCAAACCATTAAGACTTCTGTTCAGATCAATATTGAATCAAATTTATATCAATTCCCTAAAACTGATGCTTCAAGATGTTCATGAAGAGAAACGAATGAGTAAATGCATTGAGTGGTTTAATCCAGATCTTCTAAAGAGACATGCTTCATAAAATGATCATTGTCCTCATATAAGCACTGATTGACAATGTTTACAGCGTTCAGATTTAGTCTGGGAAGTTCTAGCATGCTTGCTTGATGTGTGAGAACCAATCATTTGACTGTTTCTAAGACTTTGTTAAACCACTTGATTCATTTGAATTGATTTATTTATTAAACTCGTTGCAAATGTTTTTAAGTTTCAGCCTTTTGGGTGAATAAACTTTAAATGGAGCAACAGAAATTTCTCATATTTGATTAAAAATCTAATCTTCAGAACATAAAACAACATCTTTCTTTATTATTTATTAACTTTGGAGTAAACTAACCCTTTATTTAAGGCCAATTCAGGCTTGTTTTCCCCCTTTTTTGACAAATGCAAGGCTTGAATGGTTGAATATATGCTGGATTGTAAAAAATTATTACTTGTTGACTGTTTACTAGCACCCG
Source organism: Danio choprae (assembly GCA_903798125.1). Classification (NCBI taxonomy): domain Eukaryota; kingdom Metazoa; phylum Chordata; class Actinopteri; order Cypriniformes; family Danionidae; genus Danio; species Danio choprae. The sequence goes on from CAIGQW010054307.1 coordinate 6,978,634, forward strand.
TTAGTGTACTTTGTTTTAGTCTTTGGAAAAACAGAACAGCAAACAAAAGCATCAGGTTAAAGCAGTCTAATCATAGCGAACCATGTGCTGAACCAGTGAAACATCAATATATGTCTATTATATTCCACGTAGCAATACAGAGAGTGCACGGATAACCCTCAATCACTCTTCTTTACAGTATTAATGCTGAACTTGAATGACTGTTGATGTAGAGTCCAGAATCCTAGTCTAATGCACTGCTGCTTTTAAATCAGAGGATATTTTTATTCATGTATGTCTGGTTGAACTGAGAAACCCTTAGCATGGCATTCTCACCACTGGTTTGATATCTATAAGCTATACAACACAGTTGCTTTGTTTATACCTAATGACTGTTGATGTTTATGTATGTACTTATATGAAAAGAGTTACAATATGTAGGGTTTTTTTTTTCTTTGAAAGAAGAAAATGTGTTGAAATAAATTTGAAAAACCTCTTGTGGATTTAATAATTTCTTCCGCATCACCACAATTTCATGACAAGACACGTAATGTTTGTGTTTTCATCGTAACAAGCTTATTGGGTTTCACTGGTTCTCACTGTTAGCTACATACATTGGGGGTATTTTCAAAAACGTGAGGTTAAGCTACCATCATATACCATGAACATGTTTACTCCGAGGTAAATAGATTCTCAAACCACATCTGGGAGGAATTTCAGTCAATTCATGAGCTAAAAAGTAATGTATAACAATTATGTATTGCTTTTGTGTTGTTTAGATATTCAACACATTTTTATGGCTTTTTTTTTTTTTGAGCTGAATATAAGATTTAAAATATATATTACAATTAACAACAAGTGGTTGTAACATTTACTAGTTGAATATATACACATAAATACAAGGCTTGGAAAACAAAACTGAAACGCCTGGTTTTAGACTACAATAATTATTCAGTATGGTGTAGGGCCTCCATTTTGTGGCCAAAAACTGCATCAATTTGTCTTGGGAATGACAGATAAAAGTCCTGCACAGTGGCCAGAGGGATTTTGAGCCATTCTTGCAGAATAGTGGCCAGGTCACTGTGATGCTGGTAAAGGAAACGTTTTTTGACTCACTCCTCCAAAACACCCAAAAGTGGCTTAATAATGTTTAGTTCTGGTGACTCTGCAGGCCATGGGCGACTTCAAACACTAAATTGGCCAGTGTTTCAGTTTCATTATCCAATCCCCGAACATTATCTATCTATCTATCTATCTATCTATCTATCTATCTATCTATCTATCTATCTATCTATCTATCTATCTATCTATCTATCTATATCTATCTATATATATATATATATATATATATATATATATATATATAGTGCTCAGCATATATAAGTACACCTCTCAAATCTATCTTTTAAATTCATATTTTAATAGGAAGCTATTCAATATTATATTTATCCATATACATTAGATTAGTCAGTACTGAAGCCAAATCTGGAGCTAATCTAACAAAATAACTTACAATAATGGTTCAAAAATTAGTAGCACAAATGTATGTTAGCGAAAAAATTAAACACAAATGTTTAAAGAGGAAAAATCAAGAGAAACAAAAAAATTTAAAAATGTTGAAATTTTGTAGGTTGCATTTTTTTGCGACATTTAGCTTGAATTTAATCATTATCTTTCAATTTCTAAATATGTTTGGTGACTAAATTCTTATTTTAATAAATATATCTGTTTAATAAATCTGTTTTGTTTAATTGCACCTAAATACAATGCCAATCCACAGAGAAATAGATCAAAATATAAATTTTCAAAATGAGGTGTACTCTATGCTGAGCACTGTTCATTAATTCATTTTCTTTTCGGCTTAGTCCCTTTATTAATCTGGGGTCGCCACAGCGGAATGAACCGCCAACTTATCCAGCATATGTTTTTCGCAGCAGATGCCTTTCCAGCTGCAACCAACCACTGGGAAATCACTGTGGGGGAAACCGGAGCACCCGGAGGAAACCCACGTGAACACGGGGAGAACATGCAAACTCCACACAGAAACGGCAACTGACCCAGCCGGGGCTCGAACCAGTGACCTTCTTGCTGTGAGGCGATTGTGCTACCCACTGCGCCACCGGCTGAGCACTGTATGTATATATATATTTTTTTCATGAGATCAGAAAAAATAGGTATGTTACAATGTGCTATCACATTTCATTTCACTTCCCATTCCCAAAATAAAAAGCACACTGTAATGTATTTATAACTTTAACATTTTAGTGGGGCCCTAGCACGAGTACGGTCATATCTTAGGGCTCTTACTGTCTGGCCTCCAAATAATGGAAGACCCTGTTGTAGAGGAACTCTATATATGGTCTATTCGTGTAGGCAGATCACATCAAATAGAAGAAATGCAAAGCATCACAAACAGGAAACGCAAGGTTTGTCTTGTTTTTTGTGTGCTGAGTACTCAGGTCGGGTGAAAACACTTGGTGAGTGTTTGTGAGAATTGCAAAGAAACTGTTTTGTTTTGGGGTTTTTTGACGATAAGATGCTTATTTAATTTCAAAGCAGATAAAGTTGCACTGTGAATATTTTCTTTTTACTATGGCTCCTAGTGAGTTTGCTGTTTATCCTGGATGAATACCGGTGACGTGATGGGCTATTGTGCAAAATCGTTTTCATTATTAAAATTAAGCATTAACGAAGGATGCACGATACTGTATTGAGCATTTTTTATCAAATACAAATTTTTAAAATGTATTTATTTGTTTGCCAGTAAAGCTTTAAGTTTACAAATGTCGTATAGGCTATATCTGTGATTTTTATTGTCATGCAGGTTAAAGCTTCTGGTCGTCAAATCAGATAAGACTCCGGAGATTTACATCAATAATACAAATATGTTTTGTTTGTGTTTTTTTAACTTTCGTTTTGTTTGTAGTTACAAGTACATCGCCCCCTGGCGGACTTCAGGAGCTACTGCACGCGTTCTGTTTGTTCTCATATGGGTATGTCGTTTTCATCCCAGCTAACAATTCTAAAGTTCCCATTAGCCCGCATAACTTTATTTTTATGTTCTTAGAACGTTCAAAACATCTTTTAGATGATGCAATGTTATTCAAAATGTTGCACGTCTCATGCTATATATTCCCAGAACGCTATTTAAAATGTTATTAGAACAATCCTGCCACATTATAGTAAAGTTTTTAGGTTATTTTAACGTTCTTTTATTAACGTTTCGTGATAAAAATGTACATAACTTTTAAGCACAGAATGGCTACTTTTTTATAGTGCTTATTATTTATGTACTACAACGTTTTCAAAAGATACTTAGACTTATTCTTACTTATGGGAGACAAGTATTTATTCAGTACCTATATTCATTAGATACTGCATATTTATTTTACATTACTTATTAGATAAGCCTACTGGCACTAATTATTAGATTTAGTAGTAACTAGTCGCTATTGTTATACTGTTGTAATACTATTACCAGCAAAAACAGAAAACTCATGGGGATTTATCATTAAACTATCAATTAATTTTTGACAAGTACGTTTGTTATATAGACCAGTTTGAGGGATGTAAACAAAAACAATGGCCCCAACGTATTTCCTGTTTTATATTTTTAATTTCTATAGCTTCCGAGAATCCAAGAAGAGCCACATATGTTATGATAGCTGTTTTAACATTAAGTAGTTATAAAATAGTTTGATAACAAGCAGGAAATGTGCATGGGCCGATGATATCACCACACTGAAATGGCCTATAGACTAATAGTTATTATTATATACTACTTCTGCATCATACAAGTACTTATTTAAGTGCATAGATACGCCTATTTGTTTTATTCCAGCGTTTATTTATTCTTATTAATTATTCTTACTAATTTATTATATTTATCAATTAGACACCTGTACTTATTAAAAATGTACTAGCACTTATTTATTAGGGTAGTACTTATTCAACATTCATTCATTCATTTTCTTTTCGGCTTAGTCCCTTTATTAATCTGGGGTCGCCACAGCGGAATGAACCGCCAACTTATCCAGCATATGTTTTATGCAGCAGATGCCCTTCCAGCCGCAACCCATCACTGGGAAACATCTATACACACTCATACACTACGGACAATTTAGCCTACCCAATTCACCTATAGCGCATGTCTTTGGACTTGTGGGGGAAACCGGAGCACCCGGAGGAAACCCACGCCAACACGGGCAGAACATGCAAACTCCACACAGAAACATCAACTGACCCAGCCGGGGCTCGAACCAGCGACCTTCTTGCTGTGAGGTGATTGTGCTACCCACTGAGCCACCGTGCTGCCCTTATTTAACATATACTAGTATATTTTTTATTTATTAGATCCCAGTATTTTGTTACTAGTAAGATTTTTAATTGAACTCCTCTGTGGCCATTCTGACTACTCGTAATATAGGACCAGTAAACATTTACTGTGACTTGCGAGATAAAAGTTACTACTAAACTAATGAATCAATTGAATTAAATAGTAAAAACTGTACAACTGATGTCTCAATTACAAAGCGTGGAATAAGTCAATGGCAAAGCAGGCTAAAAATTATAAGTGGGGAATAATGTTTCAGGGATGAAAGAAGTTATATAATCCAAAATATCTACAACAAATCTTTTAATTCTTTTCATGAAAGCAGACTGTGCTTTTATGACAGCTGATTCCACAATAGCTTTAGGTCTTTAAGCTAATTTCAAGGCAATTTATTTGTATTGTTATTCTGTAAACAATTCAGACAGATTTTTTATACATTTATAATACATGTGTGCATATCTAAACTATGATTGACTTATGTTTGTGTCTGTCTAACATATACAGTGGAGGAAATATGTATTTAACACGTCACCTTTTTTCTCAGAAAACTTATTTCTAAAGGTGCTGTTGACTTGAAATTTTTACCAGATGTTGGTAACAACCAAAGCAATCCATACATGCAAAGAAAACAATATTAATTAGTTTACAAATTAAGTTATGTGTAATAAAATGAAATGACACAAAAAAAGAATTGAACACATGAAGAAAGGGAGGTGTAGAAAGGCAGTGAAAGCCCAGACAGCAGCTGAAATCTCTCAGTAGTTCTTCAGCAACCCTCTTCCCTTCGTCATTGTAAATGAATATTAGCTGCTTCAGTCCAACATCTTCATTAACAGGATGATGAGGATGAAACCATGTGGACATTTCAGCAAGACAATGATCCAAAACACAGCCAAGGGATCTCTCAAATGGTTTCAGAGAAAGAAAATCAAGCTGTAGAATGGCCCGGCCAATCACCTGACTTCGATCCAATAAAAAATACAAAATAAAGATCAGATTTGATAGACGAGACCCACAGAACCATCAAGATTTTCGCACTCTGTTGAAGTCTGTAGAAAAATCACACCTGAGCAATTCATGTGACTTCATTCTCCATATGAGAGGCATCCTTAAGCTGCCTTTTACATAAAGTATTAAAAACATTTCAGTAGTTCAGTACTTTCTCCTTGTGTCATTCTGTTGTTATAACATAATTTTTTCAGATTTTATTTTATTATATTTTTATGTGGCCTCACGGTGGCGCAGTGGGTAGCACGTTCGCCTCACAGCAAGAAAGTCGCTGGTTCGAACCTCGGCTGAGTCAGTTGGCGTTTCTGTGTGGAGTTTGCATGTTCTCCCCGTGTTGGCGTGGGTTTCCTCCGGGTGCTCCGGTTTCCCCCACAAGTCCAAAGACATGCGGTATAGGTGAATTGGGTAAGCTAAATTGTCCGTAGTGAATGGGTGTGTATGGATGTTTCCCAGAGATGGGTTGCAGCTGGAAGGGCATCCGCTGCGTAAAACATATGCGGGATAAGTTGGCGGTTCATTCCGCTGTGGCGACCCCAGATTAATAAAGGGACTAAGCCGAAATGGAAATGAATGAAATTTACCAAAATCTGGTTCAACTCCATGTCAACAGCTCCTTTAGAATATTTTTCCCAGAAAAACATGACGTTGAATATTTCCCCCATTGTATAATGACTAATCTAAAAGTGCAGTCTTCACCTGTATCCATCTTAATGATGATAATCTCTATATTTATAATACACACATATTTAATATCTAGTATTCCTTCACATATGCTACTATCACCCTTATTTTGTTTAGTTTTTCTCTAGACTGAGTATCCATCAAATGTTGCTGTCGACCCACAATGACGACGTCCCAGAAACACAGACGATTCTGCTGTGAGCCGATGGGGGACAAACTTGTTTATGATCTTCCCGGAATTGGACCTGTGCTCGGTGGACGACTGCAGAACAAGGGTCTAATAAGAGCACGGGACGTCCTGGGACGATTTCTAATTTTGAACAAGGATGAGTGGAAGTTTAAGAGCTGGCTAAGAGACTCGTGTGGGGCAAACGCAAAGCAGCAGAGAGACTGTTACAACTGTCTGAGAGAATGGACAAGCAATAATCTGTGAAGAGAAAAAATGTTAAGGGGTTTATCTTGATAATTAATACTTCTTAATCCTTCTGTTCACATTCATTATTGTAACAACTCGTTGGAGGATGACATGATGAGACGGGAACACGATATATAACAAAAGACGGATTTATTGACAGACACTTACTGAATACAAACTGGATGAGACAGGTCATGCAGACGGGACAATGACCCTGACACAATACAATACCGGACAACGAAGGACACAGACGAAAGGGTATAAATACACAAGGAGATGATTACACAGATGAGACACAGGGATGAACACAGGTGGGATAAATTAACACTGACGATGGCGGGAAACACAGGACAAAGGGATCCCATGACGATAACAACAGATGACGTGGACAGAAAACTGACAATTATACTGTTAGCTAGCATACACTCATTATTTTATCTAGTATTTTATATTTTTTATTGCTGTTGATTGCTTGGTTTTGATTTTCTGATGAACATTGTAGTTTTTTTTTTTTTTTTCAGGGAAACCCACTGATAAAGTAGTTACGGAAAGGTCTTGTATGGAGCCAGATCAGTCTAAAAAATAACATATTAACAAAATAAAATTCATACATCCACAGCACAATTCACGTGTACAAAATCCAATTAGTAAATTCAAAACACAGTTGTGTATTTAGGAATTGCGTTTTGAATTTAGGACTTTAAATTAAGAATTGGATTTGATGGGCATCACAG
>CAIGQW010054307.1:6990783-7003664 GCA_903798125.1 Danio choprae
CACAGCACAGAAGCACTGGAGCATTTATTATGAAACAATCCACAACCAGTTCTTCTACTCGTGATCACGTGGGGAAGAAGCAGTGCTGTTTTATCATACTCAATACATTTTAAATTTGCATTATAATGCTGTTCTTCGCAGTCTAATAAAACACACCACATAACAAACAGAACATATTTGCTGTTTTACTGTTTTCTATAAAACCAAACTAGAAAATTGAGGGTGTGTGACACCATTAGCATGGTGACACAAGTAAAATTTCAATAGTAAAATTGTTTATTTATCTGGATTTGAACATTCTTCAAAACATTTGGCATAATTCTTCTAAATATATAACTGTTCTGGTGTTTGCATATAGTGCATGAGTATGTGTGTGAATGGGTGTTTCCCAGTACTGGATTGTGGCTGGATAGGCATGCGCTGTGTAAAACATATGCCGGAATAGTTGGCGGTTCATTCCGCTGTGGCGAACTCTGAAATAGAGACAAAGCCGAAGGAAAATGAATGAATGAATAGAACTGTTCTAATTGTTTTTGTATATTTTAATGAAAGAATCTTACCTATTGTGCCTATTATGACAAACATAATGTAAACTTGAACTTAACCCTTAAAAACACTAACAGCACTTGAATGTATAAATTCTGTTATGTTGTTAAATAAAAACAGAAATCGAATTAATTCCAGAAACAGCTAAAATGTATTTTTTTTGTGCTAATTTTCTTGACTCAATCCTGTGTGTGCAGCAATCTCGAAAAGGCAAAAAAAGCAGAGTGGTCATCAGGGATGAAAGAGAGAGCAAGGAGTGCCAAACCAGTGAATCAGTCACACCATCAGGAGTGGCAGGTAAAAAAATTTCTGCTATATTTACACTGTATGTGCTGTACTTTGTAAGAGCTGTTTCAAGGGTGGTTCCACAGTTGCTCTCTAGAAATGGCGATCTTAAATATCTAGATTAATTGAGATAACATTTGGGTTACTTCAATCAAATATATATACATACACACAACTTTACTTATGATTATATACAAAAAATAGCCATTTTCTGTAGCCTAAAATAACCCACAGGCCAGTATTTCCAATGGCTTCTTAAAAATGATCATGCCTTTTCTACTGAGCATTGTTTTTTTTTTATAAAGAAGTGTGTATGGGTGATGCATTTTTGACTGCTGAATGTGAAACAGTGTGTGTGTGTGTGTGTGTGTGTGTGTGTGTGTGTGTGTGTGTGTGTGTACAATGTAAAAATGATTTTGCCAATTAGTTATGCAACTTATTACTTTGAGTTATGTTAATTTATCTGGATTGAATGTGTTGACAACATATATATTAAAGTTTTATTTGGCTGAACTTATTAGACTTCAAAAAGAGAGTCAGCTGAAATCCACGTATCCATGATATATATAAATCATTTTTTACATTTTTAAATTTATTGTAATACTTTTACTTAAATTTATATTTGTTTACTTTTGCATAACATCAGATGATGAACATCTTTCTGCAGGTTTCAAATTTGATTGTGCTGGCAAGTGAATGGATAAATTAGTAAATTAACCTGAGTAAAGACAACTTCACTATTTACATTTTTTTTTTAATTTTAAGGCAACATGAACACTTAGTTTTTTAAGTTGAAACAGCATTTTTACAGTGTATGTATGTTGTATGTATGTATACAGCAAAGCCCATAAATACAAGTATCAAGAGAATAAGTGCTCTAGAAAAATGTTTTACAATTCCGGCAGTCAAATGTGCATTATGACAAAGTGCCCCCTGAGAGTCATCATTCTTTAATACATACTTTTCATTTTCTATTTACATATTGTAACTCGCATGTATTGCAATGTGAACTACTAATTAATCATTTAATTCATATAAAATGAAAAGAAATGTAAAATAATGAGTCTAAAATTTAAAAAAAGAGTTTTGAAATACAAATTGAAATGGTTTGATTGGTATTCAAGCCATGCCTCCCATAGCCAGCTGAACTTGGCACCTGACATCTCAAAGTCACATTTCGCCAATCAGAAGATTGGAGCACAGTCAAGGCTACCACTTATGTCAAAACCTTCTTCACTTCACTACTTTCGCAGAGAAGTGCAAAAACACCCTCAAACATCTGGATGCGAGAATGTGAGGGTTAAAGCGAAGGCATTCAATGCAGTTATTGAAGGAGGCAACGCTATAACTCAGACCTCAGAATCGCATCACAAACACTGGTATTTTATGTTTCGCTGACAATTATCGACACCTGCCAGCAACATAACCAATAATGACGATGGAAAATCCTCAACAGATCCTCAACAGCTTGTCAGAATTGCCAGGCTAAATGGTTAAAGAATACTTATCAAACCATGTTAAGATTTGCAGTGCTTGAAGTGGGACGGTACTTACCTGTACGCTGTACTGGAAATTACTGTTTTTAATTATTTACTGTAGGCATATTAGGATCTGTCCTGTCAAAAGGAAGTCTGTCAATAAACCAGTAGGTTGACACACACAAACATGTCTCTCTACTTCAAGCACTTGATGTATTGAAAGTGAACTTTCTGGTGGTACTTTGTTCAAACCTTAACTTTGTATTTTTTAGGCCAACAATTGTAATGGAACCACCTTTTAAACTACAAAGCAATAAAAAACTCCAACAAAATGTCCAGAATATTTTTTTTTAATAAAAAGCTTTTTTCCTTTGGCCATGTGAAATGTAGCAAACGCGTCGGTTTCACTGCGCAATCGAAAAAAGCAGTCCGAAGATGCGTCTACACATCGGAAAAAGTCTGCAACAAAGTTAGTGCGACCGTTATTTCAAAGATTGTTGAAAGCTGTAATTGGAAGGACAATGCTTTCATATGCTGTTTCAGTAGCCCATGCTGCAATGGAACTTCACACCATCAAACACACCACTGAAATAAGCCATTTTTATTCTCTAATAACAAGAGCTTGGAGAATCATGAACATTGGAGGATTTTTAGTAACTTGCAAACAGCATTAGGTCAATGGATATCGCAAGTATGCTTTATACTATGGGCATAAAGCATTGTCTTCATTCCTTAACCTTGCATTATCAAGAATAGGTTCACGCTTTGTCAGATGGTTTGGAATACAGCAGATGGAGAATTTGACGAGCAAAGGACTAAATTATTGATCTCAGATAACGCAAGCCTTTGCCAATACATTAACAAGGACCACATTATTATGCATTAATAACGCATTAATTTGAATGATTTTGAAGTGCATTGTAATGCAAAGGAAGCTAGTAGAAAAAGAAGAAGATTTCTGAAAAGAAGAGAATGAATTTACCCATTTTTCATGTTTTTTATTTAAAAAATTTCCTTCATGTATAAAGCTTCAAGATTCTTTGGAGGGAAGGTTTCGTTGTTACATGAACATCAAGATTTGTTGCCAATGGAAGGATCACTATTAGAAAAAGTCCTCCCAGCAGACACAAGACATCAGATTGCCGTTGTACCCCAATGTCATGGGGATGTTGCATTTTGGGTAGAAATGAAAATCGGGTTGATGTCAGAACCCAAGATCAGACCGGCATTAGTGTCCAACGCCGGACAGACATTGGATTTTGGTCACTTTCCAACGCAACTTAAAAACAACCAAATATCAACGTCTAAGGATATTACAGCTTGATGTTGTGTGGACTTTACCACTATGACGTCTTTCAGACATTGGATTTTGGTTGCATTTGATGTCAAGATGACGTCGGTTTAAGATGTTGGCTTGATGTTGGATTTTGGTCACTTTCCAACACAACCTAAAATCAACCAAATATCAACAACATTTGACGTTGTTATTGGACAGCAAAATAACTTTGTCCTTGGAGGCTGGCTAGTCATTGAATTTTGGTCACCCGACATCACAACCTATATCTAACCTATATTAATGTCTTATGACATGTGCCTGCTGGGCTTATTGTGCTGCAAATGTCTGAAATTGTCACAACATGGCATATTTTATTTTTCAAGATCTGTCTCAGAGGGATGTCTTCTTTGGCAAAAGTATGGTTACATGTAACCCAAAGCTTCCATTCAAAAATATTAGGAAAATCTCTCCTGATTTAAAGAGAAGGAAGTTAAGCCTCATTAAATATACACCTCGTGAATCAGATTCTTTGCTTGATGGATTCCTTCAGCATCTTAAGTTAAACTGGACATCGTGTCAGCATGGGCTCTGAACAGTTTTTCTCCTTGTTCTTAAGAACATGCAGTGACGTGACCTCGACGCAAAGCACACCTGCCAAAGCACCCACGTCGCCTTCAGCATTATGCGTGCCAAACCAAAAAGACCAAACAAAGTCCAGGTCCATTTCTCGGTAAGAGTAGTGTGCAATTGTGACTGCGAGCATTAAAAAAAAAAAAAAAACTATATTCGTTACCGTGAGAACAATATTCGTTACCGTGAATTATTTACCAGCATCATCAAAGAAGTGAAGACTTCTCCTGAAAATGTGGTGCCAGTTGATAGCTCCTCTGCTGAAAGCCTACAAGTAAGTTTGTTTTTAATTGAATTGGAATATTAACTTTTCTCTATGATTTACGGTAGTCTCATCTCTACTCCAAAATTCAGGTGCATCAGAAACATCAGTGCTGTGATTCAGAAGTGTTTTCTCCTGAGAACAACCTGAACACTGAGTCTTCATCTGAAAAGCATGACACCACAGGACAGAACAAAAGAGGTATATTGTTATTTCATTGTTACTATATGAGGATACTCTATTGATTTATATTCAATACTGTGTAATATTTGACCAGTGTCTTCCTGTCGAATTTATACTACGCCTTTGCATTGCCATTGTGAGAAAATATACAGTACTTTTGCATTCTGTCCATGTTGCACTGCAATAACATTTCCAAAACACCAGTTGGCGGTGGGGTTTCTGTGTTTCATGTGTACGCAATAAAATGCTCAGGCGTCATTTTCAGTTTTATTCACTCTGGCACCCAGTTTTTCCAAAAATATCAGTTTCACTTCCATAATTGCCAATTCCATCTGGACATTAATTACTTGTTCACTTGTTCAACAGATGTTCACAATATCAGGTTGCTGTCAAGCAAAGATGAGACAGATTGGTCATCTTTCAAGTAGGTTTATTATTTTACATCACTCTGTTCATACAGCAATCAGTTACATTCTATTATGCAGAAATATTTTAAAACAGTTCAATATTGCCTTCCTGCATAATCGATAAAACAATATCAGGTGCACTTTCTCTCTTATTTTAAAATTTAAGGCAGTGATTTTCAGCCTGTGAAAACCAGAGAGAAGTGATGGTATTGCCATGAGGGTGGATGGGGTGGGTGAAGGGGGGGGTATTCTGTGTTCACTATTTGATTGATAACACCCGTTAAAATATGTAAAGTATATTTTTTGCTGAATACATGTCTACAGGTCCAGTGCTCAAGTTCTCTGTCTGTATTAACTCATTTGACTGACCTATAAAAACCTGCACTTTCAGAACCTAATGCATCCGGGACAAGATTTGATAAGTAAGGTTGTACTTATAGGTTACCTACCTATAAGATGGATAAGATGCAGGAGTTAAGATTGCGGGTTGCTTAAAACCCACTTAAAAGATTGCTTAAATGCCCAGGACTCCAGCGAAATAGATTTTTAAAAATACATTTTCAAACACTAATAAATTGGTATTTATCTAACTCACAGAACCAACAAGGGTACTTTTTTTTGGCCCTTTCACTCGGGAAGCAATAAGTAATGACCAACTACATTTAGGCTAATCCCCGAATGTCTGGCCCCTGGTTGTAACTAATGTTTCCTATCCCCATCATATTATAATATTTTGTGCTGGTAGACCTTCTGTTGGCTTAGCCCTCATGCATCAATGAGCCTTTGGTACATTAAGTGATGCCATTTTTGCAGAGCGGGACCCCCAGAACTGAATATGCAATCTTAACCAAGAAGGCCCAGAGCAAAAACCTGTGCATAGGGCCTTTTCAGACACTCTGACCCAGTACGCTTAACATAACAACTTGGCCCTTAACACTCAAGAGCTTTCATTCATTCATTCATTCGTTTTTCTTCAGCTTAGTCCCTTATTTATCAGTGGTTGCAACAGTAGCATGAACCGGCACTCAAGATCTTTCTTCCTGTCTATTGCTTGTTATTGTGTGTTTGTTGTTTGTCTATTGTTTGTTTACTAATGATGTTTTAGATGATCAGTGTTATTCACTTCACCTGTGACTGGTCATAAGGTTTTGGCTCATCTGTGTATGTCCTAAATCACTGTTTCTCAACCACGTTCCTGGAGGACAACCAACACTGCATGTTTTGGATGTCTCCTCCTCTGTCACACCCATTACAGGTCTTTCAGTCTCTGCTACTGAGCTGATAATCTGAATCAGGCGTGTTTGGTTAAGTAGACATGAAATGTGCTGAGCTGGTGGTCCTCCAAGAAGGTGGTTAAGAAACACTGTCCTAAATGACCAATTTATGTAGCTATTATTTCAAGCACAATAAGTTTGTACTTATACTGTGATTGTAATTGATGCATATTTTGAACTGCATGATGTTCATTTTTGCCTGTTTTGAAAAACTGAACCTTTGTTTTTCAATCAGGAGACGGTTATGTACCTGCTCACCTAAAGATGAAACATTGACTGTGAGAATTGGCAAAAGGCAGAGAAAAAGGTTGGCTAAATCAAAACATTTCTGAATTCAAAAATAGTAGTGCATGTCAAAATACAAGTCCTTCAACAATACCCAAATACAAATCTCACTTCCATATCCATGCAAACTAAGTAGAGTTCGCTTATATTTTAGTGACTTCAGATTGCCCAATGACCAGAAAGAGCCTGATATCAGCTCAAGTGAGGAGGAGAGATGGAACAGTGTAAGTTAGATCAGCATTTGGCTCTACTATTTATATTAAATGAACATGAATGTCAAAAATGACTGTGCAACTCTTTTTGAATTTCTAGCAATGTAATTGTGGGGCGAATGAAAGGAAGCCACAGGTCCTTTTGTCATTTGAGCCAGAGCATATGAAGGAGAAGAGGTTTTTGTATGATGCTCCTGATACACTTGATGGAAGATCCAATAAGAAGATTTTCACCACAAAAATCTTTGATCTACCGTTTGAAGTGCATACGTCTTGGGAAGGGTGTGCTGTTCAGAAAATTGAAAACATTCCTGACCAGAGCACAGATGTCTTGGACTTAAGCAACAGTGCAGCAATCAGAACAAGCAGTTTTTTTCACTATGTCAAAATAATTGCTTTTCTCGTTAGATTTTGGCAAAAACAGGAAAAGCAGGATATCATCTTTTTAGTTGGTCGATTCTCCGTACGGCTGCAAGCAAGTAATCTGTACTGTTGCCCAATCAAAAAAGACGACGAAGAGTTACATCTTCAGGACAAAAAGCTTTCTTATGCAACATTGAGTCCATCAGAAAAATTTGCTAAAAAATATTCGGAGACCATTTGGAACTACATGGTGGGAAACCATGACAAAGTTAATAAATATGTACAAACCCCTCAGGATGCCATTGCAGTATGTGCCGTTTTGTTCTCAGAAGTCATCAGGTATCCTAATATGCTTTTCCACAATATCCTCATGATGCTGTATTACAAATCATGGAATGAGTTTTGTGATTACCATCCCATGGTAAGAGGAGGATCCTGGAAACATCAGAACAATGATGTCCCAGAAAAGGTTAAAAAGATCGAAAAAGACAACCTTCTGTTTTTTGCCAAGGAAATGATGCGCGATGGAATGAATAACGGCGTTCTATTCCAACTTTCTGTTTCAATGCAAATAAAAATGTAAAATTATGCAACATAAATTTAAGGAGGCTCTTTTAAGGAGAGGCTTCAGGGGTATGGGAGCTGAACACGCAGCAACCCTTGAAGTTTCACCCAAAGAGAGACTTTATTTTTATATTGCATTGTTTTAACTATTTGTATTTGGATAATTTATTTATTTATTTATTTATTTATTTATTTATTTATTTATTTATTTATTTATTTATTTTGGGCCTCACGGTGGCGTAGTGGGTAGCACGTTCGCCTCACAGCAAGAAGGTCGCTGGTTCGAGCCTCGGCTGGGTCAGTTGGCATTTCTGTGTGGAGTTTGCATGTTCTCCCCGTGTTGGCGTGGGTTTTCTCCGGGTGCTCCGGTTTCCCCCACAAGTCCAAAGACATGCGGTATAGGTGAATTGGGTAAGCTAAATTGTCCGTAGTGTATGAGTGTGAATGGGTGAATTTATTTATTTATTTTATATAATATTAATAATAGTATTTATATAATTTTGTATTAAATACATTTTTATATTTAAATAAATTGTATTTATTGACTATACTGAGTCTGTCATTTTGTGAGTTGTCATTGAAAAGCATGAAATTAATGATAACATTTTGATATGAAACGTGTATTGTCGGGATTGTCCCCACAGAAGTCCCCATGAACCGGAAGCTGCGACCATTATTTTTTTCGTATTGTGACGCAGTTCATAGAGAAATGTAATATTAAATGAGAGAACATGTTGTTTTTTCTACTGTGAGCTGAATGGATGTAGTAAAGTAGGCATTTCATTCAGAAAGATCTGGAAAAGGGTTTGAGGAGAGAGTTATTACAACCTAACAGACACATCCTCCTCACAATTTCTGTTTGTTGTCAAAACTGACAGTTGGAGCAGCGTGGATAAATATGTTAGCCAATTTTATACAGCACAATATCAAGACCGAACTGGGCATTGTAGTTACAATTCGTTCGGATCGTTTGCATGAACACAAAAAAAGTGGTTCAGGAAGAATTAAAAACAATGCTGGGTATGGGAGTAATAGAAAAATCCCACAGTGACTGGGCCAGGCCAATTGTCTTGGTCTCTAAAATGGATGGCTCAGTCCGATTCTGTGTGGATTACCACAAATTCTGTGTCATAATTCTATGCATATCCAATGTGACGATCCAATGTGACGAGTTGCTCTATAGGTTAGGTGCCGCTCGCTTTTACTCGACATTGGACCTAACAAAGGGATATTAAAAGATCTCTATAACGCCTCTATCCAAAAAAAAAAAGGCTGCCTTCACTATGCCATTCGGATTAAACTGATTCGTTATGCTTCCGTCTGGGTTGTTCAGGGCACCAGCCAGATTTTAGCATTTAATGGATAAAATTCTCCGTCAGCACTGACAACGCTGAGGCAGGCCGATCTTATGGCCAACCCGAAGAAGTGTGGGCAAATGTAGGTGAGGTATCTGGGCTTCCACTTGGGACACTGGCAGGTTCGTCCCCAGACTGATAAAACTGAAGCAACTGCAACCTGCCTGAGACCCAAGACCAAAAAAAGAGATGAAACAGTTCCTGGGGCTGGACTAAAAAGTAAAAAAAACAGATGCCATCTGATGGTCACAGCTGTTGCAACAAAGGAGTAGCTATTTCACGCAACTAATTTCACTCTCACGTTTCTTTTACAGACGAAGGCGTCAGACAGAGGCTTGTTTCCTGTTTTGTTTAAACAAAATTTAAAAAAAACTTTTATTTCCTACCTGAGTCACTGACACTGTCTTCTTCCTCACCCACAATACTCAAACATGCTACAATTACTTATGGAACAGAAAGCTTATTTCGGTTTCTTAGAAGAAAAAAAACTTTATTTTTGTTTTCATTTAGACTATCTCTGAAATAGATCTCGGAAATAGACAGTCTCAGATTCACACTCCTACACAGTAAGTGGCAATAATAAAATTGAACATTGGTGTTACCCACCATAAAACCAAAAAAGAAAAATAAGAAGACGTGAAACTTGTTGCACAATCTTGCATTTACTGTCTGCCGCATAAATTAAAGTCAAGGGGGTAAAAAGTGCAGTGTGACCACGGCTTCATAGGTATACTTGAAAATTCCAGGCAAGTGTGATGAGGCAAGTTGGAGCTAAACTCTGCAGGACACTGGCCCTCCAGGGCCAAGTTTGATGGCCCCTGTGTTAAAATCCAAAAATAAGTTGTGTAGTACCTAATGAATAACTAGCATTTCAAAATATGTACTAGTGACAACTGGAATAAATAGTAAAAACTAAACAACATGCATTTATAATAATAAGGTGCATCCTTAATGCATCCTAAACTATCATGGGCTTATATTGATGTTCTGTTTGTAAAATACGGAAATGTCAAATCTAAGTGTCCCATCTTCTGTTTCTAATGCAGATGTATCCATTTATCACAAATACATAATAAGTAAAAATACACTTTTTGAAGCGCTCAACAAATTCCCATGAACAAATCGGGTTTTCAGGCTGCACGGTGGAGCAGTGAGTAGCATGATCACCTCACAGCAAGAAGGTCGCTGGTTCGAGCCTCGGCTGAGTCAGTTGGCATTTCTGTGTGGAGTTTGCATGTTCTCCCCGTGTTTGCGTGGGTTTCCTCCGGGTGCTCCGGTTTCCCCCACAAGTCCAAAGACATGCGGTACAGGTGAATTGGGTAGGCTAAATTGTCTGTAGTGTATGTGTGTGAATGAGTGTGTGTGGATGTTTCCCAGTGATGGGTTGCAGCTGGAAGGGCATCCGCTGCATAAAACATATGCTGGATAAGTTGGCGGTTCATTCCGCTAGTGGAGTGAGAGGGTCTGTCTGCTGCCTGGGTGTCCAGAGGTCTTCATCCATTGTCCAATTGATGAGGCTTATAATGCACTTGGAGGAGACGATCGGCTCTGGATCTGTGAGATCATAAGGGGGGGTATACCCTTGACAGAATATACAATTTGCTATTCTTGGAAGCTGGAAGGTAGGTAATGAGGTAGTTGAATCTGGTAAAGAACAAGGCCCACTGGGGTTGACGAGGGTTCAGACATTTGACCTCATGTTGGTACTGGAGGTTTTTATGGTCAGTAATGACGATTTAATCTTTAAAACTTTACATTTAATCTTCTAAACTTAATTCTCAGTTCCTGATGACCTGTTTAGACAGTTCTAAATCGAACCTGGACACTATACATTTACTTATTTATATTTATTTACAATTACAGTTACAATGCACACTACATCAAACGTAATATTCTAAAAAGCTATGAAGGGAAACTTTAAACATTTAAATGTTTGTTATACAGCAACACATGTAAATATAATGTATAATATATTTATAAACTACTCCATTAGCTAATAGGTTTGATAAAATAATATGCAATAAATAATGTGAATG
The DNA here is from genome assembly GCA_903798125.1 of Danio choprae. Lineage (NCBI taxonomy): Eukaryota > Metazoa > Chordata > Actinopteri > Cypriniformes > Danionidae > Danio > Danio choprae. The sequence goes on from CAIGQW010054307.1 coordinate 7,001,940, forward strand.
TGATATTTGTATAAACAAGCAATATAATGACAGATAATAAATGTAATAACTAAAACATAAAACCATGATAATCAGTGTTATTGTTATGATTACTTGCCTTGCCGTCACTGGTGCAGTTTCCTGCCTATGGTTTCAGTGGCAACAATCCATATCCGGTTGCAGTGCGTACTAGTGCAGACTTTTATATACCTTTAAGATTTCTTTTCTATTTTTTGTGTAGAATTTTAAATTTTTTTTTGCTGCAAATATCAAGAAAGGGAAACCTAAACATACATTGTGTGATAATAGGGTTGTCATTAATCCAGGCAACATAATGTGGTTTATATCAAGATGTGATTCATTTATGATCATTCATTCTGCAATCCACATTTTGATTGGGCTTTACAATATGCCAGTCATCTGTAATTTGCAATGTCTTGATAAGAGGAGGGGGATTCCCTGTCGGATGCTCACAGTACAGTGGCTAGACTACAATCAATGAGCAGGTAAGTCATACAAACATATATTAACGATAGTAATATATTTTGGTGCATTTGAACATAACAGATTTATTAAACAGATATATTTATTAAAACATCAATACATCTTTAGAAATAGAAAGATAATACATTTAAATTCATGTGAAAAATTCTTCATTTTTTCCCTAACATATACATTTTGAGCATTTAGACCATTATTGTAAGTTATTTTGTTAGATAAACTGCAGATTTGGCTTCAGTACTGACTAATCTAATGTATAAGCCACAATGTAAATTGTAAAGCATTCTTTATAAAATATTAATTTAAATGAGAGATTTGTATGCTGAGCACTGTATGTATATATGTGTGTATATATTTTATATAATATAAATATATATATACACAAACTAGTTAGTACTAGTGACAAAGTTTTTTAATGAAATTAGTAAAATAATAAAGAACTGTATATAGAGATACAGACAATAATTTTTAAAAATTCTGTAAACTTTTTTTTTCATAAACTGACACAACATCATAGAGAAAATATATATTTTCCAGTTGTCTTGAATGAAAAAAGTGTCCCTGCAATTTGATTGATGGTTGCTTTCCCGCCCGAGGAAATGATGAGGTTTCTATCAAGTCATGTGATATAGGGCATACATAACTCTGTTTATGTGATTTACGGCAAAGGAAGCCCTAGCGTATGGGAGTTAAAGGACTACTGGGTCTGGGTCTCCTGGGAGCTAAATAAAAGATGACCAGAGAAAGTATAGCTTAGATCGCATGTAAAAATGAACCTTCCTTCAGCTTACTTCCTCCTTTTTATGTGTGTGGGTGTGCGCATGTTACTGCTTTTTGCAGACAAACAAAGCATTTTTGCATCCTCAAAGCTTCATTTCTCAATCATTTTTTTTCAGTCAGTTTGATTTAGATTCGTCTGCATGTATAGTGCTCAGCATAAAAAAAGTACACCCCATTTTGAAAACGAATATTTTTATCCATTTCTCAGTAAATATTGGTAGCCTAATATATTTTGGTGCATTTGAACAAAACAGATTTATTAAATAGATACATTTATTAAAATAATGTTTTAGTTACTGTTTTAGTTTAACATTTAAAACTGTTATTGTAAATAATTTTGTTAGATTAACTCCAGATTTGGCTGGACTGGACAGTACTGACTAAATATAATGTATATGCACAAATATATTGTGAAGCATCCTATAGAAAATATTAATTTAAATGAGAGATTTGTGAGGGCTGTAC
>CAIGQW010054307.1:7034062-7056380 GCA_903798125.1 Danio choprae
CTTCATGTTAAGCCCCTCTCTTGCAGTCCACAGACAGATACACTTGGAAGTCCAATAGCTCTGAGTTTATGTTGCGATTTGTTTAGAGGCAAATTTGTCAAAATATGAATGAAACTGACATAAAAGAAGCAGCAAATAAAGAGAAGAAAGGAAGAAAGAAAAACAGCACTGCTATACTCGAGCTGTTCTTTGGTAAATTCACTAAAACATCTCTGAGGTTGGCCTCACAGTGGCGCAGTGGGTAGCACGTTCGCCTCAGAGCAAGAATGTCGCTGATCGCTGGTTCGAGCCTCGGTCAGTTGGCGTTTCTGTGTGGAGTTTGCATGTTCTCCCTGTGTTGGCGTGGGTTTCCTCCGGGTGCTCCGGTTCCCCCACAAGTCCAAAGACATGCGCTATAGGTGAATTGGGTAAGCTAAATTGCCCGTAGTGTATGAGTGTGAATGGATGTTTCCCAGAGATGGGTTGCAGCTGGAAGGGCATCCGCTGCGTAAAACATATGCTGGATAAGTTGGCGGTTCATTCCGCTGTGGCGACCCCAGATTAATAAAGGGACTAAGCCGAAATGAAAATGAATGAATGAATCTCTGAGGTTTCGCCACCAGAGAGTGCTGATTAGTTGTGTTGTCTGCTACAACAGAATCTATTTCTGTAGTAGTTCTGAAATGACATTAAGGATATCAACAAATTCTGGACACCATTGTGGTCTTAGAACTGATCTTGTGTGAATCTGCAACATAATCATACAAATTATAATCAAAATCATACAAAATGCCTTGATATATTTGCATAAATATATTTTATAATCATATTTTATAACATTTTCATGCTGCAACAATTAATTCCATACACCAAAAGCTGCACCAAGAAAATGAAATAATCCTGGAGAATGAGAGAGCAACTATGCTATTATATATTAATATTAATGCGCACACAATAGCAGAAATAACAGTAAGTACAGCATAAGTGCATATTAGTCTTCATACAACCTCGTTAGAAGAAAATCTTCCATTGTTTAAAAGAACCACTAGATGTTGCTATTTTACAGTTTTTACTATAGCTTATATTTTGGTTAAAATCACACAGGCGCAAGCACGCACACAATGTAAGCATATAATACAGAAGCAAAGAAGCAGTTAGAGAAAAGACGTTTAATGTAATTAGGTTTAATGTGCAACTCAAATTAATTAAATGGGTAGTTCACTTATGGTGCCTTAGAGTGCATGTGCAAGTCTGCAGCCAGACACTATTGAACCTGTTTCTTTCCTCTGTTGAAGACAAATGAGGAGTGAAAATGTTGGAAACTTGTAACTTCCATGGTATTTGTTTTTGCCTACTATAGATGTCACTGGTTACAGGTTTCGAACATTTTTTGAAATATCTTCTTTTGTGAAAATCTTTTAAAAAAAGGTTTAGAACCTCTTGAGGGAGAGTAAATAGTGAGTGCATGTTCATCTTTGGGTGAACTATCCCTTTAACTGTAATATATTTTATTATATCTTTTTTTGGGGCTTTATTGTGGTTTGCAGAAAGTAGAGATGTGACAGGAAAACTGTGGTAGAGAGGGGAGTGGGATCACAAAGTACTGCAAGGTGTGAGTCGAACTCGGATCACCATGAGCACAGTTGCGCTATATATCTGTGTTTAACCACATGGCTAGAGGCACTGACAAGTAACTGTAATAAATTAATCTGACAAATAATATATATATAATAAAGTGTTTAGGTGTAAGAAGTTAGCTACAAGTAGGTTAGTTACCATTTTTCAGTAGCTTGACAGTAGCTCAGCTACTTATGATACAATGTAGCTTTTCCAGTAGCTAGCTACTTTTTCCAGCAAGTAGCAGAATAGCTCAACAATAGCTTCATTCTATTTAGTGAATCTGCTATGGTCTGAAGCAGCACATTGTTGTTTTACTAGATTACATTCTACAATAGCATATTACAGTGATTGTGAGGCAATGGTGAGGCAGCTATGCTAACCACTTTAGCCACTGTGCCGTAGAGTAGCTTCAGAGTAGCTTCACCAATACTGGTAATTAGTTTAAGTTTGCACTTTTTACCTAAACATGTGCAAGTTCTTATAAGAACAAAGTTATAAGAACTTTTTCATCCAATATCTTTAATGATGACCACAAATTCTCAACACTCAAAAGGTTTCTTCTAAGAAAGTGAAACAAATCTGTTCTCTCAGTAAAAAAATACAATAAAAGTCCATGTTTAAAGTCTCATTTGTTCCATGAGTGTCTTGCTGTACCCTAATCAGGTCACATTTATTGACAAGTCTGTTGTGTTTGCTCTCGCCTTTTCAGATTCTCTATGGCTTATTATTGATGCCACCTGTGTCGTTGTTGTTTGCGGGTTCCTGGAAACCCTGTTGCAGTCATTCTGATCCCACCACTTGCGTGAAGAGTCTCTTTGCCTGCGACAAAATCTGTCCAGCAGATCCCTCGGCGTCCACGGAGAAAGCATCAACATGACCACAGGCTCAAGAAAGACATTGCAGGAGCTGGTAAGCATGGCTTCACTTCTCCATTCCACATTAGTGTACAACACAAAACCCACTATGTGGGAGACATTGTAGGGTCCATAACAAACAACAAACACTATTAAAGTGGAGAGGGCAATGGCTAACACTCTTTTTTTCCCACAAGAGGGCAAAGACGAGTGTCTGACAAGGACAAGGCAACGCAGCGTACAAAATGCTGACAAAACAAGCGGCAGCAGGAAAAGCAGCAGTGCCATCTCCAGGCGCAATGGCACCAACACATCCAACTGCTCCTTGGTGAAGTTTTCATAGCACGCAGACACATTCTGCTCTGATAAAGACACAAAATGTCCCCCTCCTTCAGCAAGAACAGCAAAACCCAAGTGTAAGAACACTAGAGCCCACAAGACGGCGCTGACCAGCCAAGAAGTCCGTGCCCTGCGGTAGATCTTGTAAGTGATGGGAAATGCAATACTCAGGTAGCGGCCCACAACAACTGCCGTGAGGATCAAACTGCTCCCGTAGACTGACGAAAACAGAAAGAAACTGTAAACGGGACAAACCAAAGCTGGAAGCTCCCAACCTTGGAGCACCGTCTCGGCCACTTTGACTGGCATCCACAACACTAAAGCAAGATTTGCCACGCACAGGTTAAGAGCGTAGACTACATTTGGAGTCGCGTTATGTTTTCGAGCCTTCCGGATGTACACGAAGAGAACCAGGAGATTGCCGGGAAGTCCAAGCAAGAAAGTGAAGATGTAGACCAACATTGATACATAGCTGGATGCAGACAGCTCCATGTTGTAGATTCGTATTCAACTAATACACTCCAGATATTCCTTTTTTTTTTTTACAGGATTCCCATGTTATTTCATCTGGAAGAATAGCAGAATCAAGTCAAGTGTTGAACTCTCTCCAATCTGCATGAGAAAAGATACACGAAGATGATGAAGAAGTTTGTGTTTGGAGGGTAGTTATATTTTATTTGGTGGGCGGGAGGGAAAAAGGGGGCGTGGGAGGGGTGTTAGATGGGTGTTTAGTGTATCTAAGAGCTTGAATTGGTCTGATATGAGGTAAGGGGATGGATACTTAATGCACCAAGATGTCATTTATATGGTCTCATGTTGCCTTATTTGCCCTTAGCGCACACAGCAAGATCAGGACCCTTTAGTGAAATGATTCAGAATAATTGGACTTTGCAGGAAGCTGAGCCCATCCAGCCATGATTGTGTCACTTCAAATGAACTATACACAGGTAAACCATTAAGCTGTAAACTCACTTGGAGACTGTTTGGAGATGTCGTTCGGGAATGGCTGTCGGATACAGTGCAGTGAATTAACTTGATGTTTGTTTATTAAGCACGATCTGGTTAACTATATCTATTAAAGAGACAGTTCACCCAAAAATGAAAATTCTACCATATTTTACTCATCCTCCACTTGTTCCAAACCCGTTTAAGTTTCTTTCTGTTGAACACAAAGGAAGATATTCTGAAGCATGTTGGAAAGCAGCAGCTATTGATTTCCATTAGTGTTTTTGGTTGCTATGGATGTCAATTGATGCTTTTTTCCAACTTTCATCAGAGGATATTATTTTGTGTTCAATGAAAAAAAGAAATGTGTACAAATGTAGAACCACTTGAGTGTTTTGGCTCTGATATCTCTAGATTTATCTCTATTAAATGTAAAATCTTTCTATTCTTTAATTGAAAGCAAAATTACAGAGTACATCAGTATTAAAAGAAAAGAAAATCTTAAGAAATGTATAACTACACCTGACAAAGGTCTTGTCGTTGATTTCAGTTGTAAGAGCAACAAATAATAACTTCAAGTTGATCGTTTGGAAAAGTGGCAGAATCATCTGTTGAACTGCATTCCAATCATCACAAATACTGCAGAAGACCTATTGGAACCCACATGGACCCAAGATTCTCAGAGAAATCAGTCAAGTTTGGTGAAGGAAAAATCATGGTTTGGAGTTACATTCAGTATGGGGTTGTGCGAGAGATCTGCAGAGTGGAAGGAAACATCCACAGTCTGAGGTATCAAAACATTTGTGCTACCCATTACATTACAAACCACAGAAGAGGGCAAATTCTTCAGCAGGATAGCACTCCTTCTCATACGTCAGCCTCCACATCAAAGTTCCTGAAAGCAAAGAAGGTCAAGGTGCTCCAGGATTGGCCAGTCACCAGACATGAACATTATTGAGCATGTCTGGGGTAAGAGGAAGGAGAAGGCATTGAAGATGAATCCAAAGAATCTTAATGAACTCAGGGAGTCCTGCAAGAACGCTTTCTTTGCCATTCCAGATGACTTTATTAATAAGTTATTTAAGTCTTTGCAGAGATGTATGGATGTAGTCCTCCAAACTCATGGGAGTCATACACAATATTAATTCTTTTCCCACTGCACCATGACTTTATATTCTATACTGTACATTATTTCTGTTAAGTGACAAGACTTTTGTCTAAGCAAAATCAGACCTTATTGTCCTAATTAAATAATTAGAAATCAAGGCATGATCATATATATATATTTTGATAATATAAGCGTAATCTAGATGCATTTGCCTTTCATATAAGCAAATTCTGATACCAAATGATCAATTAGAAGTCAAGTTATTATTTGTTGTTCCTAAAACTTGGATAGGCGACACAACTTTTGTCAGGTAGTGTATACTATTAAAACAGTGAATTTAGTATGTTGTAAATATCTTTATTAAATACCTGCCAAAAAAAACATCAGCTCAAATCAAGAAACCACATACGATTTACTTTTAAATACACTGATTACTAAAACACAAAAAGAAACTTCAGTAACTAATTTCAGGATTACAACAGCTATAGCAAAACATCAAAAACTGAGTGAATCAAGTCTTCATACAATGGCATTTAAATGCAATCTGACCATACAGTTTAACAAAACGTGACTAACCATACTGTAATTTGACCCCTGTAACGTTTGCCATTCATTTAACCTCATCGGGAAGCACCTTTCTTCTTATTTCGCATAGACGCAAATAATTCCATTTACAGACATTAGCGTAGCAGTTAACTTCAGTTTATAAACCCTCTCCAATGGATGTGCGTATTTTTGTGTCCCCCATTCTTTTATCTTGTGCATCAGAGAGTCAAAGTCCAGTCTAAATAGAGCGTTTCATATGACATTAGCTTCCCCTCCCACACATAACAGAAAAATATGTTGACAGATGGATTAACATTGTTGTTGGAAAAAACTGAGAAAACAAAGAAAACACACTTGCAAGTGAAATACGCCATAAGCAGAGACAACAATCATTATAGAACTATTAAAACCTCCAGATGTGTCTATATTTGAGATGCTTGCTTAACTCCTGTTCATAAAATCAAGTCAATGTTTGATATGTAATTTTCAAAAACGTATATTTAAATAATATACATTTATGTCGCTACCAGCCTCAAGATACACAGAAATTTGTAAAATACTGGAATCAAGAAAATACTTATGTAGTTTAAAGAAGAATTAGATTAGTTTATATTAAATGAATGATCAAGGAATCAATTTATTTGTTTTCTTTTAATAATAAATCTTACCAATTAAACTGCCCATTTTTGTAGCTCAAATGGAAGATTCTGGTGCTGGCAATTCCCATGGAACTCAAATACTGAAAAAACGCTGTAAGCTACATCGGATAAAAGTGTCTGGCAAATGTAATCTTATTTTACCTACTTCCTCATTAGCTCACCAGACCAAGCTGATAAATACCAAGTTGCCGTCATTAACTGTATGATCCTGTGTAAATATGCTCATCTGTCTGACGTCAAAATGTTGTGAAAGTTCGTAACAAGCCATTGCACCAGGGTTGCCAAGTCTTTTGTTTTCCACAGAATCTGGCTTTTTTTTTTTTTTAACTACAGTGTATTGCCGTGGGTTGTTTCCCCCCACCCCCCTCATACATTAAAGATTTGACACATGGATCAATTGAATTTTATTCAAATGCTTGAATTCAAACATTTTGCTCATTTTATATTCTGCCTATTATATTTTGTAAAGTCAAAATTTGTATACAATGCATAATAGTTGCTCTAAATTGGTACTTTGGGTCTGAAAGTGGTATATTTTGCATTTGATATTTGTGACAGGGTCATTGGGCTTGTGTTGGACTATTTTTGATTGGACATTGGGTACGTTTTGTTTTCATCAACCTGGCAGTCCTGTATTGGACTGAGATTTGAGTTAAAACTCTCAAAAGATTAGATGAAATTAGATTTTGGTAACATTAGCATAATTTCTAAATAATTCTGTGGGCAAAAGGCTGCCATTATCATAAAGGGCCATTCACGCCAAGCACGATGTCTATAAAGATAACGATAATTCAAAAAATCTTTCTGATTGTAAAACAAAAGCAGAGTTCATACCACAGCTATAAGATTCTTAACAATCTTTTTTTCAGCTAATAGACAACAAAACACAGACACCCAGTCAGAATCAAGTGAAATAAAAAGGGCTTGCACAATTGAAAGCTACAGACATTTCAAATGTTGGGAAAACTAATTTGTGTTGTTTTTATTCCACTACACTGACTGCGATTGCTAAATTCCCTGTTTGATTAGATTAATTACACGAGTTGGATTTACTGGACAGATGCGCTAGAAACGTAGCACACTGAAGAGATCTGCTGGTTATAAGGGGTAAAGCAAAAACATAAACTAAAAATAAACAGATCGTTATTATTATCTGGTGTGGACAAACGTAGTTATCATTATATTTATTGTCCTCAATGTGAACGGGCTTTAAAAATGTCTAAGGGACCATTCACACTGAAGTTACATTCAAATCAATTCATGCAGTCAATTTATGTTACCCACTTAAAAAGCAAGAGCTACTCCTAGGTCACGTTTACATTTACTCATTTAGCAGATGCTTTTATCCAAAGAGACTTACAAGTGAGGATAAAAGAAACACTTCAAATCAAAAGAGAGTATTCATTCATTTTCATTTCGGCTTAGTCCCTTTATTAATCTGGGGTCGCCACAGCGGAATGAACCGCCAACTTATCCAGCATATGTTCTACGCAGCGGATGCCCTTCCAGCTGCAACCCATCTCTGAGAAACATCCATACACACCCATTCACACTCATACACTACGGACAATTTAGCTTACCCAATTCACCTATACCGCATGTCTTTGGACTTGTGGGGGAAACCGGAGCACCCGGAGGAAACCCATGCCAACACGGGGAGAACATGCAAACTCCACACAGAAATGCGAACTGACCCAGCCGAGGCTCGAACCAGCGACCTTCTTGCTGTGAGGCGAACGTGCTATCCACTGCGCCACCTTGAGGCCCCCCAAAAGAGAGTAGCAGTATATAAATTCTATGACAAGAAGAAAAAAAACAGAAAATTTACAGAAAAAAGAGACCATGTACTACAGGTGGTTTGACAAGCCCACTCACCTGTGTAAAGCACACTCAGTATTGCAAAATGTTTCCAAATAGAGAGGGGTGCTTTTAAGAAGGTGTCTGGTGCATATGGAGAGGAAAAGAGTATGTGGATTACAGATTCCTTAGAATGAATGGATCTCACACGCTAAACTGTATTGAACCATGGTAAATATTTGGGGTGTGACGAGATCTCGGGCTACGCTTTCTTGCAAGACTAAATTGTGACAAGATTTCTCGTCGAGGTGAAAAGTTGTCTCGTGAGTTGTGATGTTATGATGGAGCGTGAGGGTGAATTTAGCACTGAAGATTGGAGGCAGGATTGGATTTGAACCGCAAATCAAGTGCTTTGCACACACCTGGCAACCCGGGCTGCCTCTGTGTTGCGTGTTACTCGTTTGCTTGGGCAGGCGAGACGTAACCGCTTTTTTCACCGAAGTTCAAAATTTGCTGCGTCCAAAAGTCAAGGCTGCTACAACTGCACCACACAAATTAACCATGCGATTGAATAGCATATATTAGCAAGTATTTTGCTAATATATAAAGTTATATATAAACACTATTTTCCATTCATATATTGAATTCATATTGAATTCAATTCAATCAAAAGCATAGAATTGATTAAAATAGAAGTAAAATAATAATCATTACAAGTTGATTTAAAAAAGCACCTAAATAGTTTTGCATTTTGTGTTTGTTTCTTTTTCAGTTGAATAAAAGACTATTTTCCAATCATACATTTCATCGAGGATTCCAAAAAAGACTGTAAAAATCTCATCTCATCTCGTTCTCATAACCCAATTTCATGTCTTGTCTCGTCTTGTGGAGTAAGCGTCTCGTCAAATATGACCTCAGAAGTAAGAATCAGGGAATCAACTCAAGCAAGGTCCAGCTTGTGTCTGCCGCTAGAGTTGGCGAGGGGCACGACAGCTGAAGGCAGACCCTCAGTCGTGACCCCCAGAGTCAGGCGCTGCCGTGTCTGGTTGCTGCGCTGCTCCAACGACAGGGCATTCTGTTTACGAGACAGATCTTCCATCATCTGAGCTTCATGCTGCTTCATAGACTGCAGAGAGTGCCTGGTCATGGTAGCAAATTGTGTTCCCATGTCAGATTGTCTTTGCATTTGCATTATATATAGAGGAGGAATTGAGATAAAACAGTTGACTCACTGGGCCTGTGCTAGCTTCTGTTTCAGTGCCAGAATAGTGGCTTCCAGGTGCTTGGCTTCATCCACCAAACCAAACTGTACCTGGGTGGAATAGGTTGAGATAACCAGTCAAAACACAGCAGATTAAGATGGATTGTGTTTGCTTTTCAGTGAGTGATATGAATAAACTAGTACAAAGGTCATGCGTGTTATTGCTAATATGTGTATCTGAGGCTATGTTGACACTAATACGTTTTCTTTTAAAAACATTTTTTTTGGCCTTCCATCCACACCGAGATGGCATTTTTAGGCAACAAAAATATATCTTTTTGAAAATGCTCTCAAAGAAATTTAATGGCAGTTGGACACATCTCAAAGCATCATACATTTAACACATGAATAGTACAGGGACAATAGCCTTTTTTAACCATTTCGGTGGGAATGAACAACCTGAAATTAATGTGTATGTACAATATATATTAGTGTAAACATAGCCTGCTTAAAAAACTATTTAAACTTTTTTTTTCTACATTTGTTTGGTGGGGGGCCTCACGGTGGCGCAGTGGATAGCACGTTCGCCTCACAGCAAGAAGGTCGCTGGTTCGAGCCTCGGCTGGGTCAGTTGGCGTTTCTGTGTGGAGTTTGCATGTTCTCCCCGTGTTGGCGTGGGTTTCCTCCGGGTGCTTCGGTTTCCCCCACAAGTCCAAAGACATGCGGTATAGGTGAATTGGGTAAGCTAAATTGTCCGTAGTGTATGAGTGTGAATGGGTGTGTATTGATGTTTCCCAGAGATGGGTTGCAGCTGGAAGGGCATCCGCTGCGTAAAACATATGCTGGATAAGTTGGCGGTTCATTCCGCTGTGGTGACCCCAGATTAATAAAGGGACTAAGCCAAAATGAAAATGAATGAATGAATGTTTGGTGGGGATGGGGATGATTGGGAGGCCATGATGGTAAGGGCCGATGGAAGGAATTTGGCCAGGACACCAGGGTTACACCCCTACTCATTACACGAAGTGCCATGTGATTTTTAATGACCACAGAGAGTCAGGACCTCGGTTTACATCTCATCTGAAAGACGGATTATGAATTAGCCAATAAGCTAACAAAATGTAAAAACACAACTCGTTACTGCTGTTTTTGGGCATACCAAAGCTACATTATTGTGAATAAGAACTAATGTATAGATTTTATAAAACAAAAGAATGCCACAGGACAAATTGCAGATGGGCAGTCAATCATTTACGTCAAATTCCAATCTTATACACAGATAATTGGATTCAACAAGTTGAGCACAGTTAAAAGATGGAATTTCATGTGAGGCTGAAAGATTACCCAATATATAATTCACTAATTTTGCTGTGTTGACCAACAGAGACTGGCTTGGTTTGAAAATAGGTTGTGTTTATTTAGTTTATTTCATACATTGCAATTTTTATTGCATGCCAAATTACCAGCACGTGACCACACCATTATGTAAGCTACCAATCAACTCGTTGTGCAGTTTACCTCATCTCGGCACAGGTCCATGCCAGGTCTCTTTATTCTGTTCTCCAGGCGGGTGTGGACCAGCTTTAGAGGAGCTGTCTTAGCCCGCAGGTCCTCCTCCAGGCCAATGATATCCTTTTCCAGCTCAGCAATCTCATCTTGAGTCTGAAACATATCGGCCCACATATCGAAATATTAACAAATAAATAAACATTCTATTAATCCATTACCACACAACGCACTGGAATTCTTAATTCTGATTGAGCAGATATTTTGAACAATGACCTACATTGCATTATACTGAACACTGCGCTATTAGAGACAACTTTCAATTGCTTATTAATGGAAAATTTAATCAGCCACTCACATTGCAGCTAGATATTGGGGTGACAAATCCTACTCTGGAGGTCCACTGTTCTGCTAAATTCATCTTACACTTGGTTAAAGCAAAGGCCCTCCAAGAACAGATTTCATCACCCATGCTCAAGACGTTCAAACTGAGCATTGCAATGTGGACGAAAGGTGATGTAAGTGACTTAGAAAGTTACCATGGTTGTTGGTACCAGATTGGCTGGTCTTGTGTATGTCAGAAACTACTGATCTAATGGGATTTTCACGCACAATTATCTCTAGATTTAACATAGAATGGACAGAACAAGAGAAAATATCCATCGAGCAGTAGTTCCAGCCTGATCTCATGAGGAAACGTACATATTCTACGTTTTTTCACTTTAGTGCCTAATTCATATGAACTTGTACAAGTTCAGTCTAACGAAAATGTTCGATTTTAAAAAGAAGGCATGGCACCCAACCCACCTCTAAATCCAACCATCATTGGGGGATGAGCAAATTGTACTAAATTGTATGAATGTGATTGTACAAATTCATATGAATTAGCCACTAAATCAAACAGCTACAAATTGCCGTGAGATAGCCTTGGTAGTTCTCTAGGTAAAAATGCCTGGTTGATGCCAAAGGTGAAAGGAGGTTGGCTAAAATGTTTTGAATGGTAAAAAGGTAACAGTAACACAAATAAATACTGGTTGCAAAAATATAAGCAGAAGAGCATTCCTAAATGGACATCATGGGAATCAGAAAGGCAATAGCAGCAAAAGAACACACTAGGTGCCACTTCAGGTAGCTATTGAAAATCTGGAACTGGACAAAGGTTGTCTGGACAGGCGAGTCTCAATTTTTACTGTACCATTCATATGGATGAGTCAGAATTTCCATAAACAACATAAAAGCATGAATCCTTCCTGCCATATATCCGTGCTCCAGGCTGCTGATGCTGGTGTAATGGTGTGGGGGATGTTTTTTTGTTTTTTTTGTCACTCACTTTCGGCCTCTTAGTTTGTACTGAGCAAAGTTTAAAGGTCCTGTAAAATTGAAATAATTTTTTTTTTTTACATCACCTCATACTTCAATTTCCCATGAAATATTGACCAATCAAATGCTTTCTAGTATATGATATGCCCCGCCTCCTTCAAGACGCTTCTCATTTGCTTTTCATTTGATGCACATGAGCTAAACCACAAAACGCTTTTGGGTGTTTTTAAAGCGGAGGAGCTAATCTATTTCCCACCCTCCCTTAATTTTTCAGTTGAGATTATGTCAAACATCGAATTCAAATTGCACATTTCAAAGCACTTCACAGGACCTTTAAATGTTACAGCCTACCTGAGTATTGTTGCTTCTGTTTATGACTACAGTGTGCACATTATATTGCGCAGTAAAAAAATCACAAATTGTTTCAAACTTGCTATACTTTAACATAACAATGAGTTCACTATAAGCAGTATGACCTCAGCAGTCACCAGATCTCAATCCACAGAACTTTTGGGATGAACAAGACAGCGTTGATGAATCTGGTGATATGAAGGTGATACATCTGCTGTAAGTGTGTGATATCATGGTAATATGGACCGATATCTCAGAGGAATGTTTCCAGCACCTTGCTGAATCCATGCCATGAAGAATTAAGACTGTTTTGAAGGCAAAAGTGGATCAAATTCAGTGTTAGCAAGTTGTACCTAATAAAGTGGCCAGTTAGTGTTTAAGATATCGAACAACCAATTTTCTACAATGTGCTCCATCCACAGTCTTCTCACATAATTAAATAATGTGCACTTAAATAAATGTACATGTATTGATTTTTTGTTTTTTGTGAGAAGTCATAATAGGAGGATATTTTTCTGTAAGCTGGTCATTATTGCAAAATAACAGGGATTTCAGTGTGATATTAAATCATTAAGCCTCACTTGATCACCCTGTCTGGGTTTATTTATAATAATGACAACTTAACCTATATTTAATTTAATTTTACTTTTTTTTTTATCCCTTATCATTTACCCACACTCAAGTGGTTCTAAATATTTATGAATTTCTTCTGTTGAATAAAAAACTAGATGTTGTGAAGAATGTTGAAAAAAGCAGCCATTGACATTCATAGTAAGATCAAAAAACACTTTGGAAATCAATGGCTTTTCCCTCCAAGATTCTTCAGTATATCTCCATGTGTTCGGGAGAAGAAAGAAGGATGAGTAAATGAACTATATTTTGTTTGGAACTTTGTTTGAGTTTGTATGCTGTTACAAGACGTCCTATGCTTCATTGCATATTCGGAACCACCGGAAATATCTATAAATGAGGGACAGAATTAGGATGAAACCTCACCGTTTTCAGCTGCCATTGCATATCATGATGGGCTTGTTCCTCGTGGTGATTTCGCTTACGGAGAGCAAACTCCACCGCCATTCGTTGGGCTTCCAGTTCATTCTGCACCTAAAAATGAAAAAGCATAGTGGATGAACACCACATAGATTAGATATCCTGTTACAGCGTTCTAACCATAATTACATCATTAAAGTTGTATTTAAATTACTTGTCTAATTACTATGTCTGAAAAGCGATTTTATTACTCAATAATTTTTAATTTAATAATTTGACTCAAAACTACTTAAAATCCCTCTAAATCTCAACATTTGACATTTGAGTCATGCTTTTTAATAACAAATGTGACAGTTAACAAACAGGATTACTTTGCAAAATCGAAAAGTAAACACTATGTATCAAAACGTAAAAACCATATTCCATACAAAGCATATACTGTCACTGACCAATCAGTTTAATGTTTCCTAAGCAGGGGCAAATGACAAATGTAACCTTTTTTAGTTAAAAAAAATAGAATTATTGTGCAAAATATACAAACAACAACAAAAATACAACAAAAAATAACTAAATTCTTGGCTTCTCTAATTTTACAGAACCATTGGTTTTATTTATAGCAATTAAAAGGCAAGTATATAAGTAACTGTAATTCAATGACCCTAAAAATGAAGACTTACCTTTTTTTCAGTGGATAAGTTATTTAATTACAGTGACTAGTAACTACTTTGTAACTAATTACACCCAACACTGGTTCTAACTTAAGGGTTTCTTCAAATTGAGCTTTAAAACACACAAATGTATTGAATTTAAATCTGTAGGCCAGGTCTTGCACCTGTGCTCTCGTGATGCTGTTATTTTCTCTCATCTGCACTGAGGCCTGCATCTCTTCCCTTGCCCGGCTAATATTGTACCGGCTGAACTGCTCCCACTGCTGGGGATTTGTGGAACTGCAAACAAAGACAACAAAATCCTAGATAAATATATTTTTAGTATTTGTATTATTAAAACTTTTGTTAATAAAACAATATTAAGCAAAGATAGCACGTTTACTTATATTTTACTCATAAACTCACCCAGGGGGCACTCTTGTAGGGTTAGGCTTCAGTGAGATCATAGGTGATTGTATAGTAAGAGATAAGCACGACATATCCACATCAAGGGCCTCTATTTTATCCTGAAGGTCAATGGTCAGCTGTTGCCGAGCTTCCTGTAGACGACTGAGAAGATCTGCTGAGATTAGCAACCAGCTAATTGTCATCATATCGTAAAAAATGCTGCATTCCCATTGTCCCAACACAAATCGATTAAGTTAACTTAATTGCATTTCACAAATTTAAGTTGATTGAACATAAAACAAATAAGTTGTCCCCCCAAAAAACTTAAGAATTGTGTTGTTTCAACTCATTTTAAATAAGTAGTTTAAATAAGGCGCAAAAGTCATTTTTGGAGTGTAAGATCCTGTTTATAATTGACTTAATCTTCAAACTAATCTTCAGGCTTTCAACCTGAAATCTGAATGTTCTTACCATAGCTGTTCAAAGGCTTGATCGACGCACCGCTGAAGGACACGTTGTGCTCCATCGATCACCTCAACTTCTTTCTTAAGTTCAGCTTCTACAGGGTCACTGACCAGCTCCATCCCACGACGGCCTTCCCTCAGGTTCAAGCACTCAGCGGTCACTTCAAGAGGCAGAACTGTGGCTGCAAGGGCCCGTTCCGTCTCCTCCTTGGACTTAACAATGTTGTGAAATGAGGAGGAGGTTTTATCTTTCTCTTAATGTGAAAATTGTTATTAATTACTCACCTACCTCATGTTGTTCCAACCCCCTGAGACATTAGTTCATCTTCAATTAAGATATTTTAGATGAAATCTGAGAGCTCCCTCACTGTCTGTAGACAGCAAGGTTCTCCTTCAAATTCCAGAAAAATACCAAAAAAAAAACATTCTGAAAACAGACCTAATGTCTTAAGTGGTTCAATTGGAATATTATCAATCTACAAAAAGTCTTTTGTGCGCACGTAAAGCAAACAAAAAAAAAGACTTTAGTCTCCAGTTTCCTTCTCCTCAGTGTCAGTATAGGGCACACGTTCATGTGTCATGCTTGGTCGCACTTCTGACATATTACCTCTGATAGGCCTGTGCTTTGTTTCAAACACAGAAAGTCTTTTGTGGGCATTCATGGTGAACAGTGTTCATGACACTGACACTGAGGAGCAGCTGTTGAATAAAGTTGTTCTTTTTTACGTGTACAGTATAAGTATATTTTATGAGTGTACAAAAGTGATCTTGTATCTTGATAATGTTTTAATTGAACCTGAAGGCATATTCTCTGTTTTGAGGATGTTTTTTGGTATTTGTTCTGTCAGGAACCTTACTGTCTGGATAAGGAAGCTCTATGGTGGCTGAGAGAGCTTAATGCGCTGCAATTTAAGAAAAAACGAATTAAAGAAAAAATCTTAAAAAGGAAATTAAGAAAACATCTTCATCAGTTTGGCAACATGCGTGTTGCAAATCCTCACAATGCAAACAAATTAAGAAAACGCTCTGCAAATTCTCACAACACATGCAAATAGCATGGAACACAACTGAAATGTTTCAAGGGGACCCAATAACAAGACGAACCAACCTGGGATTTGCTTATTGTGCCGTGACTATTGCTGTTGGTGATCTTTGAAATGTGAGTTTTTTTGCTTATTTTACCATCCTGATTAGATTCCTTTGTCTTTTGTATATTATTAGCCTAAATAACCATAATCTAAATAGCTGGGTCCGTCACGTTTTTGGGTCCCCTTGAAACATTTCCATTGTGTTCCATGCTATTTGTATGTGTTGTGAGAATTTGCAGCGCGTTTTCTTAATTTGTTTGCGTACAGGCTGGTGTTTTTTGTAATTGCATGCTTTTTTTTTTATTGTTAAGCTCTCTCGGCCACCATAAAGCTCTCAAATTTTATCTAAAATATCTTAATTTGTGCTCCAAAGCTGAAAGAAGGTCTGAGGGTTTTTTGAGCTGCTTTTTACTTGCTAATCAATGTTTTTAAATGCATAATTATCTGTTTCTTTGGGGTCAGAATGACATGAAGTGTGAATAAACAAGGGCAAATGTTTGATTACAGAGTGAACTAGGATATCTTCAAGATAAAGAAAAAAGAAAGTCATATTAATACTATTAATATAATATATATATATTTTTGTAATCACCATAGTGATAGCGTCCATTTCTTCATCCACTTCCTGCGCACAGGCTTTCAAATTCTCCTTCCAGCGTGTGATGTCATTAATTCTGTCACTTAGTTTCCGGGTACTGTCATACTCATTCCAGCTTGTCTGTCACGCAAAAGATTTACAACCTTTTTTATTCTGTCAAACAACTTCCCACCCTCATCCTAAAGAAATAGTTCACCCCAAAATTAGAATTCTGCAATAATTTACTCATCCTCCACTTGTTCCAAACCTTTTGAGTTTCTTTCTTCTGTTGAACACAAAGGAAGATATCCTGAAGAATAATGTAAATTGACTTGTTTTTGCTCATTCAGGGTATCTTGTTTTTTGTTAAACCGAAGAAAGAAATTCATAAACTTGATTGTGAGTAAATGGTGAGGAAATCTTTAAATACATTACCTTATTGGCCGTCTCATTACGCAGAGCTCTTCCTTCCTGTCGTATCTCGTGTGAAATTTTGCGTTTGTGTTCAGCGGTATCTGAGATTTGTCTATTGTTAGTTGCCCAGTCAGACACACTGTAGCGCGAGGCTGGCTTTGAGCTTAAGGTGGCCATGTTTGCTGGTACAGTATCTGATGCCATAGAAACAAGAACATGAAGAAAAAAATAGTTCAGGTTAACAAAAAACAAGGTTCTGATTCTGTGTGTTTTACAAATCAGATAGTTATTCATGCATATTATTATATTGATCAAACTGTCAGTAATGCTTCTTCAATGAATTATTCTGATGTCTACACTATAGCCTCTGGTATTTTAGAAAATAATGTGAACAGTTGTATGTGAACAGACACAGAGACACAGGGGGAACAAATTTGACAAGGCAGAATTAAAGATTACCAGAATCCATTACCTGCCGTTTATTTACATTAAATGTTTAATGCTACGGTGAATAATGTCCAAACTTGTGTTTCATGCTCTAGAAAGCATTTTGATTTTATATAAATGGCTACAGACATAAAGAAGCCAAGTCTTCCATGGAAATCCACTCTATTTCGCACAGAATGTTCTGTAAAATTATAGTACAATTATATATGTCTAAACAGTCATTTTTGCTAAAACAAAAGCAACCATGCCATAAAATACACTTCTAAAATATATAGCCCCAGTATACACGATGCTGATTGGTCAAGATATTATTATTAACAATTGTATATTATTTATAAGAACAGCTATAATTATGAATATGTCATCTCCACATTCCACCAGTCCAAACCTGGCAACTTGCTCACCATTTTGAAACAATGTGTCATCACTCACAGTAAAAATCCATGAGTTTTCCAAGCTGTAACAACCAATTCCAGAACAAAGGATAACTTTACAAATATGAGCATGTAGTTTGTGTTTCTAATGTATTAATACTGGAGACATTTAAATGATTAACCTTTCAATCTTGTGTTAGCTAATTAACCCAAATTGTAAAAAGTGATTAGTTACTTTATGTAAAAAAGTGAGTAAACCCATTATAAACTGGAACTGTTAAGTTGACAACTTTTTTTTATTTATAATTATGCACATAGTTGATTCACATAATCATTTTAAAGCAATGGATGTACTCCATTTTTAAAGTAGGCTACAGTCAACTTTACCAACATATGTTGGTTAAATATAACAATAAAGCCATTCTGTGTACAAATAGTGGGGGTAGCCTAACAGACTGAAACCAAATAAGCCTAATGTATAGTTTCATGAATGTACTTGCTAATCAGAATGACAAAAACACAAATATTAAATCTTAAACATAGTCAAGAGAATAAATTCCTTCACATTTGCCATGCACGCTTATTTCAGGACCTATAATTGACAGTATTGAAAATATATTCAAAATATTTGTAGTTTTAAAAAATAGATGAAACATCGTTTCAGCGCCTAACGTTACAATATATATGATTAAAATATTAATGTTGAAAAAAGGTTAACGTAGCCTACGTGTTATAACTAAACCATCAAAAACATGTATCTGACTTACCGGGAAGGATTGGTGTTTCAGATGTGTTGTCTTTTGCTGTTGTTGGAAGTCCAGCAGTAAACACAGTTAGCGGGTCTCCTGGTAACGGGGCGACGCAACCGTAGCTTGTTCAATAATTTAAATAGCATAGCAACCCTCAACAATTACTCATTAGACGGTTTAATCGCCTGACAGTGACATGCTTTGTCCGTTACTGATCCTCGCTTCCATGACACGTAATTATTTGTACTCGCTATACTAAAGTGAATCTAATATTAGACAACAGATGAATGTTTGCCTTAAAGTAAAACCCAAACAACTGTAGAACTCCCTAACAAAATGTATAGCAACACACTGGCAACATTCGAAAACATTATAGGATCCCAGGGAAAGCGTCAATTAATTTTCCTTTACATAAATAAATAATTATTCATTCATTTTCTTTTCGGCTTATTCCCTTTATTAATCTGGGGTCGCCACAGCGGAATGAACCGCCAACTTATCCAGCATATGTTTTACGCAGTAGATGCCCTTCCAGCTGCAACCCATCACTGGGGAAAATAAATAATTAGTTAATTGTAAATAGATCTGTGATTTCTATATTATTTTAAAATGATGAATAAAGAGAAAAGGCAGTGGAACAATGTTAAATCAGATTTAATTCAAACCATTATAAAAACATTTCAACGTGTATAATTCAATAATTGCTTTCATGTTGCAGATTTCTATTCAGATTCCTATATCTATAAACATTGAGGTTTAAATATTATTATTTAATTCACGTTTCAGAGCTTGATAAATGAAATGATTACTTCAGGTATTTTTATTGGTTACAGGTTGTCTCAGCTGTTGTTGTTTTGTTTCTTTTTTACAATAAGAAAAAACAAACAAATATGGAATACATGTAGGATGCAGTCAGATCAGTTCTAAAGATAGTCCATCTCCGCTGTCTCAATATGTTTTGTGATTATGTCCAGTATATATTTTTCATTTGCTGCTTCTTTCAGGTAAAAATGAGATCCAGGAAGCATCTGCACAGTGAAGTCACCGCTAGTCATGATCTTCCAAGCTGTAAAGCAGAAGAGTCATGGTATAAGTTCTGCATATGAAAGGGATAGCTTCAAAAATGAATATTTACTATTTACTCACCCTCAAGTGGTTACAAACCTTTAAAACAAACCGCATATGTTATTCTCACCTTGTAAGTCATGAGCTGAATCCTCTTTTCCATCAAAACATGATACTGGACATGACAGAAAGGGTTTTGATGGTCTGCTACACCTGTCGGACAAAATAAAAATGCATTAACCTAACACACACTTACTGGCTACTTCATTAGCTAAAACAATATATTTTGATGACTTATTGAACAAGATTCCTGCAGATTTAGATAACCAGCTCATATAGGAAAGAGCTCCAACAATGAACGGTGTTGAGATCGACATTTTCCCTACATAGTGTTTACTGCTCTCTACTCCTTGAACATGAATTCGACTGAACTTGAAGTTTACTTCATTCATTCAAAAAAATATATAATAATTTGTGTTACACAACTGTTTGCAACATTTTACATTACTACAGAAGTGCGAAGGGTTATTTTACTGCAATCATGTGATTAGCACAAGTGATCTTGTGCCAATTGAATTGAACACGCTTGAAACTGGAATCATGGCAGAATATCCTGTGATGTCCACTTCACAGGGCACTTACTGTCAAATGGAACAAACCTCTGAAGAGGTAAAAGGAACATACGAAATATGCACAGAAGGGGGCCGTGAGGACGAAGATTGAGAACTGCTGCCGTAGGATGTAATGAAGACCACAACTCCTATGATTCCACACTCAGTCACAGCGTCATCAAACTATGCCTTTGATAGCCTTTCTATTTGATAGCCTGACTATGCCTTTCAATTCCTTTAAATTGAGGCAATCCTTTTTCAATTTTTCTATTGTCCAATTTTGTTGAGTCCATGCAAATTGTAGCCTCAGTTTTCCTATTTTTAGATGACAGGAGTGGCATCCGTGTAAAGTGTGTAAAAAAGTCAGTGAAAGATAGAGGACGAAGTGAGTTGCTACCATGTGATTGGCTGATTGGATATTTCTATCAAAAAGCAACCTAATGAAGTGGCTGCTGAGTGTATGTTTGTAATTTTATATTCTAAGGAATTACAGTACTGTGGTCTCTCTGTTTGTTTTGTCTATACCCACCTATAGCTGTCTGCTACACAGAGGTCTGCTTTCAGCGCAGGCAAGAAGAGTTTGGCGAGCTCAGCATTGGCCAGTATCTCTGGTGGTGTGCCGCCAATAGAAGTTACCCATATAAGAAATTCATCATCTGACAGATGACTTCTTCTTGGCGCCTGCAGTCTTGCCTCAGACTGAAAAGTATTATTTAATCATAGTAAGGATAGTTCAACCAAAAATTTAAATTTCTTCACCATTTACTCTTACTCAAGTGATGCTTTATAAATTTCTTTTTTCTGTTGAACACAAAAGAAGATATTATGAAGAATGTGCCATTAACATCCATAGTAGGAAAACATTTAATGGAAATAAATAGCTGTTTTTTTACAGCGTTCTTTAGTATATATTCTTTTGTGTTCGAGAAACAGGTTTGGAACAAGTGAATTATGAATAAATGATTTCAGAATTATAACTTTTGAGTGAACTATCCCTTTAACAGGCATTTAAATCTATATAGTATAAGTATATATATAAGTATAATATCAGTATTATATCCCAAAAACATTTTTAAAAATTAAACAATATAATATACATTTACAAAGTATTATAAGTATTATGTAAGTATTATAATAATAAGTATTACAATATAAAATATGTAAAAAATAACAAAAAAAACTTAATATAACACTTAATGTTGTTTCCTTTTTATGAAATTCGATAATTTTGGATTTTTGAGTGTTTGTTTTCATGAAATGGTTGTGTCTTTTTTCTATAATATTCAAATCCATTCACAGCTGCTAGATGTGACAACATACAAACGTGACCACACTCACATATGGTGCAGAGGCTCCAGAGAGAAACATGTGGATCGGCTCAAGGTTGTAGACTTTCTTGACATGCTCAGCAAAGGCAAAGCAGGTCATAGCTCCAAAACTACAGAAAAAAGTTGCACAGGAACACCAGCTTAATTAAGAAGATACATATTTTTACAATAGCCTACAGTACCTATACTTATATTAGGTCTCAACCTATGTCCGAAGAGTGCAAATGGCTTTTCTTTGAGTTGTGAAAGCAGGACACAGATGACCTCATCAAGGATCTCCTGCATATTTTGAAAAAATGGTTCCTTGGTTCGCCCTTCTCTGCCTGGCAGTCTAACGGAGTACACTGAAAATAAATGTACAGTTAAAATAATAAGAAATATTCAAGTCACATACCCACATACCTTTTATGCCTACATCAATTTACTGTTACAAGAAATGTGTATGTATGTATGTATGTATGTATGTATGTATGTATGTATGCATGTATGTATATGTGTATATGCAAGTAAACGGCATGCCTTCATGTTTTAAAGACCTCGTGAAAATAAAAAGTGAAATAATGTTCAATCATAACAGATATAACTTATTCTGACCTGTACATCAAATGGATTAAACCTAGTGATTTGAAGAATAATGGCACAGAAAATTATGATTAATAAGCATTTTGGGGCTGCACTGTCTTCCTTAAATAAAGTTTTTTAATATGTCTACAAATTATTATTATGTAATTCAAATTATACAAAATTTTTTATATATATTTTATTATATTTTGGATGTTAAATATTATTAGGGGGGGGGGGGGGCATGGTGGCGTATGTGTGTGAATGCGAGAGTGCATGGGTGTTTCCCAGTACTGAGTTGCGGCTAGAAGGGAATAAGCTGTGTAAAACATATGCTGGATAAGTTGGCGGTTCATTCCACTGTGGCGAC
>CAIGQW010054307.1:7056780-7071780 GCA_903798125.1 Danio choprae
TATATATATATATATATAGTGTGTGTGTGTGTGTGTGTGCGGGTAGTGATTATTTTAGCTCATTATTTTTTTTTATTATATTAAAATGTAAATACCTACAATTAAAGCATTTATCCTTTTTCCCATTCATTTTTAAATAGGGAACTTACCTTCAATAGAGCTGGGGAGGGTTTTGGCCCAGCGAGCATAGTGGATAGAGCCTCCACCTGCCCATGGAAAACAGATGAGACGGACAGAAGCATCTGGACACTTGTTGAAACAGGTTATGACTTTATCCATCCCTCTGAAACATTATGACATGCATTCAGAATAATAAACCACAGGCAAAACTATCAAAATACCTATAGAAAACATGCTTGTTGCCAAATACTGGAGATTCAGGCATGAAAAAAAAAATAAAGATCGATCAAAAACTAGTCCACTTGTTTACCTGGAGAGAATATTCCACATGATAGTGAGCTACACAAAGTTACTGATCTTTCATTCAAGCCTAATCAATCACATTCAAGAGAGAATCGACTCTTTAAGCCATATAATTAGGGTTTGATCATTTCGTTGTTTGTCAATATTAATATTCCTTCTATTGAGGTAAATTAATGAACATTTCGTGTGATGATTTGAGACAGGAATTAATTTGAATGATTGAATCCTTACGTTTAGACGATATAAATTGTGTCGAGACAGCAAAATAATTACTTAAAACTAATAGTTATTGTTCTCACATTTATAATGCAGAAAATATTTCCTGTGCAGTCTTCTTCTCTGGTTATCACATTCACACTAAGCACTGCTGCCATCTGTAGACCACAGCTGACGATGTTAAAACAAACACGTGTATATATGTTTCTATATGTGCTGCGGTGTTTGTGTTTTTATACTTTGCCATTTTTAATGTAGGCTAATTGTAAAGCACTGCCACAAAGATACACTAAAGAACACTAAACGTGATTTGCAGAGTAAAAGACAACAAGGACAAGCAGACATGTTTCATAAGGCTCAAAATAGAGAACATAATATAGAACTTAGTAACATATAAGGTGAGAGTTAGAAAAGATATTCAACACTAAATCTTTCCATGTTGTTTTTATATTACTTTATATTTTTTAGGATTTTCTTTTGTAAGAAAATGGTATAAATATCGTGACTTAATTAAATTAATTATAAGAAAGAACGATGGTAACACTACAGTAAGGTTTCTTTTATTAACATCAGCCAACAACCTAAAACAATACATTTTAGTCTCAGGATTATTAAAATCCGTTTTTGAAATCATATGGAGGACGAAACCTGCATAAACAATAAACAAATAAGTACGCAAATATATAAATAAATGAGTAAATAAATTCATATATTTCTGCATAAATAAAACTATAAATAAATAAATAAATAAATATGCAAATAAATAAATAAATGTATTTTTTAAAAATCCACAAATTTCTGTATAAATAAATATATAAATAATTGATAGTGCGGGCAGGTAAATAATTAAATAAATTACACGAGTGTTACTCCCCCCCCCCCCCCCTCCTCCTTTTAAACGTTTATTCATTCTTGAACGTAGTTCAATAAGTTTCAGATTTCAATCAGTATTATTCGTGTAATTAATTTATTTACCTGCACGCACTATTAATTATTCATATATTCATTTATACAGGATGGAATTATTTACGTATTTAAATGTATATTTGCGTATTTATTTATTCATTGTTTTTGCAGGTTTCGTCCTCCATATCCTTCATCCTACCGAGTTTACAAACAGTAGTCAAACTAAACGAAACTAAGTTTAACTGAGATTAACAAATAATTTCATATTAGTTACGTTAAAGAATAAATAATTAAACAAAACAAACATACTTTGCTTATGAGTTCATGTCAGCAATATTATCCAAAATGAAAAAAATTACACTATGAATATTGTAAAATGTTAGCAGAATGAAAGAGATTTCTTCATAATATACATCATTTCATGGGCAGTTCATCTGTGGTCCCAAATTACACATTAATTAACAATCAAAGGCGGATCAAATAGATGACATTACTAGGAAGTGACGGTGTTTCCTGCGTTTGGTATTTCCTGTGGGTCTCCCTTACTTATTGTTGCCAGGTCCGCGTAGTTTACGCGAAGTCATGCTTGTTGCTTCACAAAGTGTCTTTTAGATACGGTGACTAACAATTTTGGGATTTAATCCCATAACATATGTATACAGAATATTAAAAATACTTCATTATATTCTTTTTAAAGTAGGTTTTAGTAATATAATTCGCGTTTCCAAATAAATTTAATTGTATCAACTTGCTCGTTTTTTATAAATCTGGCAACACCCCCTGACTGTACAGAGATGGTAAACCCAAGGCAAACCGGTAACACACCGATACTCGATCAGACGTCAACGGCCGCAAGCAAACTCGACTGGAATAAAAGACACATTTTTTGACTCGGCGAGGGATATCAAGCTATAAACTTCAAATCGGAGCGTATGTCTTTAAAATATAAGAGCTTGTCACTTTAAAAGACACACCGCGAACGCTTGGAGGCTCCTGACAAACTCTGTTTCGCGATGGCTGTTAGAAATATTTCCTTCGGAGTCTTTTGGTTTGTCAGCTGGTAGCAATTACGGCTTTACGGCATACGGTGGGAGCCACGGCTGAGGGTCGGTGCCTTTTGCTTGACTGATTCGCTACGGGTTGTGTGGAGCTCAGAACCTCCGAGCGGCCCGCTTCAACACCCGCGGTAGGAGCCGGTTTGTGTGTCGGTCGTTCGGTTTACGGTGGACATTCAGCGGCTTTACTCAAACACCGCTCATCTGGTATTTGATCCCCTGAAGCCGGCTAGAATCCGGACAGGGACCTCATGAATGGAAATCGGAACTACAGGTAAGTTACGTCACTCTATGATGCTTTCACTCCAGTTTTATTAGGATTCTCGTCTATTCCGAACTATGACGTCGGTGTAACTTTGTTGCGTCCACCGTCAGCTCAACCCCCCCATTCATTGCTTAGCAAACGTCCTTGGTGAATTGCTGCGAACAGCTTTTCAGATAAGAACGAGCTTTCAGAGTAAGCCATTTTACTACTCGTGAACGTTTGGGCGTAGCAACCAAATTCGTGTGAGGGTTTGGTTAGAGTTTTGGCTTTTTTTCTTATGGAAGATCCTGACTCATTTGGTCTGCTGACGTCACGCTTTGTGGTGCAGCTGTCACGCACAGGTGCTGCGTGCGTCAGGTGCGGCGATCTCGAGCTGCTGGTGCGTGTTTGATGCGGGGGAGGGGCGGGTATCTGATTGTCTGCTGTTGCCATGACGACTGACCTTGAATCACTGCTTTATCAATCTGAACGATCATGATTTTTGGAAATTGTTGTGAAGTTCATTTTTATAAAGCTTTATTCAGTGTTGATTCCTCAGAATCCATAAGGGGGGCGTCTGTCCCCCAGAGGAATTCCCCAGGAAGGAAAGGGTTGAGATCTTAACCCTGATAATGTTTTGCAAATATTTAAGCAAATTTACCTGAACAACTAAATGACTGTTAAAGCAGTATTGTATCTGATTAGCAGCTTCTCATTAAAGATAAATTATACAATTGTAATTTCATAATGAATGAGTTTCTAACTTCTGATACATTAACATTTAGCCTACTTTCAGATAAAAAAAATTATTATGCAATAATTGTTTGATAGTAGGTTTACATATTCATGTTAATCAACAAAATTCAGTTCCAAAAGCGTGAAGTATGGGGAAAAGGCTAAATGTATAGTTTTCACTGGTTGGTTCAAAAATCACCTCTTATTTATTTTTTTATATCTTAAAAAAAATGGAATAATAATGAAAATAATATTGAAAATTGAGAAACCTTTACAAAACCTTTTTTGTTTCCTTACTAAAAAGCTCTCAGTTTTTATATTTTGTGAGTTAAATCAGAGCCTGATTTAAGTTTTTTTAATATAGGTATTTTAAGAAACAATAAGTAAAATCAATAAATACATAAAATAAGAAATTTTATGTAGTTGACTTTTTGGTTAATATTGCAAGAGTCACAAAATAGTCTCGCTCAAGATAGATCAGAATCAGCAGATCTTATTTTGTATGTATCTGTTTTGTGTGTGTTTGTGATGGAAGAATTCCTGAGCTGTTTTGAAGAATTTCTGGTACTCATTTTCACGTTTAAAAGCTCACAAACAGACATAGACATTTTCGTTTTGGTCTCAATCAAACAAACCAAATAAAGCGAGAAGTGTGAAAACATTAAAATTACGTACTTTATGAAATATGGATTTTTCACTAGCTAATTTACCATATGTTCTTTTGTTAAATTTCAGTGTACACATCTTAAACAAAAATTTTTTAAAATCTAAAATTTTACAAACTGGATTTATCTTTTTAGCAGCCTGTCAGTTTGTGGCTATGATAGTAAAAATAATGACTACTTCTGATAATCAGGGAGCGTTGTCAGTGCCACCGATCTAACAAAGACCAAATTTGACAAAAATTTAACCAGATTTGAGAATACATTGGTCTGTTATTACTAGAAGCCAATTGTTGCTTAAAGTCTGTCTAAACACTCTCTGACAACTTTAAATTCTTCCGCTTGACTAGCTTTAAATAATTTAAAGAGATGCGTCTCATTCCCTGGATGAGCTGAAGCCTTGTAAATGTACCAGTCACCTATTTGCCAGTTAAGTGAGCGTTACAATTGAAGCAAGAGCTCAACAATAGGCTTTCAAACTGATCTGAGTGTCTGTTACCTCATCTCTGCCAAACCTGCCCTCCTTTCTTAGTGTATGATGTCACGAAACGACTATATTTAACACCCTTTCCAACAGATTTCAACTAAAGTGAGAGAAATGAATTTATGGTTTTATAATCCGATTCATGCATGAACGCTCTTGAGTAAATGCATATGTGTGACTTGGAAGATCAGCTGTACCTGTGCCTATATATAGAAACTGCAGTTTCTCCTTTAATTGGTTGTTGGTGTAGTTTTGGTTGCCATGGCAAGAAGAAGCCACTTGAGTGCCACCGGCGTAGCAACGGCACACTGGGAAGTGTAAGAAAGCAGTTGCTGACTAATTCCCTTCACACACTTCTCAGTAACAGTTTCATTCTGTAAACTCCCCTTTAAAGTGTCTTTAAAAGAGCAGAAGCACTTTCACCCAGCGTTGCATTGATGTGATAACGTAATGTGTCACTCAGTGTGAGACATGATATAAGTGATGATGTTCAAAGTGAAAAGGCACCAACTGAAGCAGGTCTAAATAGCAGTGGAGAAAGTTTGTCCACGTATTAACAATATGTAAGTGAAGCCAAGTCACATTAATGGCAATTATTTTTAGTCTAATCATGTAACTGCAGATGCTTATTCTCCCAAAACAATATTAATTTGATCATAGGACTGGGTGATATGGCAAGAATGCAATCTCGATAATTATTTTCCATATGGAACGATAATGATATATATTTCGATATCAGTTGTTAATGCTTCCAGATTAAAAAGAGTACCCTAACAATGACTGAAGCCACAGAAATTAGAAGGTCCATTATATGGCATAACATTTTTGGCCGATCATTTTTTCGGTGACCGAAAATTCAGTACATCTCTAATATCAACACGCTTTTAGATTCACATTGTTGCACATGTCTGCTGTGTGATTGACTCTTAGATCAATACAAAGTAAAAAATGTCCAGAGCTTATCATGGTTTTTGACATGAATGTTTATCGCGATTCAATATAATATCGTTTATCGGCCCAGCCCTATTTGATCATGTGTGAATATGACAGTGTGGATTTGGCTTTCAGATATCTTATAATTGATTTTGATTAGAGATTCCAGTGTTTATACTTAATATTGTAAAATTATTATGAATTAGGGCATTTGTTCACACTTGTGTTTTGGTTGTTGTTGTTGTTGTTTTCCAGGCCAAAAGATTTAAATGAAGTAATGAAAAAAGCTTTGCTTAGGGGTTATAATTAAATAGGTATTATAATTTCTCAACTTTAAAACTAAACTTTAGCCCAAAAAAAAGGCTTTTATGGCATACGTTTTGTGACAGAACATCACAAACATCCAAAACAAATGCATTGGTCTGTATTTTGTTATTTTAATTGTTTTAATTGTTATTTTAACTGTTTTAACTTTAGTTCTTTGGTCGTACTTAAAGGCACAGTATATGATTTTAGCCACTAGACGGCGTGTATTCACAACAAGCAAAGGTGTATTTTGAAAACGTAGTGAATGAGTGTGGAGTCATGGGTGTTGTGGTCTTCGTATTTATGGTTGAGTTAAAGTTTTCAAAACCTATTATCTATGGTAGCATTAAGCAGAGTAAGACTGAAAGCGTTGAGAGGAAACAAGGTTGCTGGAGCAATTGCTGATGCGAATGAAGTGCGATGCAGCAGGAATGCCACCATCCACCTCTTCTGGTTCTTCCACTTGTGATCACATGGAAAAGAAACAGAAAACAAAAATTAAAACATTGGTATGGTTTTGGGGTATTTTAATAAAAAAATCGTACATATTTGCCCTTTAAGTTTTAAATTCTTTTTAAAAAGCATCTATAGTATTTATTTATTTATGTGTCTATGTGTGTATGTATGTATGTATGTATGTATGTATGTATGTATGTATGTATTTATTTATTTATGTATTTATTTATTTTAGTTTATGTTCATTTTATGTTAAACTAAATGAAAAAGTAATATTTTCTTGGCGCCTATAAATAAAAAATAAAAATTTTTAGTTAAATATAATACTTTTAAACATAAAGTTGCAATCTTTCTTTAAAGATTTTTGCTGACTTTTATTTGTTTTATTTCTTTCTCACGTTTAGTGTGTATGAAAGATGTGGGTTGTCTGTCGTGTTTGTGTTGTTTCCAGTGAGTGGGCATT
Organism: Danio choprae; assembly: GCA_903798125.1. Taxonomy (NCBI): domain Eukaryota; kingdom Metazoa; phylum Chordata; class Actinopteri; order Cypriniformes; family Danionidae; genus Danio; species Danio choprae. The sequence goes on from CAIGQW010054307.1 coordinate 7,063,664, forward strand.
TAGAGGAAATTTCCTGATAACACAGATAACACCCACTGTTTAAACGTCAGTGTCAAGAAACAAATGGGTGATTGCTGCGCTGTTATTAATTTAGGCATTAATCAGTTTTCCACTAAATGTCAATGTTGACAAATGAGAAATAACAGCCATATGTCCGTATGAAGGTAGTTTTTGATAATGACACATTGACTGCAAGTTTTTACACATTTGTGGGGGCTTGTTTAGATTTTTACTTTCAGTTCTCTGGTAATAACTGATGTTTAAAGTCTAATATATTAAGTGTCGAGAAGTCGTACTGATGGAAATCCCCTCTAATTTTCTTGACAGGAGCCGTTGGGGCTGCGCCCCAGTTCTCCGTACCTCGGAGGCCTGGCTATGGCACCATGGGGAAGCCCATCAAGCTGCTGGCCAACTGCTTTCAGGTGGACATCCCCAAGATGGATGTCTACCTGTACGATGTGGACATCAAGCCAGAAAAGTGCCCACGGCGTGTTAACAGGTGCTAAACACTCAGCAATTACAATAATTGACATAGTTTGCAACACTTGATTTGTTTTAAATCTTTCATTCTCAAGAGACTTCTCCATTATTGAGTCTTTATAATCAAGCTGAGCAGTTTTGAGCCCATGATAATGGTCTTGATGGCTTTTAGGGAAGTGGTGGATTCAATGGTGCAGCACTTTAAGGTGACAATCTTTGGGGACAGAAGACCAGTTTATGATGGCAAGAAGAGCCTTTACACTGCTCAGCCTTTACCAGTGGCCTCAGCGGGGGTAAGATACAGTAACGGGTACCAGTGCTGCTGGGAAGTACCTTACAGTAAAATTAGAACTTGATACATGCCATGATTAAATGTGTTCATTATGATATTCCTTTTTTTATGCATACTGTAGTTCTTTATAAATATTTCTTGTAAACATTAAAGGCATACAAAACTATCAAGAGCAGCATCTTGCTTGATTGGTATTTAAATATTATTTTATTCCTATTACAGTTTGCACCAAAGCAAATTAATATTATTACTGCCCAAAATTCTAGACATAATATTGATAATAGAGGTCAAAGTGTTCACACAAATCAGGTAAACAGAATTTCCTTAACTAAAAAAAATAGAAAAAATTGTAACAAAAAAAGCTAAGTTAATTAAATTTGTGTTGCATTAACATGTTATTGTTATTCGTGCTGCATTAACAGGAATTGTGTTGAATTAACTGAAATGAGCAACAATAAAACCTTGTGGTTTTACTGCAAACAAGCTGTGGTGTTATGGGAGTCCTGACAGATCTTTTTCTATATAATGTACTCATTTTAACTTCATGTGTTTTAATAAACACTGAAAGTAACTTTTTTTATTAAGAGAGATGGTTTGCACTGGGATAAAGTGCTAGTACATCTGGCCCTGCATTTTTCAATTTTTCATACAGCAGATGCCTTTATCCAAAGCAACTTACAAATGATGAATACAACATAATTTGACAAACACAAGAAACGGTTGTAATGCAATTTAATTTTAGACATTGTTTAAATGAATACAAGCTAGAGCAGGGCAAGATTTAGAAAAGGTGAAAAGTGTTAAGGATATTTAGAAAGCGTTAAGGATTTTGTTTTTCAGTTTGGTGCCTTTTAAAGAGATGGTTCACCCAATATACATGATTCATAATAAGGGCTATCTGCACTTTAGAGTCCAAAAAAGCAAAGGCAAATTTAAATGAACATCTGTGGCCCCTGGTGAAATAATCAGTCAGTGCAAGACTCTCCATAATTAATGACGAACCTAGCTGGATAGTGAAATTATGGTGTGCTGATTTTATCATTGCATCACACTCTTTCATGTCATTGTTTAATATCTATAGGTGGACCTGGACGTGACCTTGCCAGGGGAAGGTGGGAAGGACAGGATTTTCAAGGTCACCATTAAATTTGTGTCACTGGTCAGTTGGCACATGCTGCATGAGGTCCTCACTGGACGGAGCACGCCTGATCCTCTGGAACTCGATAAGCCAATCAGCACCAATCCCGTACATGCCGTAGATGTTGTCCTGCGCCATCTGCCATCTATGAGGTAAGAGTTCATATTAAAAGGATCATAACAGCCTTTTAATGCAAATGCTAAAGATTTAAGTGCTTGTTATGTCTTCAACGATTCTGTCATAACTATTAAATCGAGACCGTTTTTCTTTGTAGATACTTGTGAAGAATTAACTATAAGCAGTTAGATCAGAATCATTCAGGAGTTCACATGTAAGTTCTGCAGGTTTCAGCTGTGTTATTTGTCTCCTCTCGCATCAGGTATACCCCAGTGGGACGGTCGTTTTTCTCCTCCCCCGAGGGCTATGATCATCCACTGGGTGGGGGGAGGGAGGTGTGGTTTGGCTTCCACCAATCAGTGCGACCGGCTATGTGGAAGATGATGCTAAACATTGATGGTAAGCCAGAGAAGATTGTTGAAAGAAGTAAAAGATCTGAATTCTTCAGTTAGAGGATCTTGATGTTGTTCAGTGGTTCTTAAAAATAAAAAGATCAAATAATGTCTTTTGTACAGCGTACAGCCAAGAGAGCTCAAATGCACTGCAAGTTAAGAAAACGCATACATAGGAAAACATTAACCCTTGGAGAAAACCTCTTTATCAGTTTGACAATACACATGCATGAAAATTCTCGAAACACATGCAAATAGAGAAATGTGCTGCAAATAGTACAGATAATAACGGAAATGTATCAGGGGAACACAAAAAAGCATGAAATTGGCTGCTTCCCTTAAAATCTGAGAGCTGCGTTTTTATTTTTTATTTTAATGCCCTAGTCGTACGTTTCCTTGTAGTTTGTACATTTTTAACTAATAAAAAAATAAATAATCCAAAAATTCCCCTCACAGATTTCTGACAACAGTAAACGGGAATAGCCAGGTTCCTTACCTTTTGGGGTCCCCTGACAAATATCTGTAGTGGTATGTGCTCTTTGCAGCATGTTTCTGTATTTGCATATGTTCTGAGAAATTCTTTGTGTGCGTATTGTCAAACTGTTGATGTTTTCTTAATTTGTGACTGTTTTTCTATTTGCATGTGTTTTTTATCTTGCAGTGTGTTTGAGCTCATTTGTCCAACATACTTCAATACCTCAACAGAGCTACATGACTCTGGACACAGAATTAGTTAAAATCATAATAAACATAATTGCCTTTCTATTCTGTGTATAAAACTAAACAATAGTTTAAAAAAAAAGTAAACTGCTTTAGCATGTTTACAAATATTATAAAAAGATATTCAAAACTTAAAACTTACAAAATAAATGATTCATCATCATTTTTAAACGGTTAAATGTAACCACCTGTTGGCGTAAGCTACTTTTAAAGGTGCAGCAAGTAAGATTGACACCCTGTGGTTGAACTAGGTATTGCACTCCTGGATCAAAACACAGGCAAGCGCAGGTTGCCAGATTGACGTGAGTGTACCTACATATCGGAGATATATCCAGCTGCAGACCCACACACGTTTCAGGCACTCACAATCTAGCACACACGATCTAGGCAGGGGCGAACCATATATGGTTAATGGCCACACCTGATCAGTCATCTTCTATTTTTCCTTGTTTAACGATGACTAACTCCTTAGGAGCATTATCGCCACCTACTGTATTTCACAAATATGGCAATCGAGACCGCCCGTGCTACGATTGCCATTCGTTAGACTGTGAACAACAGTTAAGGGGTTCCCATTTCAGTCATCATTTCATTATTATATCGTAACAATCATTTAAACATCTGTGCAGTTTTGAAACTCAAATAATGTAAATAAAAATAGTTAGTTAAAGCACTTATGACTTTATCCACATACACGAAGAAAACATAATAGACCGTCTAATTGTAGGATTACATGTAATAAACTAATTCAGGATCTTAATGTTGTCATACTTAGTTAAAATTGTTTCGCAGTAAAATATAAAAAACAAACAATAATGTGTCAAATTAAAATGAATTACTATAGTTAATAATTCAAAATTAATAAAGTTAAATTTAGTTTAAACTGTCCAATTTAGATAATTTATATATCTCAAAAAAAAAAAATGTTTCAGCAAAGCCAGCAAAAGAGTATCTGCTATATTGACTCTGTCAGATATGACTGATCATCTATGATGACTGGTAGAAAATTGTTCAGTCTATTATATTGAATGGTGATCGGAAACAACGTTTCCCGTTTGGCCGTCTAGATCGCTATATTTGTCAAATAGTATATACTATTGTTTATTGTGTACAATACTTATTAAAATATATATAAAAATATATTGATGACAATGTCCGAGAAGACGTTGATAACATTAACATCCGTCGTAACCATATATGGTTTGCCTAGATCGTGTGTGCTGGATTGTGTGTGCAAACAGCTTTGTTCACTACACATTGGGACACTTATGGTGACATGAGAACATTGTTCTCATTGAGAACAGAAGTTCCAGATCAAAACTGGAACTTCTTAACAACAGCAGAACTGATATTTTTCACATAGTAATTTTATGAAGTACATTACAGACAAACAGTTAGCTTTTCATATACCAGCAACCTTTCAACCATTACTCAACTATAAATCTTTAGTAGATTGTTCTCTACTTGTGTAAGTAGGTTAGTTTATGGTTAAATCTAAATAAAAAAACATAAACTATTTTGTTTGTCGTTAGGTTCATTTGTTGGTTAAAGTGATTCATGTTTCATTCTTCATAACTTACATTATTGGAGCATGGTGAGCATGTACAATGTTGCTGAAAATGTTTTGCAAACGTTTTCATTTTAATAGCACTATGATTTTCACATGCAGTCTATAAAGAGCTGACTTATTTTGCTTGAACTTTGACTGAATATTATTATTCTCCTTAGTGTCTGCCACTGCTTTCTACAAAGCTCAGCCTGTGATTCAGTTCATGTGTGAGGTGCTGGATATCCACAACATAGATGAGCAGCCTCGTCCTCTCACCGATTCCCACAGAGTCAAATTCACCAAAGAGATCAAAGGTTTGTGTCAATGGAAAAAATTGTTACCTCGTCTTAACTTAACTTCATGTTTGATATGCACTGCTATGATGCTTTTAATCTGCAAGGATGTTTTAAATTGGTCCTAAGTGGCAATAAAAATTGTTCAAACTCTACATTTGAGCTCTGTTCATCAAACATTCCTGGGTAAAAAAAAAAGTGTAATTATGTGGCCTTAACTACTATGTACTTGCATCAGAATCTGTGCAGTGTTCATAATCTGTGGCAGAACATATCTGGTGCTCTTGAGGTGGGATACGGGTAGGGTTATGGACAGGTTTGGTGGCATGGGTAGGTTTAAGGTTGAGTTAAGTTGTAAGGAATGCTCAACCGTGTAGTTACACTAGTATTTAATCAGTCATAACTACAATGTAAAAACATGTATTTACACAATACATTGTTTACATTAATTCATTGTAACAAATGATTCATTTAATTTCATGATTCAAGTACATATTAGGTAAGGCCACCTAAAATAAAGTGGGATTGAAATTTCTTGAGCTCTATATTTAACAGAATGTTAAACATATTAGTATTATACAATAAAGTATTATTGTATTACTTACACATTTTTTTCAAATGTATGCTTTTTAAGTTCTTAACTGCATTTCTTAAAAACATACACTTTTTATGATGTGTTAAAAATGCTCAATAAAATGTATTTTTGGCAATTCTGTTCTCTTGAAAACATTGGAAAGAAATGCTGCTCTATTTGCAAGTAAAATTCACTGCTTGGATTGAATCCTGATTTATACAGTTGTGGAAATGCTCTTAAAACCTACATCAGTCTTACTCTGAGCTGTAAACTGACCAGTGGTGTGAATTTGATCTTCTCCTCTCATCAGGTCTAAAGGTGGAGGTCACCCACTGTGGCACCATGAGGAGGAAGTACAGGGTGTGTAATGTTACTCGCCGACCAGCTAGCCATCAGACGTAAGTGGATGAGCAGCTTTTTTGTGGGTTTTTGTTATTACCATTTGAGGATTAATTGTCTGTCAGTTAAAACAAAGGTCAATAAATCTGCACTGTGGTACAAAAAGACATACTTTAGTGTCATGTTTTTTAAGAGAAAAAACTGGAGAAACCTTCTTAGAATCTTAAAATTGATGGATCAACCAGAAATGAAGATTTCTTCACCATTTACTTGCACTTAAGTGGTTCGAAACTTTTATGAATTTGTTTTGATTCTGTTAAACACAAAAGAACATAATCAGAAGAATGTTGGAAACCAGCAGCTATTGACATCCATAGTAAGACCAAAAATTGTATGGAAGTCAAATGGTTGCTGCTTTCCATCATTCTTCAGTATATCATTCTTTGCGTTCAACAGAAATACTAAATAATATTTACAGAATACTAACAGAAATTCTTTGTGTTCAACAGAAATACTGAATAATATTTACAGAATACTGTCAGTAAATACTGACAGAATATTTATTTTTGGGTGAACTATCCTTTTAAGATAGTCTTCCCAGCTCCCTGTTCATTTTTAATAATTACATTTTTTGTGTGTTAATTTGTCAGGTTTCCTCTACAGCTGGAAAATGGGCAGACCGTGGAGAGAACAGTGGCACAATATTTCAGGGAAAAGTACAACTTACAGCTCAAGTACCCCCATTTGCCCTGCCTGCAAGTGGGACAGGAGCAGAAACACACATACCTGCCTTTAGAGGTGAGCGTCAAGGTGTCTGATCATTTGCGTTAACAGGAAGTGTGATACTATTTCTTTCGACTCACACACAAGGCAGCCAACTTTTCTTTTTTCTTTTTCCTGATTTGAGGAATTCATCATTCCTAGACACTTAACAACATCTTTTATGGAAGCTTCGTTGTTCCCACCACAAAATACTGGAAATTGTTCATTCAGAATTCACATAGTTTTGATTTATATATATATATATTTGATTCGATTGCATCTTGCAATACTAAAAATAATATTAGTGTAAGTCAAAATTTAATGCAGAATTAAAGTATAGTAGCAAGTCTGGGAAAAAGGTAATTGTGAGATGAAAAAAAAATAGTTGGGACAAAAGTAGTTGCATGAATGAGAAATAAAAAATTTTTATTAAGAAAGCTCTTAGAAAGACTCACCCTTTCATGTTGCATAGTCGTTTTTGTGATTATTTCTGCTTAAATGTCAGAATTTACTGCTATTTTTAAATTGATGTGTGAATGGTGCTTTTTTGGGAATATTTTTGAGCATTTATTGAACCTTTGCCTCTGTGAATAGCGCATTTTAATTTTTAAAACTTTTACCAGTTTAAATTCATTCCAGTAATTTTACAGATGTTTACTTTTATAGCTGTGTGAAAAGGGCTAGTAGCACTAGCTCTGAAATAGTACCTTGTAGTACTTTCTTTAGTAAAAGTGTATTAAATATCTTGATCCTTTTTAATGGAGTCATTATAAACCATCCTTTTCCCGCAGGTGTGCAACATAGTGGCAGGTCAACGCTGCATAAAGAAACTGACCGACAACCAAACCTCCACCATGATCAAAGCCACGGCCCGCTCTGCACCAGACAGACAAGAGGAGATCAGCAGACTGGTTGAGTCTAACACTACATCTAATCTAAAAGATACTCAAGAACATCACTGCTAGTGTTTATGACTGAAGATCATCTGTGGTGGAAAAACAAACACTTTCATAAGTGTCTTCAATCCATCCTAACTCTGTTGCATCAATCTTTTGCTCATTCCTCAGGTGCGCAGTGCCAACTACAATTCAGACCCATTTGTGCAGGAGTTCCAGTTCCGTGTGCGGGACGAGATGGCGGAGGTGACGGGTCGAGTTCTGCCCGCCCCCATGCTGCAGTACGGCGGCAGGGTGAGCTCTGAACACTTTATGGTACCCGTCCCCTTTCACTCATGCACTGTTTGTGTTTGTGTTTGAGTAGAAGACTAGAGATTTGGCTGGCTTTATGTCTACATTTAACATTTAAATGGGTAGCTCAACCCCAAATAAATAATAAAAAAATTGTCATTTACTTACTCTCTTGTCATTGCAAACCCATAAGAATTGTTTGGCACACTTGAAACGCCAGATTTCTGCGCCTTCACTGAAAATCTAATGCTTCAAAATGGGCCTAAAGAGATAA
>CAIGQW010054307.1:7074280-7075804 GCA_903798125.1 Danio choprae
AGCTAGAATATTTGTCAAACTGTAGTCCTCTGCTTGCCACTCATGTGGGCAGAGTAATACACAAGGGTGAAGAGGCTGTATGAGTGCTGATATTACTTTAATTAGCCAATGAGATTCGAGAACCAGACAGAACTTGCAAATATATATATATATATATAAGGAATGTGCACTAAATTGTTCAAATGAATTTGTATTTGCATCAATTTAATGCATCTTTGCATAATGAAACTATCAAAGTCCTTGAGTTTGACATATTCCAAATGTTTGTAAAGCATTGTGTTTTCAAAATAAATTTAAAGCATTCATTAATTTTAGTTAGTTAATACAGAATAGCAAGTACAGCTGAACAAATGCAGCTTTTTTTGTCTTAATACAGTTTTAAAAAATATATTATTTATTAGACCTAAGCTTTTACGAGCTAACAATAACCAGCTGTTTATTTTTTTATTAACTAACATCAAGAAGTATTGTAACCAATGCATTGCTAATTGTTACTTATTGTTAGTTACAATAATTGGTAATGCATTTCCTCATTGACCTTATAAAGTATTATGTATGTAAAAACGTATGTTGTTTTATATTGCAATAATGAAGGAATAATGCAAAGAAACAAAACAGGTTATTTGCATGGTTGATAAACAGTCAGGCACATTGAACAGCTTATACTTTTATTCTTCGCAGCTTTGAGTTTTTGGTGTCTTTAATAAATTAAGGCATCAATTCTTGCAACCATTTTTGAGCTCTTGTGTGCTCTCTGTCTCCAGCCGAAGTGAAACGTGTTGGAGACACTCTTCTGGGAATGGCTACTCAGTGCGTTCAGGTGAAGAATGTGGTAAAGACGTCTCCTCAGACCCTCTCCAACCTCTGTCTGAAGATCAACGTCAAGCTGGGCGGCATCAACAACATCCTTGTGCCCCATCAGCGGTACGACAACCAAGTGAATGAAATTCATTCCACACGCTTGTTGAAAACACTGTTCCCTGGTGTCCTTTATTCTACTAAACATCTCATGTATTTTTATTTTTAGGCCTTCAGTTTTCCAACAGCCAGTCATATTTCTGGGAGCTGATGTCACTCATCCGCCTGCAGGAGACGGCAAGAAACCCTCCATTGCAGCTGTAAGAATGACAGCCCACGTACACACACTTTTCATGTTAAATGCATTACTGTTTAATAGAGATTTATTGACAAAAGAATTCATTTATAATCCTAATCAGCTATTAATTTACAATGGTTACAACTCTGTGACACATAGAGAAACATTTGACATCTATTATTATGACACTGCTTCAGTATTTAGTCTTTTCAACCACATAACATTGTTATTAGACAGTCTGATGATCAGATTATCACAGAAGTAATAGGATAATAGTTTCTAGTTTGAATATAAACACTAATGTCTATAATTGTGTTTTTTTTTTGTAAAATGGGTGACATGCTAATCAGCTCACTCATTGTTTAAACGACCATTAAAGGCACAATATGTACAATTATTTAATTTTTATATATTATATATATATATAT
>CAIGQW010054307.1:7105804-7119169 GCA_903798125.1 Danio choprae
TTTTTGGGACAACTTAATTGTTTTATGTTCAATCCACCTACATTTGTTACGTAATTTAATCGATTTGTGTTGGGACAACATGAATCAATTGTGTGGAAGCCTGCATTTTGTACAGTGTATTTTTGCCTGTCTCTGTCCGAATCATACACTGTTACAAAATACTGGGTTCCACACAATTCCTTGTGTTGGCAAACCAAAAAATGCAGTTGAAACCTGATTAACTTATTAAATTAAGTTAAAGTATCATAAAAAATGTCATATAATTTGTTTACAGTGTAGCTGTACTTACCTATAATCCTGTAGATGAAGATGAAGAGGAGGGTGAGGAGGATGAAACCAGTGTTCCAGACCCAGATCTCGGTGTCAATGGCTGTAACTCCCAAGAACAGGAAGATCATGGTTTCTGAGCCATTCGCAAGCATCTTCATGGCGTGACGAACTGTTGTGACTGATCTCTCATCCATGTTGGCATTGATGTATTTCTGACAGCACACACCGCAGAAAGTGATTCTGTCACACAAAAACACAAACAGTCAATGAACTGAATTCATTCAAAACACTCTACATAAATTCCTTCTGCTTAAGTGTTTGCTACTGTGAATTCTTTATCCACTTTTTTCTCTATGCTCCATGAATTATGGGATGCTTTGCATAAATGATAGGTGTAATTTATGTTAAACTGTAAACAATCTGTAAAATGTTTTTTATTTAAAAAAAATGGGTACAATGAGGTGGCGGCGCCAGGTGAGCCTATAGGTGAATTGGGTAAGCTAAATTGTCCCTAGTGTATGTGTGTGAATGAGAGTGTATGGGTGTTTCACAGTGATGGGTTGCAGCTGGAAGGGCATCCGCTGCGTAAAAAAAACATATTCTGGATACGTTGGCGATTCATTCCGCTGTGGCGACCCCTGATTAATAAAGGGACTAAGCCGAAACGAAAATGAATGAATGAGGTGGCATTCAACCACAATTGAATAATAAAAGAAAGCTTATTAGAATTAATAGTCACTGTAAATTAAAACTGAAAATTCTGTCCTGATTTATTCAACCTACTCCTGTCGCAAAGCTGTTTGAGTTATGATTTTATGCACATTTCCAAAAATGTATGCACAGAACCTTCATAAGTATTTTTTATGCTTGTCCTTAATTGTGTTTTGAGTAAAATGTTCATTTGTGTTTTATTTTATATTTTATTTGATAACCTGACAAATTCAACATATTAAATTTAAATATTTTCCTTTAGAGCATTTCTCTTTAGAACATTACAGCATGTCAATATGAAACACTTCTTGTTTTCAGACATAATAATTATAGTAATAATAATAATAATAATAATAATAATAATAATAATAATAATAATATGAAGAGAAAATATGCAAATATACATTTGGTGTTTTTTGTATTTTTCCCTCCCAGTGTCAACGTCTCAATCAAAACATGAAAAAGAAGATATTTTGAAGAATGTTAGAAACTGTCCATAGTAGGAAAAACAAATAATATGGAAGTGAATGATTGCCGTTTTTTGTTGTTGTTGTTTTTTCAATATCTTCTTTTGTGTTAGAAAAAAAAAACAGATTTGTGACAAGTGAAAAGTGAGTCAACGATTACAGAATGTTAATGTTTGGGTGAACTGTCTCTTTAATAAAGCATTAGTAAATGTACTAGGACTATGATCTATGATTAATAAATACTGTAAACGTATTCTTCAATCTTAGTTCCTGTTTTAGTTTAGAAAACATTCATTCATTCATTTTCATTTCGGCTTAGTCCCTTTATTAATCTGGGGTCGCCACAGCGGAATGAACCGCCAACTTATCCAGCATATGTTCTACGCAGCGGATGCCCTTCCAGCTGCAACCCATCTCTGGGAAACATCCATACACACCCATTCACACTCATACACTATGGACAATTTAGTCTACCCAATTCACCTGTACCGCATGTCTTTGGACTTGTGGGGGAAACCGGAGCACCCGGAGGAAACCCACGCCAACACAGGGAGAACATGCAAACTCCACACAGAAACGCCAACTGACCCAGCCGAGGCTCGAACCAGCGATCAGCGACCTTCTTGCTGTGAGGCGAACGTGCTACCCACTGCGCCACTGTGAGGCCCAGTTTAGAAAACACATTAACTAAAAGTGTGACTGTTAATATTAGGCATTTCACTAATCATGCCACAACTATAGGGATAAAACTGGGATGAATAGATGAGTCAGAGGAAGAAGAGACGGGTGGGAACAAGAAACTGAAACAAACGGTTCAGAGAGGTTCAGTTTTTCATAAATAGCTAAATGGGAATGAGCTGATTGCTTAAGGTGTGACCCTTCCCTCTCCTTTCCTAAACTTTAACTCATTACCTCCATCTTAATAAGTAACTATTTAATAGTGAGAATTGGTCCCACAGTGAAGTGTTACCAAATTAACAGATTACTTTCAACAGAAACAAGTCTTTTTGCGGATGCATATTGAATATAACTATTATCTAGGCAATCAAAATCAAAAATATTCTCGAGAAACAAGCTTTAAATAGCTTTAATCCACACACTACAAAAAATTCTTGCTGATCAAATTCTCTTTTCTAGTCATCCCAATTACAGTATATCAATCAGACGGACTAAAAATGTTGGTCAAAATTTGTATTACCTAAATTTTTTGTTGAAACCTGAATAACTTTAACTATTATATACCTATTTGTTGTCTTAATCTTTTGTCATTCAGTTTTTCCACAGTGCAGATACAGTATGCTTGTATAAATTTTATGATAAAATACCAAGCCTAACACGGTTTTCATGATGAAACAAAGCGTAAAGTCACACATATACTCAACAATGTCATTTTTGTTTGTTCAAACTACTTAAATAAAAATAAGCTGAAACAACACAGTTCTTGAGTTTTTTTGGGGGGGCAACTAAATTGTTTTATGTTCAATCCATTTAAATGTGCAAAAACTAATAAGTTAACTTAATTTCTTCATATTGTCCCAACACAAAACGATTGTGTGGAACCCAGTATTTTATTTTACAGTGTACTTCTCACTCAGTTTTAACTACCCACCAAGCAATTTTGTGTTTAAAAGACAGAAATCTAATGTCTATTAGACATCTAATAGACATCCAACCACAGACCTCTTGGCTAAAACAAGACTAAATTTGGGCTGTCATGGAAAATCTAACAATAGACCAGTCTTAAAACAGACAAACTAGACAGACTTCACATGTGTAGTCAATCATTAATGTCTCTTTGATGACTAGTCTAAATTTAGACTACTGTTAGACGTCTACTAGATTTTCACTGACAGCCCAAATTTAGCCTTGTTTTGGCCAAGACACGTACAATTAGATTTCTTTTAAACCCAAAATGCTTGATGGGTATATATGTGGATGATTTATTTATAGCAGAGCCTTATTATTCTAAATGTCAGAACACAGAAATGCATTAGTTGCATGTGAAAAAAAGGTTACACTGTGTTACACTAGCTATGTTTCGGTCCAAAGATGCGAATTAAACTTATTCCATCCAATGAGTCAAATAGAACAAAATCGCCACTTCCTGATAAACTGGCAGCAAATATCAAAAAGAAAAACAAAATCTGCAGTATATATACAGTATATAAACTACTTGCGCTTCGATTAAATGAAATGAACACACAGTGGCCAATAATTCTGAGCGCAGCCACTCAAGAGATTTCTGGGAGGTGATGAAACCAAATCCCTTTGATGACAGACTTTGGTTGAGGGATTTTAGAATGACCAAAACAACATTTCAGATGTTAAAACTATAATTGGTTTGCTGGTATGTCCATTAATGCCGTCCCATCATGCCTAATTTTGTTATCACTGTTTAAACAAAATCACCTGCTAAAAAAAAATCCCATGACTTTTTTATTTTGAAGCATTTTTATATTTCAAAATGCGCATACAAACATAGCTTTTGTCCAAGGAGAAGGTTCTTACGAAAGTATAGCAGAGAGGGAAAGCATCTCTGCTGTCAGGTAGGACAGGTATCCCACCAAAAACACAAAGCCGGCTTCGATGATCTGAACGTGTTTGGTACATCTGGTCAGCAGGGACAGCAGGATGGCAAATGCAACACCAACAAACGAGCCTCCGAATGCCACCACGACAAACGAACCTATAGGAACACAACAGCGAATTGATAGAGAACGTGAATGAAGTTAATGAATACTGTTTCGAGAATAGCTATGTATAACATTTGTCAAATGTTTGGAATTTTAAAAAATGTCTTATAAAACATTACCAAAGCTGCAGTTATAAAGTTATAAATCCTGACTCAAAAACAATTTTAAGGGACATTTAATCATTTAAAACTTATTTAATCTATAAAACTTTCAAGTGCTCATTCTTGATCTACTAGTACCTTTTTAAATGAAACTAGTGCTTATTTATTAGATACTAGTTATGTGTTATATACTAACACATATTTAATTGTAGTTACTTTATTTATTTTTATTACACACTAGTATATTTTGTAATCTTGCCTATTAAAGTGTCGTACTAGTCGCAACTGCTTTTTAGTTTTATGTAACAACAAGTCAAGTTTATTTATAAATGTTTGATAATTTCTAGAATCTAATAATACTGTGCTTGTATCAATTCAATAAGTACTAGTAGCTAATAAATAAATAATAGTTTGTATTAAATGTAGTATTTATTTAGTAAGCAACAGTTTAATAAGCAATAATAATAATAGATACTAGTACCTTTAAAAAAGTAGTACTTGTGTAGATAGTGCATTAAATACATGTACTATTTACAACTGAAAATCATTCATTCATTCTTTTTCTTTTCGGCTTAGTCCCTTATTTATCAGGGGTCGCCACAGCGAAATGAACCGCCGACTTATCCAGCATATGTTTTACAGAGCGGATGCCCTTCCAGCTGCAACCCATGCAGGGTACAGACAATTTAGCTTACCCAATTCACCTATACCGCATGTCTTTGGGCTTGTGGGGGAAACCGGAGCACCCAGAGGAAACCTTTGCGAACACGGGGAGAACATGCAAACTCCACACAGAAATGCCAACTGACCCAGGTGAGGCTCGAACCAGCGACCTTCTTGCTATGAGGCAACAGCGCTACCCACTGCGCCACCGCGCCACCCAATTGGAAATCAATTCCAAATTTTTTTACATTTGTAACAATAGAATAATTACTAGTCGCTATTGAAATATGTACTAGTTTCTCATGAATTACTAGTGTAATAGGCACTAGTATCACATGAAGCACAATTCAGTACAATTATTTATTAATAAGAACTAATGAGCAGTTTTGGGGAAAGTTACATTAGAAAGTAATGCATTACAATTATGAGTTACTACCCCAAAAAGTAACTAGTTCAAAAAGTAATGCATTACGTTACTTTTGAGTTACTTTTGCGTTACTTTTTCTGACCTGGCTGAGGCTTGATCTCTTTCAGAACTTGCAGGGGTTTTATTTTCTTCTTTTTTTAAATAGAGGAGCTGTGTAATTAACAACACGCTGTATTTACCTTCATTTACCTTAAAAAAAAACACATTTAAAAATGAATGTTATCTCCGGAGAACTTCCTGACCCCAGAGCTTTACACAGTGGCGGTTCTCGACAGTGGACATTTTCATGAACATGACTGATGTTGAATTTTTTTGTGTCAATTTAGGGCTTAACTTCTGCCGAATGTGGGAAACTGATGCATGCAGCACCGTCACTGACAAAAGTCAAGGGAAAGCAGAGAGAGCGAGTGCGCATGACACTGGGAGGGCGCGAGAAAGGCCTCAGTCATATCTGGCTGATGGCTGCTCTCGCTTCTCCGTAGCGTTTTAGTTGTGACACAAAAAATGCGTCCAAATTTAGGGGGACCAGGGGGGGGGGGGGGGGTGGGGGGGGGGGGCAAGCTTGTTGACACAGGGGCACCGGCCCCCATTAGAACCGCCACTGGCTCTGCATATCATTTATACAGATTAATCAAAGTTTAAATGATGCATTTGCTACTTTCGTACTTTTCGTCTTAATAAAAAGTAAAATCACTCTCCATTCAGATAATTCTCTTTTCTCTCATTGTGTGCGGGATTCAACGTGACTATGTTCATTTTAATTCAGCAGTTTTTTAAAAGTGAATTGACTAAACTAAAAAGTAACTCGCATTACATTTTTTACAAAGTAACTAAAATATTATTGCTTATTTTTTAAAAGTAATGCATTACTTGTTACTTAAAAAAGTAATATTATTACAGAACCCGCGTTACCCCCAACATTGCTAATGAGTAAGTACCAGTATCTTACAATAAGAACTATTATCTTATTAATACATCATATTATCTTTTAAAAAGGTACTAGCATGTTTTATAGATCAAATTTGATATGTGATAGCATATAAGAGACTTATTTCAGAAACATACAACATTTTTATCATTCCAAACTTTTGACTGGTTGTATGACCTGGAGTTTAGTATTCATACATATGCCCTTAAAAATCTCTGCGGCGTCAATCATTGGGCCTCCAAGAGAAACAAAACCATCAAACACATTGTAAAGCACCTACAAAAGACAAAAACAAGATTGCATGAGACGGCAAACGAGCTTAATGGCATTCAGATCTCTTAAGGAAATGAATACTCACCACTGTGACGCCATCATTGAGCAGTGACTCTCCAAACACCAGGATAAAGAGCACCTCATTCACATGCACTTCTTCAAACACAGCAATCACAGCTACAGGGTCAACAGCAGCGATTAAACTGCCAAACAACAGGAACTGCAGGAGACCGATGTTCAAGTCACCTGATGATTATAGATATCTCATATGAATTAGCTGAAAAATAAGACTTCCAGTAGAGTTTTTTCATAGCAATAAAAGCGACATAAAAACATTTGAAAAATATAATTAACTTTTATGAAACTGAAAGATTCTGTACATGTTAAAGGTTTTTCAAGGAACTACAGATGCCAAAAAAATAACCTTTTATTTTTAGGGGCTTTGTGCTTAAATAATGTTTTCCTATTCCAATGTGCCACTTTGCCATTGTTTTTCTATGTAATCACAGTTTAGATCACAGTTTAGCCATACATATTTAAGTTGGTTCAAATGAACCGCCAACTTATCCAGCATATGTTTTACGCAGCGGATGCCCTTCCAGCTGCAACCCATCACTGGGAAACACCCATATATTGCATTCACACACATACACTACAGACAGTTTAGCTTACCATGAATATTTCATGCAGAATAGTGAGAACGCAGAAAATAATACAACTGAATTTACCCATAGCTCCGGCTTCATGGCAGCCCCACAGAGAGAGTCCTACGGCAGCTGCATTCCAGCAAGTCCCAAAAATAGCGTAAATAAGAATAGCACCCAAGTTTCGGAAAAAGAGCTTGTTGGGCATAAAATAACTGGCATCCAGGATGATCTGGGGCAGCAGGTAGTAGAAGAAAGTGGATGGAAGCAGTTTGAATGTCTGCGCTTTATCTGCGCCCACGACGATTCCTCCCAAAATAAAACCCAGGATAATGAGCAGGCCACTTTCCGGAAACACACCGGTGATGCTGTGGTTCAGTTGAATCACTGGATAGAGAGGAGAGACAAGAAGAATTAATGAATAAAGAATCAAGCTTGTAATTATATATTATGCATTAAAAAAAAGGTGTAGACTGTAAAAATAATATTAGATGACTTTACTTAAAATAAGTGAGTAAACCTGTTGCTTTTAAAACAATTAGTTGACTTTATTTAAAAAAAAAAGTTAGTCAACTTGTTGCTTTTAAGGCAACGGGTTTACACCATAAAAAATGCTGGCTTCCATATAATTCCTTCATGGTGTCCAAACACAAATTGATTAGGTTAATTTAATTGTTTTTACGGGCAGCGCAGTGGCGCAGTGGGTAGCACAATCGCCTCACAGCAAGAAGGTTGCTGGTTTGAGCCCCGGCTGAGTCAGTTGGCATTTCTGTGTGGAGTTTGCATGTTCTCCCCATGTTTGCGTGGGTTTCCTCCGGGTGCTCCGGTTTCCCCCACAAGTCCAAAGACATACGCTATAGGTGAATTGGGTAAGCTAAATTGTCCGTAGTGAATGGGTGTGTATGGGTGTTTCTCAGTGATGGGTTGCAGCTGGAAGTGCATCTGCTGCGTAAAACATGCTGGAAAACATGCTGGCGACCCCAGATTAATAAAGGGACTAAGCCGAAAAGAAAATGAATGAATAATTGTTTTTACAAATTTAAGTGGATTGAATGTAAAAAAACAATGAAGTTTTCCCAAAATAGCTCAGGAATGGTGTTCATTTTAAATAAACAGTTTAAACAAGCATCAAAAAATCATTTTTTGAGCGTACTCACTTTTTTTAAAGTAAATAATCAATTACAGTGTACATAAACTCAAACTCAGCTGACTCAGGTGCAGGACAAATGGTCAAACCAAACAACATAAAAATAAATAAATAAAAAAAATTCCGCACATGCTTCAAAAATGTTTTTACTACAGGGGGCAATATTTTCTTTTTTCTTTGGAGCGCATATATCAGTGTGCAGACATTTTTGTTTTGTAATGATAAATTGTGCAATAGGAAGCTCATGTTAGAGACATCTATGAATGTGCTAAGGAACAATTGCTCTCAATTAAAGGTAACAATGATGCAAATAATGTGTAGTTTCTTGCACAGACGGAACATTTAACTTTGGATGACTTAAACGAATTATCATTTTATTTTGCCTAAATATGTTTTTTTTTTCACTCTCAAAGAGCTGTTAGCCACTGACTTGTATTTTCTGAATCGCCAATGATCACAATTTCAGCTTAAAATCTTTAATGTTTTACTAAAGGAAAAGTTATCTTTTACATAAACTAAGGATGGGCCTCACAGTGGCGCAGTGGGTAGCACGTTCACCTCACAGCAAGAAGGTCGCTGGTTCGAGCCTCGGCTGGGTCAGTTGGCGTTTCTGTGTGGAGTTTGCATGTTCTCCCTGTGTTGGTGTGGGTTTCCTCCGGGTGCTCCGGTTTCCCCCACAAGTCCAAAAACATGCGGTATAGGTGAATTGGGTAAGCTAAAATTGTCCGTAGTGTATGTGTGTGAATGGGTGTGTATGGATGTTTCCTAGAGATGGGTTGCAGCTGGAAGGGCATCTGCTGCGTAAAACATATGCTGGATAAGTTGGCGGTTCATTCCGCTGTGGCGACCCCAGATTAATAAAGGGACTAAGCCGAAAATGAAAATGAATGAATGAATAAACTAAGGATAAGTTTATAGCCGTTTGTTAAAACTATCTCTATAGTCTTATCCCTCAAATGAATGCTTGATTTAAAAGGATTTTTATAGCCAACTATGTTTTAAATGTGCATGGGATTAATAAAACTGATGTAAATGATCAAAGCTAAATTTATATTTATTTATATATATATATATCTTCATTCATTCATTCATTTTCATTTCGGCTTAGTCCTTTTATTAATCTGGGGTCGCCACAGCAGAATGAACTGCCAACTTATGAGTTGCTGTGAGGAGAACGTGCTATCCATTGCGCCACCGTGAGGCCCTATATATTTTTTTTTAAATATTTATATTTTTTTAATATATATTTTATTTATATTTATATATTTTTGTGACCATTTAATATTTCATTCACAAAATATTAATCAATTAGTCGTCATAAGACATGTCCAAACATTCAGCAACATGGTTATGCAATTTAAATGATGTAAAATGTATAGCTTACAGATATATTCACTTGTGAAGAGTTCAGATGCAAAACAAATTTCCCTCGAAGATGAACATGTTTTCTCAGGCTCCTGCATATATGTCTAGGTTCAATATTTCACTTTTATGGCTATGAACTAATTAATTTCATTGCCTTTAAACTGAAATAACTCAAAGATACGCAATGAAGCCTAAGAAAAAAGTTCATTTTAGAATAGATCTTCAGAAGGCATCTTAACTATTTGTTCCCTGAAAATATCATGTGTAATTAGACGTAAAATAGGCTAACTAAATCTAACTAAATTAATCTGAACGAAGCAATTCTCATTCTGGATTGGGTAGTCAACTTGGAAGGTGCTGACTCTTCCTAGTTTTCCACATTTTTGAAACAATGAAGTAGCCTATTTTTCGTGTGTAGATAATCACACTTATTACTCACTAGTTTAATGATGCGATGGTAATAACTGCGGAGCTTCCACAGATCTGCTATAGTGCTTAATCATCACATGTCAAGTTACAATGTATTGTTTATTCATCTATTAATTGTGTTGCGAATGCAAGAGAATCCTTTCTCTGAACTCAATTCAGCTGAGATGAAACCTAACCAGGGTGCAAATCACAGGGGGTTTGATCCCTTAATTAATGCTTGAACCACCTGAAGGACGTCAAATCTAGATGTGTGTGTGTATGTGCGTGTGTGGTGGGTTCGCACTGATTTATATCTGATATAATATTAATTATAATAAATAAGCTAATATAAATTTGCACCCCCCCCCCCTTCTCGCTATAATGGTTCATACCTTTGCCAATTCATGATCGCTCCCATGCGGCGGGAAATTATTATGAAACAGCCAGATCAATCCCACCGAAAGGTACTGTGGACGTCTTCAAATGACACTTTTTCTTCTAAACTAGGTTTCTGTCTATACATATAGCCTAAAAGTGTTCCAAGTATTGTGATAGACCCATATGCCCTGCACATGGAAATTATGCAGTAAACAGTAAATGTTATATTTTATTATCATATATTTATTGGTGTAGGGATGTAAAATTGTCCCCATTCGGCCAAAATTCCCCATTTTATATCGAAAACAGCTCATCTTTGATAATTGTTTGTTGACATAGCCCATCACGTAACTGTATGTCAGAATCCAATCATCAAAATGCTTATATAAGTTGTATTATTAAATTAGGCTAAGGCTATACTTGTGAAGGAAATCTCCTTTTCATGATGTCTGTTTGCGTTACAGTTTTACCTCTTTTTACTTATGTTCTAATCATAGGCATAATATCGTTCATAACAGTTTAGCTTCGCAGCCCAGAGCTCTGGATGCTTTATCCATTTGATTTATTAAATTGATTGAACTTGTTTGAAGTCTCTGACCGATCATTAAACTTGGGGGACTAGGTTATAGTCCAACACTTGAAATAAATATATGAATTTGGTTCACTGAGGCATGCATATGGATTGATAGTCAATAATTTACACACTGAATTCACCCCTCATTAAAAATCCTCATTCATGAGGAAAGGACAGTTCAAATTTAAAAATTAACAAAAACAATAATACACTTCAGAAATGTCACACTGGCTGCAAATGTTTATTATTTAGCCTACTTGTTAACTATTAATCAATTTAGCTTCATGTTTTAGTATTCATACCTGATAGTTTAGCCAATCCAGCCACAAATACCCAAAGGGCCACCAAGTACGGGGTCTCAACATGATGCCACTTAAATGTGACTATTGGAAGTCCAGTGAGATTCTCAGTCTGGTGATGATGAGGATCTGGGACCTCACCTGAATCTCCCTTAATGAATGGGTTAAGCAAACAAACCAGGAAAACTGCCCTCAGCAGGCAGAGGTAAGTAGAGCTCGCCATTACGACTGATAACGATGCACTTATAGTATCCTTCTCATCTCCAAACCTTGTGTACTATAGTCCTTCAGAGAATCTCACAATTGGGATCCCAGTGTGCTCTTTCTGCTCGTTTGTCCTGAAGTCCAAAGTCCTTGGAGAGACAAAGTATTGCAGTTTTCCCTCAAAGCTAGTTTTTCTTGAAATCTCCAAAGGTTAAGTCACTTGGCTGTCTGTCCATCAGCTGTGCTGCTGCGCTTGTGGTCCACTGGTTAAAATAGGTTAGTGTTCGTGTGTAATAAGAGTCGTCCTAAAACCTCTAGTCACCCTTCAATTTGTTACACATAAAGGGGGCTGAGATCTGCGTCATTGCACAGTTACTCTGTCACATTTTCGCTTCCGTGGAAAAGTTTCCCTTGCACTTCACTGGTTAGTGTTCAGCCAGCTTTAACAGGCTGTGCAGCTGCATTGTTATTTTAAATGGTACAGCTATTCTGTACAGATTTACACTTTGTTCTTACTGTACTGCATTGTGATACCTTTTGCTAAATCACCTCTACACCTGTTAGGGTATATGAAGGGAACGTTGTTGAGTAACATTTAGTGGTTACGCTTACAAGAAGATTTTATTTATTCAAATTAGTTTTTAGTAGGTCCATATGACAAAATTTATTTCAAATTTGGAAGGAATGCAATTAGTAAATTTAAGAATAACTTACAAGCTTAAGATGAACTTAATTCATAAATCCAGATTTTCTAAGTGTTCTCAACCTTTATTTGTAGAAAGCTAGCAAAGTGACATTTCGATAAAATCAATAAAACCCACAACAAATTACAAATGTAATTATTGCACATGAAAATGATTAATCTAAAAATATGAATGAATGAAGCATTTTAATAACATTATTACACGGCTCTCTGGAATACTTGATTCTGATTGGTCAGCCATTTCAAGGTATGTTGTTCCCAGATAACAACCGCTTAAACTAATACACTCAGGCTCAACCGGCTACGAACAATCTTGATCGTTACATTGCATCCTAACTACACATGACATGACAAGCAATTTGGCTGTCTGCACCAGACTTGACACAAAAGAAAAATTTAAATACCAGAGCTATTCAGGTGGTAAGGTTAAATGGTAAGGTTTATAATTTAATTCGTACTAATCCTCTTTAAGAGTATTAAAAATGCATGCTGAGTAACTGATATTTGTTGGTTTGCATTTACCCACAGTTCTAACATTTATTTTCAAACTCATTCATTCATTTTCTTTTCGGATTAGTCCCTTTATTAATCAGGGGTCGCCACAGCGGAATGAACCGCCAACTTATCCAGCATATGTTTTACGCAGCGGATGCCCTTCCAGCCGCAACCCAGCATTGGGAAACACCCATATACTCTTGCATTCACACACACACTCATACAGTACGGCCAATTAAGCTTATTCAATTCACCTATAGCGCATGTCTTTGGACTGTGGGGGAAACCCACACCAACACGGGGAGAACATGCAAACTCCTCACAGAAATGCCAACTGACCCAGCTGGGGCTCGAACCAGTGACCTTCTTGCTGTGAGGCGACAGCGCTACCCACTGCGCCACCAAGTCACCCCTCATTTCAAACTATATTCATTCATTACTTTTCCTTAATCTCTGATTTATCGGAGGTCGCTACAGCTGAATGATACGCCAGCTATCCCAGCATATGCTTTACACAGCAGATGCCCTTCCAGCTGCAATCCAGTACTGGGAAACACCCATACACTTTCACACACACACACACACACACACACACACACACACACACACACACAC
>CAIGQW010054307.1:7139169-7153551 GCA_903798125.1 Danio choprae
TTTTTAGACAGTATTATAACTAAAAAAGTGAAGAAACAAATGTGTGTTTAGTTAGTGATTTCTCATTAGTGTTTCTCAGTTAAACAGCACTTATCAAACAATTAAACAATATAAATGGGGGAGATTATAATCATGTCTAATAAAAGGAATAATTTTGTCTTCATCTTAATTGTCTTATCTTATTTATCTGGTTTTAATAAGTGTTTGAATTGATTTTTAACTCTTTGTTAAACTTTTGGTGCATCTTGACAAATCTGAACAGTTTGAGACATTCATATTTTTGATATTCCACAATTACTGGACCAAATAAATATAAAAGGAATGATATATTAATCATAATATATTCATTCATTCATTCATTTTCTTTTCGGCTTATTCCTTTTATTAATCTGGGGTCGCCACAGCGGAATGAACCACCAACTTATCCAGCATATGTTTTACGCAGCGGATGCCCTTCCAGCTGCAACCCATCTCTGGGAAACATCCACACACACCCATTCACACTCATACACTATGGACAATTTAGTCTACCCAATTCACCTATACCGCATGTCTTTGGACGTGTGGGGGAAACCGGAGCACCCGGAGGAAACCCACGCAAACACAGGGAGAACATGCAAACTCCACACAGAAATGCCAACTGGCCCAGCCGAGGCTCGAACCAGCGACCTTCTTGCTGTGAGCCGAACGTGCTACCCACTGCGCCACTGTGAGGCCGTTAATCATAATATATTAATCCCATAATCCATTTATTTGCGTGCCATATTTAAAGCCAGCAATTATTCAGTCAACCAGCATTTACAGACTATACTATAAAGTTTTTTTATGTGGTTTTACTCTTTGGTTTATTAAATCATTTAAATACTGGCAACTGTGTGGTTGGGCAATAAAAGCTGTAATGTTTAACAAACAGAGCTGGCCTCAGAT
The DNA here is from genome assembly GCA_903798125.1 of Danio choprae. Taxonomy (NCBI): domain Eukaryota; kingdom Metazoa; phylum Chordata; class Actinopteri; order Cypriniformes; family Danionidae; genus Danio; species Danio choprae. The sequence continues at coordinate 7,140,097 of CAIGQW010054307.1, forward strand.
GGTAGGTTAGCTGTACTCATGCTGACCTGTTTCATTTATATGTTTCTGTAACTACTAACTACACGCCTATTGTTAAAAAAAAAAAAAAAAGCTCCAGGAGAACGTTCATACCCATTATGCTGTGGGTGACCTTGACTAAATGTTTTTACAAGTGGAGCTTAACTATCGGGAATGCTAAAATAGCAACATGCTTATTTTATGGAAGCTTTAAGTAATGATTGATAGATCTTTTTCAATCTCATACAATTGAAATGTTCAAACTGCGCTTGAGAATCAGTGGTCAACATTTGAGAGTACGGGTGATACATGATGTTCTGGGATCGTGCATATGTTTACGCCCCCTCTGTGACAATGCAAAGAGGTAACTTTTAGTGACAGACATATTTACTGTCTTTTTAAATCGTGTACTCGTGCACTCTCTGAGCTTCAGAATTATATGGATTTAATAATTGTAAACTAGGGTTTTAATCTTTAATATTTACTTATATCTAATTTAATCTTTAGATTTTGTTGTCAAAGTTATTGTTGGTTCTCTTGATTTGATGCGTTTTGTTTTTTAGTGAAATGTTTATTTGTGTTTGACTATAAATTACTGGTAATGTGACTGGTAAAAATATTATTATTTAGAGCATTTATTTGCATAAAATGGCAACCCTAAATATTTGGAAAATGTATATGCATAGGAATACATATATGAAATGTATCACTATATGTCATAAATATTTGTTAATAACAGTAATTTATGTGTGTTTTCTGTTTATTTGAGCTTTTGAATCGTATTATTGGACCTCAAAGCTCTGCTCTGACTTATTTTGATGTCAAAATGTTTAACAAAGTAATCTTTATTGGCTTTTTTTGAAGTTTGAAACTATTTTATTTTATCTGGGTTGGTCATGTAATTGACCAATAATAAGCTGCCAGTATCTAGTATTGATTTATTTTATAGGTATTTGTACCAATAAATTGCTACTTAAAATAAAACAGATCAACTTTACAGTTAAATCAACATCAAAAGTTGTCAGAGCAGAGAACAATGTCCCATAATACAATTCAAAATATGAAATAAATGAAAAACAAACATGTGAATCACAAAATATGGCAAACTGTTAATTAACAGATGTTTTGCATGATATTTCAGTTTATATAATAATTATCTAATAATATAATCAATAATATTAATGTTACAGTTTGGTTTGCTGCTGTTTTTGAAATATGATCATTTTAAACTATCGTTGTAATCACTGAAACAAACATATTGTGTTCGTGTTACTATCAAATGTTAAAGCTGACCTAATGCTGTGCCTTTGAGGAAAGTCAAAGATTCAGATGGGTCATTGGTTATTTAATGGAGTACATTATTAACCAGCGGTAAGGGTTTGTTTCGTCACTGTACATTATCAGAGAGTAGATCACTGCGGCTCTGCCCACCGTTACAGAGCAGGTTCTGGAGCTCAAGCTGAATGATATACCTCATTTGCTTCTAGCCAACAGGCAGATAATGATCTCTGTGAGTTTGACGTAAAAGCGCAGGTCACATTGACATGAAGCATGAAGAAATGCAGGTGTACTTCACACTAGTTCAGCCCAAAATGACAAATCATGCGATATTGTTATGGAGTGAATTATCACTTTAACACTCACCTTCAGAGTTCGAATTAGGGATGCCAGATTTTGAAAAATTTCACAAATTCATTAATTACATGCTTCAAATTGATCACAGATTTTCACAAAAATATAATATGTGACAAAACCGGGTGTCAGATTTTTGAAAGCTGAATACATAAGCTTTCCATTGACGTTTGGTTTGTTAGGATTGGACAATATTTGGCTGAGATACAACTATTGAAATTATGAAATTAAGCTTTCTATATATTGTTTGTTGTATTTTTCATTGACCAACAATCCACAACAATGCATTTTGTTAACGACTTTTCTCATTATTTATTTTGTTAGCTGTTATTATATAAAATAAGCATCACGGTGGCGCAGTGGGTAGCATGATCGCCTCACAGCAAGAAGGTAGCTGATTCGACCCTCAGCTGGATCAGTTGGCATTTCTGTGTGGAGTTTGCATGTTCTCTCCGTAATCGCGTGGGTTTCCTCCGGGTGCTCCGGTTTCCCCCACAAGTCCAAAGACATGCGCTATAGGTGAATTGGGTAAGCTAAATTGTCTGTAGTGAATGGGTGTGTATGGATGTTTCCCAGTGATGGGTTGCGGCTGGAAGGGCAACTGCTGCGTAAAACATATGCTGGATAAGTTGGCGGTTCATTCCGTTGTGTCGACCCCAGATTAATAAAGGGACTTAGCGGAAAAGAAAATGAATGAATGAATGAATTTATAATATAAACAGGATTTTAGGTCACTTTACAGTAAACTCTTAATTGCAAGCATCTCAGTCTGTCTGATTGTTATTTAGCTAAACGTACATAGACTTATTATTAGGCCCACACAGAATCTTAATGTGCCTGCAGAAAAGACTGCAGATCTACATGTATTTAGTTACTTGTGTAAATTATGTAAATATATATTTATTGTTTATATATACATTCCAGTTATATGATTAAATAATATACAGATGTTTAGATGATTTATGTACAATACAATTTGTAAAGTAATATGTATTTTGGTGGATGTATCATACAAGAGACATACAGTAGCTTTGTTAAGCAAACAGGTATCTAAATAGATTTGCATTGTATATATTAAATAAAAATAGTTCGTTTTATGTGTAACGTTTTCAGTTACAATACTTTCAAAACCATTCAAACAAATCCACATTTTTTTTATTTTAACTTTTTACTAAATTCTGTTTAGAAATCACAAAGAATATGGTGGCAGAGAGAGCTGAAACACACTGCAAGTTAAGTGTGTTTTCCTACAAAAGGAAAACACTAACAAATTGAGAAAACATAGTTCATTTGGCAACACACACACACACACACACACACACACACACACACACACACACACACACACACACACACACACACACACACACACACACACACACACACACACAGACCAATTCTTACAACACATGCAAATGCAGAAACGCACTGCAAATAGCGCAGACAACAACAGAGATTTGTCAGTGGACTCCAAAAAGTGACGAACACGTCTGCTTCCTGTTCAGAGTTAGCAGTGTTGTTGGTACTTATATAACATTTAAATTAATTTTAATTGTGCAATTCCTTCGATTATTAGGGAGGGCTAAAAATATACAAACAACAAGAAACCAAAAATTAGACAACAGTGCTAACTCTGTGTGGAAGCAGGTTCGTCCCTTTTTAAGTTCCCTGACACCGCTCCGATATGATCAACGCTATTTGCAGTGTTTTTCTTATTTGCATGTGTTGTGAGAATGTGTGTGTTTGTGTTGTCAAACTGAGGATGTTTTTTCTTTTAGTGTGTAAGGGTTTTTCTATTTGCATGTGTTTTCTTAACTCTCAGCAAGTTTGAGTTTTTTTGGTCACCATGATAAAAGTCCCTGCTTATTACTTACAAACCACACATAAGCAAAAAAATAAACTGTAATTGCTAGCACACCTTCCGTTCATCTCTAAAACAATCAGTCTTTCTCACCTACATCTAAACTTGACTCTTTGTCTTCAACTCAACCTTTCTAACACTGAGCTCTTTGTATTCCTCTTTCTCTTCTCCAGCATGTCACCTTTACAATCTGTTAAAGGTCACACAGGGATCTGATCTCATTGCTGACTCTTAAACAGCTCTGCTCATTGACTGTCATTTACTCCAGCACCAAAATCTCCACTTAGCTCTTGGTACAGTTATGTTTCCTCAAGGCCATTCAAGCTCTTTAATTAAAACAGCTAATACCATCAACGCCTACTTAATTCCATCTACGCCTATAAATAACCTGATCTAACCTGATCTATTGAACATAACACTCAACTCACACTGGCACTTTGTTCACATTGCATTCATTCACGTTCATCACTTCATAGAAAAAAATATATATATATGAGCTCACTGTCAATGTGGTAAAAATAAAGTAAATTAATGAGAGTTTGTTACACTGCGAGATATAAATACTTAAAAATCTCCATATGATTAATTCAGATACAGTATGTCTTATTTTTAGAAGAGGAAAGCACTCCTAAAGAAGTCTATCAAGATTTATTAAGCGCACATTGTTCTTTGTGGCAAGATGAATAAATAAACAGATTTATATGTGAGATGAGTATGGAGGATGGTAAACATAGACTACGTCTACATGGACATCAGTAATTGAATTACTTGTCTTAATCTGATTAAGGTGTTTATGTGAGTTGCTTTTTGAATGTTCCTTTCTTGATCCCGTTTTACATGTTATAGCACATAGATCGATTAACATCATTGCGCCACCGCGCTATCCATGTTTCCTACGGAGTTTCATGTAATTTCGGGTGTTTCATTTGTAATTTTTTGACTTTAACTGCCTTTTGGCACTTTCACTTTCATTCAGGAACATTTCATCCATGCCCCCCGTGACAAACGAGATATTGAATGCGAGTACGAATTAAGGACTGGTGGAAGAGTTGGTTTGTTTTAATGGAATTTGATACCGCACGCCCAATGGGAGAAAAAAAACCCTTCACATTTCGCAGTGTATGTGTCTGTGGTCCTTCACTGACTCGATAGGTGTAGAGAATAGTGTCAAACAGCCGTGTGTGTATGAAATATCCTTTCGCAAAATGTGGTGAAAAGTCCTACATGACACTAATAGTTTGATTAAATAGATGGTCTGTACAGCACTTCAGTAATGTGACTAAAATTGGCAACCTCCACATGTCTAAATGCGATTTCTGTTTAATTCGATTATGACCTTAATCGGAATAATCAAAAATCGCTGTTTACATGGTAGACTCTTAATTAGAGTATTGTCTTACTCATATTAAAATCGGATTATTGGTGTCCATGTAATCATACTCACTGTAAAACTACAGGCGAGAAATATAGTTCAGAACACATGTGCCATTGTAAAGCTTGTTTTCTACAGCAACAACAAAAAAATCACTACAATTATGATTTTGAAGCCACAGTTTGGTATGTTTTCTGTACAGCAGTGGAGCGAGTTAACTAAAAATGTAATTGTTCCTTGCTGATCAAATTCTGGCTCTGTCTTGAAATATCTCAGCTAATACTGTGGATCAGGGGTTTCAAACTCAGTTCCTGGAGGGCCGAAGCCCTGCAGAGTTTGCAGATCCAACCCTGCATCAACACACTTACAGTACCTGTAGGTTTCAAACAAGCCTGAAGGACTCAATTAGTTTGATCAGGTGTGCTTAATTTTTATTGTTAAAGCTAAACTGTGCAGACCTGCAGCCCTCCAGGAACTGCTTGACACCCCTGCTGTAAACTATATAGAGAGCCTTATTACTTGACATTACTATAATATTAAGTTCTACAATTAATGACAGAGCCCAAAATATTAAATTCTTAAAAACTATCAGTTTATATCGTTTTTATAGTTAAAGTGTATTTTGTTTTAACTAAACCAAACAAAAAAGAAAAATGTTACTTTGGCAATAACAAACAATTAACTTTTTTTTTATCAGATGCTTTAACATAGACCCAGGGTGGGCTGCCCAGGGAGCATTTGGGGGTTTGGTGACTTACTCAAGGGAATTGCCTCATCTGTGGTATCGAGGTGAATATTCAAAACCTGCTAAGGACTCAAACCTGCATCCCTGGATCCCAAGTCCAACTCTCTAACCATTAGGCCACCACTGTGTTATACAAAGGTTTTACATTTACAGATTTTTGATAAAGCTGCTGATAAAACATTTATGTTATATTAAACTGTGATGCGAGCCACAAAAAGAACCAAACCTTGACCCAGTGGTTCCCAAAACCCTTTCTGGGGACCGCCACACCGCACCTTTTGGATGTCTGCATTGTTTGAAACACCAATTTCAGATCTTGCAGTCACTTCTGATGAGTTGAATCAGGTGTGATTGGAGGAGACATGCAAAGTGTGCAGTTTTGGTGGCCCCCAGGAGCGTGTTTGAGAACCACTTTATTTTATTTATTTTTTATTTTATTATCCAATTACATTTATTTAACTATTTTTAACTTCATTTATTAGTTTTCAGTTTAAAAAATAAAATTGATCCAGTGGTTAACTTTTTTACATCCAGTTAAAGGCAGAATTATTCTAAATTGTGTTTCTTTTTAAATATTTCCCAAGTGATGTCTAACAGAGGACATTTTCACAGTATTTCATGTAATATACTTTTCTTCTGGAGAAAGTCTTATTTCTTTTAGATCTTGCAAAATAACTAGTAAAATATTATGTACTGTCATCATGGCAAAGACAAATATATTACGTTTAACAAAATGTTGAAAAATAAAAAATCTCTCTGTTAAACATCACTTGGGAAATAATTAAAATTTCACAGAAGGGCTTATCATTTTGCCTTCAGATTTGTATAATAGTAACATTGTACTGTGGATGTTAAAAAAACTCAATCAGCTGGTATAGATCTCAGCTCACCCACTGTAAGTCCCCCATCTTACCTAATTTACAGAGCCAGCAGGTCAGAATCCACAGGGCCACCAGGTATGGAGTCTCTACATGAGGCCATTTCCAGGTGACGATGGGTAATGTGGTGATAGTGGTAGAATGACTGCTGTTGCCTGAAGAAGCAGAACCTTCAGCTGTAGATCTTGAGGAGTAATTCTGCTTTCCTTCAGCACCATAGAAATCTAACGCTGCCGAAGCCTCATGTAATGCACCAGAGACCACCAAAAATGCTAGAAGAAGAGTAGAAAACGCCATATCAGAATGCTACTTGAATAAACAATCTCTCTTTGTTGCAGTCAGTCTTGAATCGTGGTGTTTCTGGAGGTTCTTCTGGCTCTGTCAGACTGACATTGACTCCTGAATGATGTCCATTCGTTCTCTTTATTGTCCCTCCTCTCAGAAAATGAAGATTGATGTGTGGCTCCTCCCTGGTGTCTTTCACAGGTGTGTGTTTATGTGTGTGTGGGACTCACCTGGAGGATCTTTGTTGAACACTTTGGCTTGAGAGTGGATGATAACAGAGGCTCATACATATGGCAAAGAGCATTGTGTTTTAAAGATCAGATTGTCATGAAAGCTTCTACTGTTCAAGCATACCTGCTGTTTTGAAATCCACATGACATTTCTACATGTGTCTTTATCAAAATGGATAAGCCAAATCTAAAGGGATAGTTCACGCAAAAATGAAAACGACTTCATTTATTCTCCCTCATGTGGCTTTAAACCTTTATGTGATTCTTTTTTCTCTTGAACTTAAAGAAGATATTTTGAAGAATGCTGGCACCAATTGACTTCCACAGTAGAAGATTAAATCACTATGGAAGTTAATGAGTGCCAGCTACCAGCATTCTTCAAAATATCTTCTGTTGTGTTCAGCAGAAGAAAGAAACTCAAACAGGTCATTAAAAGTGTAAATTAATGACAGAATTGTATTTTTTGGGTAAACTACACTCAAAATAATGACAACTACTTATTAAAATTGAGCTGAAACAACACAATTCTTGAGGGTTTTTTTTTGTGGGGGGGGGGGGGCAACTTAATTGTTTTATGTTCAATGCACTCCAATTTGTAAAAACTAATAGGTTAACTTAATACCTTCAGACAAATGGATTGTATGTTTTTTCATTGTATCCCTTTAATAACTATTGTGTTTTTGTGTGTTTGTTTTTGTAGAAATAAGTAAGCTTATGGCCATTCCAGCGTGGTCTCGTCTGATTCTAGAAGATAAGCAGGGTTAGACTCGGATGGGAGACTGCCTGGGAATAGCAGGTGCTGTATGCATTAGTGGTTCATTTCGCTGATAGGAAGGGAATAAACCGAGTGAGTGAGAAATAAGTAAACATCTGTAAAACAAGGTCGATTTACTTCCTAAAACAAGTTCAGGTAATTTGGTAACTAATTAAATTTTGTTCGTTCTTTCTTTAGGCATAAGCATCACTAACTTTTGTTAGATACTTAAAATTAACTCAAAAATGATCTAAAAACTGTCACGAACCACAGAAGACAGAGTACAAATAAGCAGTGTTTATTCAAACACGAAGATCTCAGCACCGTGGTGCTAGCGAGAGTCCAATAAAGAGTAAGTAATAACTTCCCTTGTATAGAGCAAGCCGTTGACAGGGGTTAGTCTCTGGGTAAGCAGGTTGAACGAAGTCTTGACAGAAGGTCGGATGGTGAAGACGGAGAGAGATGTGATCCTAGTGAAGTTGATACCAGACACTGGTGAACGGGGTGAGTGAGTCTATATAGTGTGCTGGTGATGACGGGAGCAGGTGAAGGTGATGAGTGCACAGGTGTGTGTGATCAGTAATCGGGTGATAGAGTGCGTTGTGTATTGGCTGGAGAGTGTGAGTGATGATCCGGGCTGATAGAACGTGCAGAGGGTGTGACAAAAACAAGTCGTTTCTTACACAGTTTTACTTCGTAAGTATTTTTTACAAATATTTTGTTTTTTTTCTTATAACCATAAACCTCACAAAAATATTGCCTTATTTTATGGTTTTGCTTTATGAATAAATACATTTATTACAGATGTTAAAATAAATATTGTTTGGTTTAATTGAAACATACTTTTTGGTTTGATTTAGATTTTTAATCTGTAACCATAAACATAAACATTTGTTAGGTATTTAATCTGAAAACAAGTTGTACAGTTTTGCTTTATTATTTATATTATATATTTAAATGAAATACATTTTATAAACTAAATTACCTAAATGCAACTAAATTCTATTCTTCGACATAAGCTGATTCGACAATATAAAAGTACCCCTATATACATTTCTGGAGAGCGCCAAATACGTCCCAGGAGCTACGTTTTTTTGCAGTTTTTGTTTTCGCGAATCCGCCAGAGGCCGCTGTGTACGCTTTTTGAGATCTCAAATTTCTCTCGCGAGTGCCATTCGCACCTGCTCTTCTCGCATAAATCCAGCAGAGGCCGCTGTCGAATGAATGCCTGACTGACTGACCAATCGACTGGCCCACTCTCCTCCTTCCCTAAACCCAATCGATAGTGTTTATAAAAGCACAGATTGACCAGCGCCCACCCACTTCCCTAAACCCAACCGACAGTGTTTTTAAAAGCCCTCACGGGAGCTTGATTTTTACCACGTTTTCAGATTTTACCACATTCTCACCCTGTTATTTACTTGTTTGTTTTATTTTTTGGCTTTTGTCTTTGTTTTACCTGCTTTCTGAAACCGCTCTTTGCCGGACTGTAACTCTGTCGTCGTGGTCAAATCCTCCGTGTCTCAAATCCTCTGACGTACGCAGCAAGGCATTGGACAAACTGGTAACAGCAGAAAATCCACACAAATGTAAGGGTTCAGCTGGTAAGGCGCAAAAAGGAACGACATAATACCGCCCTGTAGCGTTTGTTTAAAAGACGAAATGCAGTCATACGTTCCTCTGCCTACATAATTTGCGATCTCCTGAAATGTATATAGGGCTACGTTTTCAGAATGAGCCTTTGTTGCAATTCCTTCATGTTTTCCAAACACAAATCGATTAAGTTAACTTAATCGTTTTTACAAATTTAAGTGGTTTGAACATAAAAAAATTAAGTTGGCCCAAAAAACCTTAATAATTGTATTAAAAATAACTCATTTTAAATAAGTAGTTTGGATAATCAGCAAACAATCAGCAAACAATTAGTTTTTGAGTGTAGTTACTGAGACATTTTGTATGAATGCATTGAATGAATGCAACAAGTTCACTTCCATGTGAAAGTAGCAGCTGGTTTGTTTTGGGTTTTTTGAAGTGAAAAACACCCTGCTCCCTCATAACACCGAAAGAAACGTCCATGAGCTCTGTATGGCCTCCAGGACCCCCATCATCTGTGTTTACAGGACTCGGAAAGTCATATAAAACACTTTTCCTTAATTACTCTTCTGACCTTTTTATGACGAATTCTGGGCCAAAGACAGAGAGACGTTATTAACATACTGATCTGTTTAAAGAAATATTATTCAATTAGATTGTTCTTTGTTGTCTATATGGTGTTACATTTAGTTAAGACCCGTATAAACAGTTCACTTTGCACTTTTTAAGCTAACAGACATTTTAATACAGTTATTCTATGTCGTAAAGGAGCAATATTTGGCTTTATATTCTCATTCATTTATTATTTGCTCCCAAGCGAATGGATTTGACAGAGGGAAAAAGTTTCATAACTTTATATTTATATACATAAAAATACTGATTCTAAAAAAAAGTCTGTTCCGTCAATTCATTTGTCCATGTATGATAGAAATTCAGAGTTCAATGAAAATAATGGTCTATCAATCTATGAAACGGTGCAGTAAAATGTCTTATCTTTCCGCCCAAAATCAAAGACCAAGAGAAACTGCAACAGCTCAAGTGTTCCAGAGGTTTTGCTTTGACATACAGGTAGAAACATTTACAGGATCAATACGGCTGAGTAACACGCTGTTCCATGGTGGTTCAGAGGCTTTGAGGACAAGTGGTGTACATTACAATTCCTTATATAAAAAAAAAGGATATTAATGTAATTACGTTTTTTTTGCAGTGAAAGCATAAAGATGTTTTAAAGCATAACAGCGCAATCATTTCTGTTTGTACTTTTTACATCATTTGCGACGCTCTTCCGTTTTGTGATGTCTTGTTTCTTGGAGACTGTTTATTTTCATAACAATGGCTGGCACGCTTTTGTATAAGTCATAAAACAGATAATCTATATCGTTATTTGCTCTGCTTAATATGGAGGGATTATTTTATTAAATAGAGGCACTGCATTATATTTGACAGACTGCCAAGTTTGTATGATACTAAATAGATTTTTTTCCACTATTGCGAGGTCACATCTCACAATTGCAACACTGACTACGTTTACATGGACATCAGTAATCGAATTATTTGCCTTAATCTGATTAAGACAATAATATGATTAAGTGTTTACATGAGCTGCTTTTCAAATGTTCCTTTCATGATCCCGTTTTACATGGTATAGCTCATAATTCAAATAACGTCATTGTCAGTGTTCGTCCGCGTCATCCTTTGTTTGTCATGTGCTTTCTTTGTCCTTCTCCCGCCACCGTCATTGTTAATCTGTTCCACCTGTGTTCATCCCTTCTGTGTCATCTGTGTAATCAATCTGTCCTCCATATATACCCTTTCATCTGTGTCCATTGTTGTCCGGTATTTTGGTTCGTCCTTTGCTTCGTTTGGTTCGTGTGGTCCTGTGTCTGCCTGTCTTCCCATATCCTGTATCCGTTCCCGTAAGTGTTAATAAACCCATTTTTGTAAAGTTCCTCCGTCTCCCTCTCGTCATGTTATCCTCCGCCCTCCGGGCGTTACATAATACCGGACCAACAGTTAGCGGCGTGTTTTCCCCCGATTTTCTTTTTATAGTCCTTTTTTCCCTCAGTGTTTTATTTTTCTCCCCCCGTGTTCCCTTTAATCCCGTCCGTCCTTCCGTTTCCCGTCACCACCTGCTGGAGCAGGGGGAAAGCAGCCCTGAGGACCATATCCGAGCGACTGAGAACAGCTTTCCGGGCGACGTGCTCACCCAATGAGCCATCGCCCCCTAGAGCGACAGAGCGGAATTGCGCCGAGATGGAGGAGCTCAAAGTCCCGTCTGACCAGGTGTGTGTGCCGACAACACCGCCCAGAGGGGGAGTCCTGGCGGCTACCCGCGGAATCAGCGAGAGTCCCGCCCACCCCCCCTATGCAGATGGACACCGACTGGACACTGGGAGGCTACTCATTGGCTTCTGGAGCTTTAATTTTAATCACCCGCTGTTTTTAGACAGCATCTACCTGCCGCTGTTTCCAGACAGCAAACAACTGTTTCTACACAGTTTTTTAATCTTCTCTCTAGAAAAAAGCCTCAGCTCCAGGGTCATGAGTAGCTTCCCACGGTCCCCCAGAACTGCAGCCAGTCATCCAGCTCCAGCACTGCTGCAGTCAGCCAGCCCCCCAGCTCACGCTCCAGCTCCGGAAATGGAGCGCGCCTATGGGTACTGCCTGTCTGCGTCACCCTCTGGAGGGTGTCGCCCAGCGTCAGCTCCTACGGCCTCCGAGCTGCGGACTCCACCTCGGCCCTTCGACCCTAGGGCTCCGCGTTGGCTCACTCCTCCCTCGTCTTCGTCGTGGGCCGTCCGCCCACCAGCTCCGCCAGGCTCCCTCGTCCCTCCGGCTCCACCTTGGTCAGTCGTCGCCCTTCCTACGCCTCTGGACTCCACTCATCCGGCTGCACCTCATCGCACCGTCCCACCGGCTGCGTTGAGCTCCTCCATCCCTCCAGCTACGCCTTGGTCCTCTGTCGCTCTGGCTACGCCGCGAGCTTCCGGAACCCCGCCGTCGCCTTGCTCGGGTGAGCCGCCTGCTTCGCCCGGCCCTCAGGAACCTCGCGTCACCTTCGCCCATCGGCTCTCCGTCCCTTCCTTGGGCTCCACCGCCATCAGCGGCGTCTCCCTCGGTCGGCCCCCTGGAGTCAGCAGCCACTCCTCCTCCATGGTCCCGCCCTTCCTCGACTCCGCCCGGGGCCGTCCTTCTGGCTGTGTCCTGGGTCCTCCTGCTCCAGTTCCCTTCCTGTCTCCCCCTTGGACTCCTCCCTTGTACCCTCCCCTTCTACCATCCTCCTTTTTGTTTCCTGTTGAAGGCGCGGGGACCGCGCCTTCAAAAGGGGGGGGTACTGTCAGTGTTCGTCCGCGTCATCCTTTGTTTATGTCATGTGCTTTCTTTGTCCTTCTCCCGCCACCGTCATTGTTAATCTGTTCCACCTGTGTTCATCCCTTCTGTGTCATCTGTGTAATCAATCTGTCCTCCATATATACCCTTTCGTCTGTGTCCATTGTTGTCCGGTATTTTGGTTCGTCCTTTGCTTCGTTTGGTTCGTGTGGTCCTGTGTCTGCCTGTCTTTCCATATCCTGTATCCGTTCCCGTAAGTGTTAATAAACCCGTTTTTGTAAAGTTCCTCCGTCTCCCTCTCGTCATGTTATCCTCCGCCCTCCGGGCGTTACAGTCATTGCGTCACCATGATATCCATGTTTCCTTTGGCACTTTCACTTTCATTCAGGAACATTTCATGCATGCCCCCCCGTGACAAACGAGATATTGGATGCGAGTATGAACTGGTGGAAGATTGTTGTTTTAATGGAATTTGATACCGCACAATGTATGGAAGTATGGAAAAAAAAACTCTGCATTTCACAATGCAGGTGTGTGTGGTCCTTTACTGACTCGGTAGGTGCAGAGAATAGTGTCAAACAGCCATGTGTGTATAGACTATCCTGTCACAAAATGCGGTGAAAATCCTACACGACGGTAATAGTTTGATTAAGGTGTTTACATGTATGTACTGCGACATACTCCACATGTTTTAATTCGATTTCTGTTTAGTTTGATTATGACTTTAGTCAGATTAAGGTCATTAAAAATCGCTGTTTACATGCTAGACTCTTAAGCA
>CAIGQW010054307.1:7163551-7199337 GCA_903798125.1 Danio choprae
CTTATCCAGCATATGTTTTAAGCAGCGGACTGGGAAACATTCATGCACACTCATTCACACATATACACTACGGACAATTTGGCTTACCCAATTCACCTGTACCGCATGTCTTTGGACCCACGCGAACACGGGGAGAACATGCAAACTCCACACAGAACTGCCAACTGACCCAGCCGGGGCTCGAACCAGCGACCTTCCTTCTGTGAGGCCATTGTGCTACCCACTGCGCCAACAAGTTGTTATAAATAAATGACATTACCTACAACACTTTACAACAAAATATTAACATTAAAGCATTCATCTTCTAGATAATTAAAAATGTAATAATACATGTTTTAATTAATAGTCCGGAGGTAGCATGAACTATTAACTAATGTCAATAACAATTAATAAAAAATGCCAGAAATGCATTGTTCAATTAGTCATTTATCTATAAAAAAAAATGAACTAATATGACTAATATGTTACCACAAAACGTTACCACAAATTTAGCCTATATAAAGACTTAATAATATTATTATTATATAGACTATTATTGGATTCATCTATACCATTACTATACAAATATACTATGTATAATAAACACTTATATACAAACTGTGTGCTGTAGGCTAGGCGTCACGCGCGTGCATGTGTCAACAGGACTCTGAACTGAACTCGTGTACCCATGATGCTGCGGGTTAGTCGAAACTTTGACAGGCACGGAAGAGGATACAGAAGCAAGCGAAAACACAAGACATCCTCTGTCAAGCCGTGTTTAGTTAAGAAAATGTACGAGTGTCGATAGCCCTTTGAAAAACCGCGCTGTTCGGTATGCTGTCAGCGATCTCTCGCAGTTCACGAGCATCTTGCACGCGCGGCGGAGTTCAGTGAGTGACAGGTAAGCAAAGGTAAGCGCTCTTCAACAATCCTCTCAGTCTAAGTAAAAAGTTAGTTGGAACGGAGTGGAGTCTTGGTCCTTGTCATCTAAATGTGTGAGTGACGGGCCACCATACTAAAAAGGTTTCGTGATATCTGTTTCATCGCATTGAAAGTTAATGAGCAAACCTATCGCACCCTGGAGCTGTTTGTCAAGCTCTTCGACGCACACTTTGGGTTGCCAGATCTTCTTCTATTACATGCTATATGCAGTAGTAGACTACTGTACTTGACTACCATAATAATACACACTATAACCATTATAATAAAATTTACCCATTAAGGGGAAATATTTGCTCTCAGGAATTAATTTCAAAAGGCATTTTTTTACAACAACCCTGGTAATTGTATATAAGTGATGTCTTGTATGTCAAATAGTATGTCAAACTCATTGTTTTTAACCAGTTATTCAGTCAGTCATAATAGATCAATAACAACAAACTGTTTATTTATGAACAGAGAAGACTCACTATATGAATGTTGTAGCTGTGTGTGTTCAAATAGCCTTTTGTTGATGTGGGTGATGTCTGCTGTGCTGTGCATTGATGCTGACACGAAACAAATATTGGAAAGAATTCCAACAAAGTGTAATTGAATTGAATAATTGTATTTAAAAATAAAATCCATTAAAAATCTATTATTTCAAGGCAGGGATGCAGTATTATAAAATATATACAGTTGAAGACAAAATGATAAGCTCTTCTGTAAGATTTTTGATTCATTTTAAATATTTCCAAAGTGCTGTTTAACGAAGGGAATTTTTAAAATCACATTTTAAACAATCGTTTTAATAACTAATTACTAATAACAAATTTATTTTGTCTTTGCCATGATGACAGTACATAATAATTTACTAGTTTTTTTGCAGTATACTCATATGTAGATTAAAGTGCAATTTAAAGGCTTAACTAGGTTAACTAAGTAAGTTAGATTAATTGGGGAAGTCATTAGGGTAAAGGGATTTGTATGTTTTTATTATTCCAGAAAACTAAAAGAAACAGTATAAATTATTATATATACGTAATATAATAGGGTGGCGCGGTGTCGCAGTGGGTAGCGATGTCGCCTCACAGCAAGAGGGTCGCTGGTTCGAGCCTCGGCTGGGTCAGTTGGCGTTTCTGTGTGGAGTTTGCATGTTCTCCCCGTGTTGGCATGGGTTTCCTCCTGGTGCTCTGGTTTCCCCCACAAGTCCAAAGACATGCTGTATAGGTGAAATGAATAAACTAAATTGGCCGTAGTGTATGAGTGTGTGTGTGAGTGTGTATGGGTGTTTCCCAGTACTGGGTTGCGGCTGGAATGGCATTCGCTGAAATAGAGACTAAGCCGAAGGAAAATTTATATATGAATGAAATATGTACACCAGCGCATTTTGTAGAATTTATATATTTTTAAAGTTTTATTCGATAAAATACAAAAGTTGTAACCTAAAAACTTTAAGATAAGTAAAATAATACTTTTAAATTCATGCAAAAAAACACGCAAACTCCACACAGAAATGACAACCGGCCCAGCAGAGGCTCGAACCAGCGACCTTCTTGCTGCGACAGTGCTACCCACTGAGCCACCATGCCACCTGTTGTATATATTTTATATATATATATTTATTTTTTCTCATTGAATATATAGCCTATTATTGAATTCTAGCTTTTTATTGATTTTTAACTTTTCTGATAAACAAAATAAAATGTTGTAATAAAATATAAAAATTCAAATTATTTACACTATCAAATAAATGTAAAAACCATCATGACAATTATATATATATATATATTTATTTATTTATAATAATAAAACTGAGCAACAAAAAGTATTTTAGTCTTACGGTTTCAGCTATACTTTATCTAAGTGTAATTTTAACTATATCTTGCACGCCGGACATCTATTCATCAAAGTATTCATCTGGGACCATTTAAAGACCTGCTCAAAATCTGGGTATTATAGCAAAGACATAAAGTATAGCATAGCCTTGATATACACCATTATAAGTGACATATTGTCCAATACCAACCCTTAAACGGAGACGGCATCAGAGTGTGAAAATGCCTTTGTTGCTTTATTGATCAGATGTGATTGTTTCCGCCAGCGCAGTCTGATGTGTGTGTAAAAAGAGCGAAAGTGAATGGTAATCTCAGACCATTGAAGTGTTTGCTGAGTAAAGAGATCTGCTCAGCTGTAACAGTGGCTGCAGCTTGTAAGTGAATAATTCAGTTCTCTGTCACACTGTAAAAAAAATGCTGGGTTCCACACAATTCCTTCATGCTGTCCCAACACAAATCGATTAAGTGAACTTAATAGTTTTTTACAAAATTAGGTGGATTGAACATAAAACAATTAAGTTGTCACAAAAAAAAACGTAAGAATTGTGCTGTTTCAACCCATTTTAAATAAGTAGTTTAAACATGCAGCAAAAGTTAGTTTTGAATGGTGAGTTCCACACAATTCCTTCATGTTGTCCCAACACAAATCAGTTAACACAAATAGTTTTTATACATTTAGGTGAATTGAACATAAAACAATTAAGTTGTCCCCCAAAAAACGTAAGAATTGTATTGGTTCAGCTTATATTAAATAAGTAGTTTGAACAAGCAGCTAAAAGTTCAAGTCATTTTTTGAGTGTATGATCTGAAGCCGAGTTTGAGTCTTGTTTCTTTTACAAATTCGGCATGTCCCCGGGCAAAAAAAAAAAGATGTTTCAATTAATACACCACTGGTCATGACTGATTAGTCTGACTGTATCTAATCATTAAAGCGGCTCTTTTATTTGCCTCCTGAGATCTAGTGTCATGCCAGACATGATCCTCATGTTCTGGAACGCCATTTCCAGTAATTACAGCCGAGAATAATCGGGTACTTTTAAAAGGTTTTCATTGAAGTCTGTCATAATCAAAACACTGACTGTAATTTACAAGTGTTATGAATATTGAGTGTTCAGAAAAGCGTCTTTCTTTTGAACTTTAATGACGCAAGGTCTCGATTCTGCTGGAATACGCCGATGCGATCCAACATTGAGCCTTTGTATTTGCTGACACAGGCCGGTATCTGTCAGGCACTGCTTTCTCTCTCTAGAACAACAATAGTTTATATTCATGAGACTGTCACAGGGTTTTGTTGTATTGTTTGTGTTTTGTTTCTTTGATACCTGCTCCGTTTACATTCCTCTGATCATTTTTTAAATCTCTGGCTGTCTCAGGTTGTCAGATATGGACCATAAGCATGTATTCGCAGGATTACAGACGATTTGCTTGGATGTTATTTCGACTCTGAATGGATCCTCCAGTAATTCTTCAAATGCTGACGCCACTGAGCGTCTGTTGGGGGTCATGAAGCAGATTCAGGAACACGGTCACGCTGTTGAACCCTTGATCACTGGATTTATGACCGTCTATCATCATTTCGATTTGGATGCACAGACCCCAGGCAATGGATATCGGACTCTAGTGAAGGTAACTACACGAGTGTTTGCAAATAATTGGACATCATAAAACAGGTTTCACTAGGCGAGATAAATACTGCTGGCTGTAATTTAGTTGCTGTTTTCATAAATCTCAGTGATTTATTATGGTCTGTGTATTTCTGTGGAAGTTATATTTGAATTATTAAAATTTTCTTTAATATTTAGTTCAGGCACCTATTAGTCGGTTGCACAATATTATTATTATTTTATTTCAAGAAAGTCTGTTGTGGAACAAAGCTGTATTTTGTCTGATCAAAATAAAATTGTAATATATTCTATTTATTCATTCATTTTCTTTTCGGCTTAGTCCCTTTATTAATCTGGGGTCGCCACAGCGGAATAAATCGCCAACTTATCCAGCATATGTTTTACGCAGCGGATGCCCTTCCAGTTGCAACCCATCACTAGGAAACATCCATACACACTCATACACTACAGACAATTAAGCTTACCCTATAATTAACCTATAGCAACTGTCTTTGGACTTGTGGTGGAAACCGGAGCACCCGGAGGAAACCCACGCAAACACGGGGAGAACATGCAAACTCCACACAGAAATGCAAACTGACCCAGCCGAGGCTCGAACCAGCGACCTTCTTGCTGTGAGGCGATTGTGCTACCCACTGCGCCACCACGTCACCGACATATTCTATTTATTTATTTAGTTTAAAATTAATTTTGAAAGCAAATTCACCCGTTTGTCTAGTTTTAAGTGTCAAAAATGTTAAGAAATCATTCAAATATACTGTTTTGGTGCTTAAGAATAATTTCTCATTATTGTTAAAGATGACTGACAAAAGCTGTGCTGCTTAATTTTTGTGTGAATATATATGTAAATGTATTTATTAAATATATCTACATTTAGTTGTTAGAAATAATTTTCTTGCTGATTAAATGCATTATTTTATTTAAAATGTAACAGAATTGTTGGTGCCGATATAACCAACGTACATATATCGTAATAAAGACAAAAAACAGCAAAAATAAATATTACAATAAACAAATTAAAGAAACAGTTGTGCATTTAAAACATATTTTTAAAAATATTCATATATAATTATGTTTACACTATCTTAAAATGATAGTTCGCCCAAAAACGACAATTCTGCCATCATTTATTAAACCAGTATTTTTGTTCTGTTGAACACAAAAGAAGATATTTTGATGAATGTTGGAAACCAGTAACCACTGACCTCCATAGTAGCAAAACCAAATACTTGAGAAGTCAATGGTTACCGGTTTCCAGCTTTCTTGAAAATATCTTCCTTGTATATTTTTCTAAAAAGTTTGCAACAAGTCAAGAGTGAATAAATTATGACAGAATTTTCATTCACTACCCCTTTAATATCCAGAAAAGGTCATCATTGATTGTTTTTCCTTTTTTTGATAGGTGGTTCATTCCTGTATCATCCACATTACCCATAAGGCCCGTTACATTGCATCAAACTGCACAGGAGCGTTTTTCCGTATGGACCATAATGTGGCAGAAATGGAAGCGTACTGTAGTGCCCTGTGCCAGCTGCGGGCATTACTTTACCTGGCACAGATATTACTCAATGACAATCCCAACGGTCAGCTCTATTCACAAGAGGAAGGAGGTTTAAGCGAAAGATTTGTGCAAGAGTACATCTCCATGCACAAAGCCTGTTTCTATGGCCGCTGCTTGGGCTTCCAGGTGAAATAATCTGAATATTTATTTTTTTACAAATGCGCACCCATCATGTTTTTTTAACAATACTAAAAGGTATTTTTTGTCTCTTCTCCAAGTTTTCTCCCTCTCTCAGGCCTTTTCTACAGACTGTGGTGATCAGTATGGTGTCTTTTGGAGAAAACTACAAGAAACAGCAGACTGGGTTAGGTAAGTGCAGACTTGGAGAGGCTTATACAAGTATTTACTATTGTGTGTTTGTTTTGCTTGCAAATAGCACGTCGCTTAGATATGAGTGCCATGCATTTATGTCTAATATGCCAAGTTTACACATTTCTACAATCCTGTTTTTGAACTGTAATATCTGTGTTTTTGTCAATGTAAGTCTGAATCTCATCACAAGCATTTCAATGCCCTAAGAAAAATAAATGACCCCTGAGTCTTTATACAGGGTGTGGATGGGGTCTTAAAAAGTCTTAAATTCACTGAAATATGGTGTTGTTGGTCTTAAATCATTTTTAACAGGTATTATTTTTTCTCTTGTTCATGTAAAGCTGACCAATCATACAACCAACAATTTTAAATAAAAAAAAATCTATCTAAAAAAAAACGTTTAACAAAAGATACATTTATTAGGGATAGCTGACATGAAACTGACGTTTCCACACAGTGTCGAAATCCCGAATCGCAAGTGTTTCGAAACACTGCACAGAAGCAATGATCGAAATATTCAGGTCATGTGACTAAGGTGATTCGAAACACCTAGGTCACATGACTGAAGTGTTTTAAAACACCAGATCACATGTCTAAAGTGTTTCCAAACACCAGATCACGTGACTAAACCTCAGCTTTGCTTGAAATAGTTTTAAAACATAACATAACCTGTATAACACAAATACTTCAGCCATGGTGTCATCCTTCCTCCAGCGTGCAAAATTAACTCTTAATATTGATTCAGTATTTGAAAAAGTTTTGATTTAGCATTTGTTTTTACCGCTGTCACTCGTGTCCACGTGTACACACATCGGCGGATCTGCGTGAACAGAGGTGCGCAGTTGTACAAATCTCAGTTGTTGACAGACAGTTTGGGCTACTTATCACAAATATGGGAATTATCGGCCTGACAATTTTTAATTGGATGAACATTTTTTAAGTCTTATGCCTTACCCAGAATATAAAAATACATATAAATACATTTAGATCATCTACTTTAATCATTACTATTGGAATGTGAAGAGACTTTCAACCAGCACAACAAAAACGTTTCTGAAGACAATCACCTACTGCACCTTTAAATTAGCCTCCTTCTGCTCTCAGTCTCTTTCAGCCTTTTTCAGATCTTTAATTAGTGAGGTTTGCTTTCTTTTCAGGCATCGCTGCTCTTTCCTTTTTTACATCGGGCAAATATGTGGTGGACCCTGAGCTGAGGGGGGCGGAGTTTGAGCGCATCACTCAAAATCTCGATATGCAGTTTTGGAAAACCTTTTGGAATATTACAGAGACTGAGCTTTTATCAGTAAGTACAAGACTCTGTGTGAGTACAGATGAAACACAAACAACTTCTGTCATTTTGTATTTACTGTTGTTTTTGTGTTTAGGTTGATATTTATAGTATAGTTTAGTTTTTAAGGGCCTGTTATGCTCATTTTACAAGATCTCAGGTGTCATCAAAATGTTTCTGTAAAGTTTCAGCTCAAAATGATAAATAACAGATTATCATCATATCGTCCCATGCTGTAAATGTCTTTTAGGTGCAAGCAAATACAAGCTGTTCTGTGTGTGTCTTTAAATGCAAATTAGCTGCTCGTGCACAAGCCTCGTGCACACCTGAACGTTTATTGCTTTGTCAACATTTGTGCTCAAGCAGTTTACACTGCCGATGAGCTGAGTGAACATGCGAAATCCTGATATTAGATGGAGATTAATGAAAAACAAATACCCCCGTACAGAAGGTGGAGCTGCACATTTTTGTGCTTCTGACACTCACAGAAGAAGAAGTCACCCTCATGCTTTTTCTTTGTGTAGTTTTTACTTAAGCTTTTCTATTTCTGTTTAACCCCCACCACAACAGCACACAAACACCTGATCAAACGTTTGCGGGAAAAAAACGTATTTTAAAAAAAGCGTATTTATTGTTTAATTATGTTTTTTTTGTTCAGTCAAGTTGCATTAAATATTGGCGATAATCAGAATAAAAAAAATGTGTGTGCTATATACAACTATTAAATGAAGCTTGAATTTTAATGGCATTTATTTTAAACATATAGTATTAAATTGCAGGAAAAAAAGGTCACATTTAAGTTGGTACAAAATATTTTAAATATTGACATTATCCAGAACGGGGCAGCACGGTGGCACAGTGGGTAGCACATTCGCCTCACAGCAAGAAGGTCACTGGTTCGAGCCTCGGCTGGGTCAGTTGGCATTTCTGTGTGGAGTTTGCATGTTCTCCCCGTGTTTCCTCCAGGTGCTCCGGTTTCCCCCACAAGTCCAAAAAAAACATTTGGTACAGGTGAATTGGGTAAGCTAAATTGTCCGTACTGTATGTGTGTGAATGAGTGTATATGGATGTTTAGATTGAGTTGTATAGATGTTTCCCATATGTCCAAACATATGCTGGATAAGTTGTCGGTTCATTCCGCTGTGGCGACCCCAGATTAATAAAGGGACAAAGCGAAAAGAAAAGAAATGAATGAATGAATTATCCAGAACAGAACAACATAAAAATCTGAAAAATATAAGGAACTACAGTATATTTATGATACAAAAGTTTATATACAATTATTAAATAAAACACAAATAGTGCAATAGTGCTCATACAATATTATTTGTTAAGCAATTTACATGCTAAATTGTGTTGAAAGAAAGGTCCTCTGGAAATCTGCATATACAACAGATTCAAGAGTCAAAAAGTCCATAGTAGTGCGAATAGCCAGGCATAACCATAGCAAAAGTTGTGTATTATACAATGTACTAGTGTAAATGTAGCCTGAGTCAATATTAAACTTAGCATACTTTTATGGGTGTCAAAATTAATTATTTCTATTGTGCACCATTGTGTAGATGAGGACGGTTACCAGTTATGATGTATTGACCGTTTTCTAATGTCATTTGTATGGATGGTATACTATGGTGAAGATGAGACGCCTTCAAGTAAAAATGAAATTGAGGATTTTATGAGGAAATTGAATGGAATTGAATCAAAGACATGATAATTGTAATTGAACCAAACCGAACCCTGAGACCAGTGTAACGTCACAATCCTTTTCCTTTTCAAGTAAACTGTCAAACACACACACCGTTTATGACAAAAGATACACACACACAAAAAAAAGACACTCAAGTTGACAATGTCAGATATGTCCAATAGTGTCTGGCAGCAGACTTGCGCATGCACTCTCAAGAAGTATAAACCAGGCTTTAGGCACATGCACTTTCTTTGCAAGTGATGTCCCTGTGAGGGGTAGGGTTAGGTGGAGACGTTAATAGCGAATGTAGCTGAGGGTGCATGACTGAGAGTGCACATGCAGCCAGACGCTTCTCATTATCTCTGTGAATGTAAATATTTGAAAAGAAAGTACATGTACCAGTATATAAGATCTATGAAACGGTGTCACTTGGAAATGGCAACAACACACTACTAACACAACTTAGGCTGTTTTTTTAATTGTTTGAATTCGAGATTTTATTCACGAAAGAAAAATCTGAACTCCAATCTTGGTGTTTGAGGGCATTTAGAAGAGTGCTCACTGAAATAGAGGCTTTATGAATTTGCATATCTTTTTTTCTGCTCAAACTGAATTACAACTTGCAGCAACGATACAAAGTGTAAATGGCACAATACTGTTCATCTAAAGTAATGCATCTTTACTGAATAAATACACCGACTTTAAACTGAAACCGAAGATGAATTGAATTGTCACTTTCTTGCTATTTTTTCTTTTCTTTATTCTTTTAAAGGGTTTGACTAGGATTACCTCCAGTGTGGTGCAAGTGAATGTAACACTAACTGTTCCAGCTGAGAGTCTGAGTTTGCCTCTGGCCTCTGACCCCAGTCTCTCAGTCGCTGTGAAGCCTCCGGTTGCACACTGGGGCCCCGGGCCGGTCAATGTGCGCCTGATCTCA
Source organism: Danio choprae (assembly GCA_903798125.1). NCBI lineage: Eukaryota > Metazoa > Chordata > Actinopteri > Cypriniformes > Danionidae > Danio > Danio choprae. The sequence continues at coordinate 7,173,697 of CAIGQW010054307.1, forward strand.
CACGTTCTCCGACAAGGACAGGTTTGTGTGCTTTATCAAAAAGAAAGAAAATCATCTCAGTTGTGTACATCCAAAACTTCAGGAAATAACCCCCCCACACACACACACATATAGATCATTAAAAACGGCATTGTCAATGTTGATATTGGGGCTTTATACCTGGCGGGCACCTTGACGTCTAAGTGACATCAAAAAACATGTACAAAAATGCATATCGATTTGATGTCAATTGACTAATTTGATGTCCAAACACCATCAAACTGACATCTAATACTGGTGTCAAAAATTGTCAACATTTTTTTAAAAGGATAAACTTTTGATATATTTTGTCGCCAGTGTTAGATGTCAATTTGATGGTGTTTACATACATTGTAGGGACACAAAATCCATTGTAAATTTTGAATTGAAGCTTTCAGATGTATAAAACTTCTCTTATATTATAATACTTATTGTGTCATTATTTTGGTGGTCAAAATGGCATCAATGTGTGGATGTCAAATGGATTTCATGGTTTCGACCTCAAATCGATTTACCTTTTTGACATGTTTGATGTCAATGTCAATTTGATGTCGTTTTGGCATCAAAGTGTCTGCTGGGATAATGACTGAATGCTAATGCTATAAAAAAACTTGCTTAACATCCTCCATGTTTAACCTCTTCTCACAGGACAGTGCCGAACTGTTGGCACTTTCTCGTCCAGAGGGTCCTCAGCTCTCTCTGTCAGGGGGTTTCAATCGTCAGACAGCTCCTCTTTCTCCATGCCTGCTTATACACTTCCATGGAGGTGGATTTGTTGCACAGACTTCAAAATCACATGAGGTATGGCTATGGCAGTGTCATCTTCCTGTATAAAGTTTCTCACTAGATGTTTCTATTTCTATTTGTTGTGGTCTCTATAACCTGTCCACTGCCAGTTTACCCTATAGGATTTTGGCACCCCGGATTGCCTTAAAGTGATAGTTCACCCAAAAATGAAAATTCTGTCATTAGTCCCTTTCACACAGTGATACCGATAAATATCTGGAAAATTACCGGAACGACTTTACCGTTAAATAAATTTAAAAAAAGGTGTTCACACAGGACGTTCTGGAATTTTTCCGGAAAAGACCATTCACACATCCATTCCAAAATACCAGTAAATTCTGACATCATTAACCATAAATGTGCTCTAAACGGCCGCACTTGTATTTTAAAACATTAGGGAGTCACGTGGTTGATGGTTTCACTTTTGTTTTAAACTTTAGCATTCATGTAGCTGCTTTTGTCCAAGAGACAGACCAAATAACTATAGAAAAAAAACTGTCCGAAAGCAGAGGCGCTAATCGTAGCTAAAAACAGCTTTGTTTACACATCTGACTACATTACAAATGCTGATGATGAAGGAACACTTTCGGATGTCGAGATGTACATTTGAGTTTGTGCTGCAGCATGTGAGATGCTTTTTGAAAGGAAAGACTACCGGTGTTGTAGGAGCTCAAAATCTGACTGTGCGGAGCGCTTCTTCACATGCATGTGCCTCACACAGCTAAACACAGAGTGTGCAGGTAAACTCACAGCGGTTTATCTTAAGCATTTTATCGATAATAGTTTTCACATTTGGCATTAATAATGAACAGAAACGTTATCTAACTAACAACTAGTAGCTAAATGTGTCTGGAAAAGTATTTACAGGCTTTTGTTTTCATAAACAGCACGGACATGAATGCGTATGAATGTTCTGATTGGCTGGAGTAGACATCTCACATCAGTGCATTCTAAACGTGAACGCACTCTATCCAGCAATCTTCCTTCTGCGTTCACACAGAGCAGCATTCCAGCAAATTACAGGTAAATGTTACAACCTCTTTCCGGAAAATTGCTGGAAGGAATTTACTGGTATTTTCAAGAGGGCCTGTTCACACATTGTTTTCACACAAAAAGTCTGTATGTGTGAAAGGGGCTATTAATTGCTCACCCTTTACGTGTTCTAAACGTGTTTGACTTTCTTACCCTTTTTGAACACAAGAAGATATTTTGAAGAAAGCTGGAAACCTGTAACCATTGACTTTCATAGTATTAGTTTTTCCTACTCAACAGAATAAAGAAACTCATAAAGGTTTGGAACCACTTTTGGGTGAACTATCCCTTTAAAGGAATAAGGAAAGTGGTCCAAAAAAATTGACAAAAGGCACAGATAGGTGTAAATGGGAATGAGTCTCCTTTGTCTACTTGTGATCCCATTGACCAATATGCATTATAATACCAGGTGAAAACAGGGCCTTTGTCTCTATTGTAGAATTATTTAAAGAGCTGGTCTAAAGATCTAAATGTGCCTATCCTGTCGGTGGACTACTCTTTGGCTCCAGAGGCCCCGTTCCCCCGCGCTCTAGAGGAGTGTTTCTACGCCTACTGCTGGGCCTTGAAGAACTGCCACCTGCTGGGTTTGTATAACACACCACTTTCTAGATAGAAACAACTGGTATTGAGTAATTGTTCTTTAGAACTTTTATTTATTAAGTAATTCAAAAATATTATATATATATATTTTGGGTAAAATATATCCCTTTAAGACTCTAAAGAGCTACTTCAAAATGTGTTTTAGTTGTGTGAGCATAATAATAGATATGGACATGACAAAGAAAATGTACATTTTACTTCACAGGCTCGACAGCAGAGCATGTTTGTTTGGTGGGAGACAGTGCAGGCGGTAACCTGTGTATAACCGTATCTATGAGGGCGATGTCTCATGGTGTACGTGTTCCTGATGGGATTGTGGCAGCGTATCCAGCGACTCTACTAACAACAGACGCCTCACCATCTAGACTGCTCACTTTAATCGACCCTCTGCTGCCTTTGAGTGTGCTCTACAAGTGTATCGACGCCTATGCTGGTGAGTCACAGTACAGATTGTTTCAAATCAACTTAACAGTAATAAACAACAGCAAAACTGTAAAGTTCAGAATCAGAATCAGAATCAGAATGGGTTTTTATTGCCAAGTGTGCTTACACTCACAAGGAACTTGTTTTGGCTACAGAAGCTTCCAGTGTACATAAAGTGACAAGTGACAACACGAAATAAATATGAAAAAGACGACACACATTAAACAGAGATGCAATCAGACAAAAATCTCTGGATGATGAATTGTATGTACAGACAAGTTATAAGGTGCTGTGTACAACTGCGTAGAAGAAGTATTGCACTGTAAGTTGTTATAAGGTGCTGTGTACGAGTGCGTATGAGAAAGTATTGCACATTTATTGCACAGTAGTAGAATATTTAACTGTTCATGAGGTAGATGGCCTGAGGAAAGAAACTTTTCCTGTGTCTGGCTGTTTTTGTGCTTGGTGCTCTGTAGCGCCGACCAGACGGTAACAGTTCAAACAGGAAGTGCGCTGGGTGTGAGGGGTCCAGAGTGATTTTGTGAGCCCTTTTACTCACTCTGGAAGAGTACAGTTCTTGAAGTGTAGAAAGGGTAGTGCCAGTGATTCGTTCAGCTGTCCGAACTATTCGCTGTAGTCTGCGGAGGTCAGTTTTGGCAGCTGAGCCGAACCAGACGGTGAAGTTGCAACATTCTCCAAATAAATAGCAGTGAAATATATTAACAACTTCAGTGAAAGCAGCTTAACACAAAACAATACAATGCCTCTAATCATTTAACATATTCATGAGAAGATACTGTTGTTTTATTGGAGAAAAAGGATAGGGGCTCCTCATAAATGGGCTGATTGTGAACAAAATAATATATATTTATGTCCAGATTTCATTAACATATCGATATATATTCAGTGACTGACTGCTCTCACACAAATAAACCCACACACAGAGTGTGATGTACTCTGAAATGCCCACATGCAAAATAATCATATATCATTTGACAAATAATATTTTAACAAAATGAGTAGATTCTTTGCTAACATTCTTTTCAACTGAAGTGGTAGAGAGGTGTATTTTTAGCTAGGAAGTGGTAGAGAGGTGTATTTTTAGCTAGAAGCAAGTGAGGTATCTTTAAGCCACCAGAGTAGTTTGTAGTAGTTTGCTCTTGTGTTGTGGATAAAATTTACAAAAGGGGCCTACAGAGATGTAATTGAAGTTGTATTTTGTAGTTTTAATGTATATGAAAACACAGGCAGAAATTAATATTAACATCTGTACGTTTTTGTAGCTTATTTGCATCTTTTCACTTAAGACAAATCACAGAAAGAGCTGAATGATATGACATGATGTATAAACGCGCATTAAACACGTATACTCTACATGTGTTTGTTGCCTCATTACAAACATAGGGGCCAAATTTCACAATATACGCATTAAGCTAATATAAGATGCATTTATACATACATGCCTCTTTGGGGTGACGCTAAATAAATTTATAATCCGTTTATCCTGCATTTTGCATAATAATGAGCTGTGAACATGCTGTAGTCATGCATGGCTACCTGCTTCACAAAACCCAACTTTTATTCGGTTTAAAATGCAAAGATTCACATGCGCAGTGTTACTTGCTTATTTAAAGCAGTATTATTAACTCATTGTAATACTACTTTATTTAATTCCTAACATCATTTAAATTGGATTAGAACATTTCGTATAGTGACAGTGCTATTCGGCTCTATATTTGAAATGCTAAAGTGCCCAATTTTGCTTTTTGGATATAAATTTCAATGTAGTGTTTAATGTAGCTTTTTGAGAATGTTAACGCTCTCGCTCTGCAAATATTCAAAGATCAAAAATGAATGATAAATAGAGTTATTCATTGGTCTTCATTGGTTGTATGTAAAGAACTTTGACCCTCAAACACTGTACAACTGAAGGTGAGTTTGGTTTGTTATGGTAACATGTTAAGAATGCACTGTTTTTAGCACTGTTATAAAGCAAATCCAGTTTTATATACTTTTTGAGGACTTGGGCTTCAATTGAAATGATAAAACTGACAATATTGTTGTATATCACTTCGTAGATTAGTGCCGAGGAAGCCTCTTATCTAAAATTCATATGGTAGGGGGTATTTGGTTTCTGATTCTTGCTGTAATGCTGGGTTCACACCAAACGCGAAGAGAACTCGAACATCGCTTCACTTGCTTTAATTTACTCTTGGTATGCTTTTCACCTCATGCAAATTGAATTTTCAACTTTGAAATTCAAGCTGAGTTTTTAAACTTGTGCAGAAAATGCGATTGAGGTGAATTTTACACGTTTGTGGTATTCTACATCATTAGCACTGCCCAACAGAAACTTCACTATATTCGCAAATTTGCATTGTAAGAAATGTACTTCTGTGAATACTTAAAATCACATTCTGTGTGAACGAAACATAAGTAAAGAACCATCTGACCAATCAGAGCAGAGGACTCTGTGAGTGGATCCTTTAATGAAACTTTTCAGACACTATGAGGAAAGAAGTGATGCAGATCACTGAACTGACCTAAACTGAACTTCAACTCTTCGCAGTTTCAATTTACTAGAACTTCTATGTTAAGCTGCTTTGATACAACATCTACAATCTACATTGTGAAGGTGCTGTAGAAATAAAGATGAATTGAATTGAATATGCAATTAGGAGACAATCAAAGTGTTTTCAAAGTGATGTAAACCAGCAAAATTAGAACTTTTGGGACACTTTAAAATGTCTATCTACTGCACTTTCATGATTGCTTGTTTTATGTCGGTCACACTTTCCATCATCAGGTTTGAGCTGTCGGTCAGTACAGCCAGCTCAGCAGTTGGACACCCTGGCCGCTCTGGGACAGGACACAGTAAAGATGCTGAGTAAATTTGCCCAAGGAGCAACAAACTGGATTCAAACTTTACTAGAACCAAAAGCACCACCATCATCCTCATCAACAGCCTCTGCAACCACTTCATCAAACGGTCCTTCATCTTTTATGCCACATTCTGTAGAAGCATCACAAGAAGTCAAAGAATACCCAGAAAACTTTGAGCCACTGCGGTCCAGTTGTCTGGTGGATATAAAGACGCCTTCCACACCGATTATGAAGAACCCATTTGTTTCTCCACTTCTTGCTCCAGACAGTCTTCTCAAGGGGCTTCCTCCAGTGCATATAGTGGTAAGGCATTGTGAGCCTGTGGTGAATCTGCACTTTGAGCAAACTATTATTTTAATCCTTTGATTCTTCTCCTCAGGCCTCCGCATTGGACGCCCTGTTAGATGATTCAGTGATGTTTGCCAAAAAGCTGAGGAATATGAACCAGCCAGTGACGCTCACTGTAGTGGATGATCTTCCTCATGGATTCCTGAGCCTATTACAGCTCTCCAAAGAAACCCAGGAAGCAGCTGATATTTGTGTGAAGCGAATCAGAGAAGTCTTGAAACAGGAGGAACCAACAGCTGATCAGAAGCAGTGAAACATTATTAAGACAGTTTTATGCTTGGGAAAGTCCGAGAAATAGTGGACTTAAAATAGTCGAAATAGCTTCAAAACCAAATAATTATTGAAAATAAAGATGGCCATGTGACTCATGTGACTGGCACAGAGACTTGGAGAGCAATACGTCTATTACACGTCTATTATACGTCTAACTTCTGTCAGGTTTACATTTCTTTCAAGGCACAAATATTTAGATCAAATAAACTTGGCAAGTTTATGATGAATAAACTTGGCAAGTTTAAAATGAGCAGTTGGCAAGACGTGGGAATTTGCAATCCATCCAAGCACTTTATGCAGCAAAAAAAGTCTCTTATTAATTCAGTCATGTAAAAATAGACCTAATTTAGTATACACTTCACACTGATACTGACAATGCATATGAGACAAATTTGGAAATACTATCGTTCATCCAAAAATGAAAATTCTGTCATCATTTATCATTAAGATGGTCTTTTTAAGAGGCTATTCACACAGAATGCGTTTTCCTATCAATGCGCTATTTTACCATTGTTTTTCTATGTAAACACATGCTTGGTGGACATAAATGACAGCTAAGTATGGAAAGTTTGAAAGTTCAAAAGCCTTTTAAAGCCACAGTCACACTAGACTAAAAGGGGAGGGATAAAACCAGATGATGGGACCCTGCTAAATGAGTGAATCCTCCGAGGTCAAGTTTAGATCTTCTGCTGGTCTCGCGTGTCGATGTGACACAAATTCACAGGTCAGAGTTCACCAAGTTTAGAGCTCTGAAACGCAGTGAAATCTGATACTTTTCTTACAAGCTTGTGTTTCCGGTCTGGTGCATTAATCTGCGTATGAATGGAAGTCAATGGGGCAAAAATTGCAGTCTGACCACACCTTAAACAACATGCAAAAACAACATGTTCTTCTTGTGTTTGCCCGTTTTATATTTATTTTTTTACTTTCTGGCTTTCCATACATGAGCACTGTGTTTTTAAGATGCCATGTCAAGTTAAAATATTTTCAGCTTTTACATGCAGCGCTGCTCATCAATGTCAGTTCCAAAGCAGTGGACCAATCGGAAGGACTCAGCATTATGAGCTCCTGTTTGAAGATGCAAGTTGGCATGACAACTGTTTTATTTGATGGCAACATGATTTAGAACATTCATTGAGTGCTGTGTCAATGGCTAATGTGGGAAACTGGTAGTCATTGACTTCCACGTTTACTTTCCTATGTACAGAGAGCCAATAATCCCTCTGAAGTGGTATCCTACGTTTTTCCAGAGCTGTAGCCACATTTTAGTTTGTAGCCACACTTACTTTAGTAAACCATAGTAGATCACAAGTGGTTTTAAAAAACGTCATTTGAAGTTTAACCAATAGAAGCTGGGTCTCAGGCCTCATTTGATTGGATGGACCAGATGTCAGAGTGGGCCAGTTGAAACTTTCATATATGAATATAACTGACTTGTATATAACTGACATCATTATTGAGATATACACTGAATTGGGTCTTTTTAGTACATACTATGTAAAAACGAATGCCTTTTCTGGTGGGTTTTCATATATGGATGTATTGTTGATGTCACAATACCAAAGTCTGAACCCCTGAGGCTACAGTATGTCCAGTTTTACATCAGAGTGAATAGTTTTTAAGAGATTCACAACGACCACTGTTCTGTTCTGACCAACATCCATGTCTAAACATCCACCATTGTGCCTGTAGTGATGCAATATTATCTGCCCAAGCTGCTTTCGCACTGCAAACGAACTCCTTTTTAAAGCAACTTGCACTGTGAACTTTGTGTCATAGTTTCTGATTTCTTGTTTGAGTCGAAATGAAAAAGAGTCGAATGTTTAAACGTAGGGGAACAAATGCAACGTTACTTTCTGTTGTTGGATTTTAAAAATGCAGCATTTTTTCCATCGATAGTAGTACATTTGATATTACTCTTTGCACTAATATTGGTCAGTAAAGCAGCACAGATTTTCATGCTTTATATATAATAACAAAAATACCTAAATTGGCCCACAAAAGATGCCATTTTAGTCCAGTGCAGCTTGTGACCTAAAATAACTTTACATTGAAAGTTACAATGTAAAATAGAGCATAATTTTAAAATGTACAATTAATTTTACAAGGATATATGTGTGTGTGATTATATGAGGATGCAGTTCTGAGCTTTACACCGTCGTGTCTTTTCATACCCTTGTCTATACTTGAGCTTTTATATTAACACATTACCTCATCTTTTTTTCAGGATGAACTGGCCAGACGCACAAGTACATTTTCCTTTAAGTAGTAACCAGTTCGTGTCATAATGCAGTAAACTAAAAAGCTGAAATGAGATTTTAACATAATTAGATTCAGAACATGCTGATCTTTATTTTCTTTTCCTTACAACACCGAAGATGTTTGTTCTAAACTGTATATTTTGGAAAAAGATTTAGATGAACTGAATGTCAAATGCAATAATAAATACTCCACTGTTTTCATGAATGGATCTTTGTCTCAGTGCTTTTTGTTGATGTTGCTTTTTAGTCTGTTTTTACTACTTTAGTACAACGGGCCTCACGGTGGCGCAGTGGGTAGCACGATCGCCTCACAGCAAGAAGGTCGCTGGTTCAAGCCTCGCCTGGGTCAGTTGGCATTTCTGTGTGAATTTTGCCTGTTCTCTCGTGTTGGCGTGGGTTGCGGTATAGGTGAATTGGGTAAGCTAAATTGTCAGTGGTGTATGTATGTGTGTGTGAATGAGTGTGTATGGATGTTTTCAGTGATGGGTTGCAGCTAGAAGGGCATCTGCTGCGTAAAACATATGCTGGATAAGTTGGCGGTTCATTCTGCTGTGGCAACCCCAGATTAATAAAGGGACTAAGTCGAAAAGAAAATGAATGAATGAATGAATACTTTAGTACACAAAAAATACTAATTCAAGGGACAAAACAATTATGAAATCATTTGTTATTATTAATTAGTTACACTTCACAATAGGGTTAATAGTTTATGATTAACATATCAGAGCAATACATTTGTTACATTTATGAATATGTAACTTAAATCTTTTAAAATACAACTGCTCGATGTTGGTTCATGTTAGCTCAATGTAATTAAATATATTTACAAAAACATTTTGTTAAGTCAAAAGTTGTATTTCAATGTTGAAACTAGCATTATTTTAAATGAACAAATGCTTATGTTTTCTCATGTTAACTACTGCAGTTAACAAATGAAAACCTATTGTACAGTGTTGTCCTATTTATATGTCAGTAAAAAAATACATAGGCGACTATACGCCTTTTCCAATACTGGCAGCACTCTTGCTGTCCTGGGTTGTCACTATTCATTTTATGTAACTCCATTGCTTGAACTGAATGATTAAAACCTATTCTGAGCACCGTTTGGTTTGTTGGACTTTCAAAGTCTGTTATTTGACCTTCACTCAAATGTCCTTTTACTTCGTGTCCGCTCTTTCAACCCCGCTTTATTTTGACGTAGTGACTGACAGAAAAACAGACCAATAGCCATTTAGCTTCTGTTCCGTCGAGCTGAGAGTAGGAGGAACGGCATATGAATCTGATTCGTTTACTTGATTCGGTTCTTTCGAAGGGATTATCTGAACGAACTGATTCAAATACTCGCTAAGTAATTCGTTTACGTCTTAAATTTACGTTTTGTTATCGAAAGATGCTAAATTATTAAAAACGGCTCGGTACCATTCATTCCGACTCGTAAACAAATAGTTCAGACTGGTTTAATTAACAAATTCACTGAAGGGATTCGACTCTGAAAGAATGATTCATTTCATTCACAATACATAGATGGACACACGTGGTTCTGTAACCAGGAGAACCGTCCTCTGAGAAGCTCAACGTGAGTTGTCATTGATTCATTCATTGTCATTGAGCTTTTCTCAAATATCTAGCACCCCTCCGTGTAATTTCTCTGCTAGAAAGGTTCTTATTTGTTAAATCTAAACGGCATTTGTATTGCATACATATGTAATATCTGGCGAATAACATACAGATTGTGGCATTTAGCTTGTGAGCTAATTTATCAATGAACTGTTAGCTGAAGTAACGTTAGTTGTGTTTTTAAGCTAAATAATCGTCTTCTAATAATCAGCTTCTAATCGTCTAAAATATACAAATCCGTTGTATTTCTTTTTATTTTTAATATAAGAAAAGACGTTGAATGACTTAAGCCTAAACATAACATGCATAACTGTTAATAGTCCACAAATGAAAACAACTGGCCTAACTTCCCCAAGCTGCTGATTATAGTTTATTATTTCGATTAGTTCAACGTGTTTTTCGACCTGTAATTTCTGTCCTGTATCAGTATGGGCAGTGTGTTGGCTGCCAGCGCCCCGAGCCCACCTCCACCAGGGCCAGGTGCCGCAGGTTTGGTGTCGGTGCCGCCAGGATTCACGATGCCCTCCGTCTCACCGGTCTCTGCCCCGAGCAGCTCTTCAGCCGGGCAACAGGAGACCGAGCCTCCCCTTCCAAACCCCGGAGGATTTGAAGAGTGCCATCGCAAATGCAAAGGTAAACATTATTACTTTATCATTAAAAAGAGAGAGATTATAAACATATTTATTACCTGATTAATCGGGCATCTACCTGTACAATTTAAGTTTTGTAACGTGTACTGCATTGTTTTCAAATGGTACAATAATGAATTCTGAAATGATCATATTTGCTGGTTTAAATAATACTGCTCATTATTTAGGGTGTATGAAAGAAACCAGCTCTTGGACAAGCATGCATTTAGTACAGTACAAACAGCCATTTTTTTCTTTCTTTTTGAAAAACCATTACAATTAAAAACAAACCAACCAGCTACTAGACTGGTTACACATTACAAAATTTGATTAGAAGCAGAAAAAATATATAAAAAATGAGACAAAGGTTTTTATTTATTGAACCTAACTGTTGCGCTCTGTACATTTACATTACATTATATATTTAAAAATATATAAACATAGAAATTATGTCTATATTCTTATTCTATGTTTTTGTATTTGTGTTAAACCTTTAGTGAGCCTTTTCATGTTTTATCAAACTAATGTCTGTCCCTCAGAGGTTTTTCCTGTGCAGATGGAGGGTGTCAGACTAACAGTGAACAAGGGCTTGAGCAATCACTTCCAGGTTAGTTCAGTGAACATGTCTTGGGCCATGCTGTTGAGGCAAGCCTTTACAATTGTGACAGTTTTCTCTAGCATCACCATAATCATATCTTGTTTTAATTCATAGGTGAACCACACAGTGTTGTTAAGCACTCAAGCAGATTCCAGCTACAGATTTGGAGCTACTTATGTGGGAACCAAACAAACAGGACCAGGAGAGGTACACATATTTACAAAAATATACACATATTTTTAACAAAGTTTCATTAAAAATGTTTTTTCATTTTTCATTTTCCATTAAAATATTTACTCTAATATCTATATTTTGCTATCAGGCCTTTCCCGTCATGGTTGGTGATATGGACAACACAGGGAGCTTAAATGCACAGATTATTCATCAGATCACAGACAGAGTACGCTCTAAATTTGCCTTCCAGGTGGGTGCTTATATGTGAAAATACACACTTTTTTGCTTTGTTCAGAGAAAAAAAAAGCAGATATTTGATCTTGTGTATAACAGAATGTTTACAGACATTATAATCATATACTTTAGATACATTTAGATTAAAACAAGTACTCACAGGCATATTATAATTGGTATTAATTGCATTTTATATGTGGGTTTTGTAATATAAGTTGCTGCATATTTTATATGATAAAATTACAATACTACTTTAAAAAAAGGTAATAAATGACTGGAGTGTTTCTAATAATATAATGCATCTTAATCAGACTCAGCAGCAGAAATTTGTGAACTGGCAAGGAGACACTGAATTGAAAGGAGAAGATTTCACTGCTGCTGTGACTATTGGAAACCCAGATGTGTTGATGGGATCAGGTAATTGTCACCAGTTTCATCCACGTTTGTTTGTGCTACATTTTTAGGGGGTTATTTTAGTAGTGCAGGGTCTTAAAAGCCTTCTATTTACTGACATATTGTATTGTGGGTCTTAAATCATTTTAAACAGGTCTTAATTTTCCTATGTCTATGTAAAGTTACCCATCCGATCCCCAGCAATCCATCTCAATAGAACTTTTAGCAAAAACTTAATTAACTTAGTTTACCAATGTGATTTAAATAACATTGTGCATACATTTAGTTTATTATCATTTTTTTAACTTGTCAAATAAAAAAAAGAGAAAGATTTTGTTGGAAAAAAGTGCATGTAAATAACTAGAATTTAAAACAATGTGTTAATGGCTAAGAAATAACCTAATAATCTAATAATAATTAGATATTTTTTGGATGAGGCAAGTAAAACTGGGCCATTAGAAGAAATGCTTAGTGTTTAGCCCTGTATAAGTCTGAAATTTCACATATAATGCTCTTAAATAGTGTTAAATTTGACTTGAAACCTGCAGTAACCCTCATATTTAGCCTTCAGTTAACTTTTCTAACGTTTTTTTTCTCACCTCTTGTCCCGACGCTCACAGGAATTGTTGTAGCTCATTATCTCCAGTCTGTGACTTCATCGCTGGCATTAGGAGGAGAGCTGGTGTATCATCGACGGCCAGGAGAGGAGGGCACAGTCATGTCTCTGGCTGGCAGATATACAGGTAATCACTTAGGAGAAGAGAGCAGCAGGTGACAGTATCAAGTTGTCATAGCACAATAAATGCTGCATCTTCTATTACAGTGTTGATTTCAAGAAAACACTTTAATAAGTTGAATAAATCATACAAAATAAAACTAAACTGTGTAACGTTATATTGTAAAGTAAATATATATCATATATAATGTGCAGGCGACACGGTGGCTCAGTGGTTAGCACTGTTGCCTCACAGCAAGAAGGTCGCTGCTTCGAGTCCCGACTGGGCCAGTTGGCATTTCTGTGTGGAGTTTGCATGTTCTCCATGTTGGCGTGGGTTTCCTCCGGGTGCTCCAGTTTCCCCCACAGTCCAAAGACATGCACTATAGGTGAATTGAATAAACTAAATTGGCCATAGTGTATGTGTGTGCGCGCATGTGAGAGTGTATGGGTGTTTCCCAGTACTGGGTTGCAGCTGGAAGGGCATCCGCTGTGCAACATATGCTGGATAAGTTGGTGGTTCATTCCGCTGTGGCGACACCTGATGAATAAAGGGACTAAGCCAAAGGAAAATGAACGAATGAATATAATGTGCACAAAAACAACCATAAAGAAGATGACAGTTTAATGTTAATGTTAGTTTCAACACAATCTCACAGCAGTTTAAAACTGTTTTAGATTTTGGCCAGTTAGTGGTTAAATAGTGCTGGTAATTGACCTTCATGCTTTTCAAACAGTATATTTACATTTGTTTCATTAATTAATTTAACAATACCCAAAAATGAAAATTCTGTCAGCTTAGAACCCGTTAGAACACAAAATAAGATATTTTGAAGAATGTTTGAAGCCGGTAACCGTAGACTTCAATAGTATTTTCTTTTTTTTTGCTACTGTTGAATGTATGTACTATTTACTATGGTAAATTTTGAGTTAATTGTGAATTTTGAGTGAACTATCCTTTTAAGTAACCATGAACAATACATTTGTTAGAGTATTAATGTTTGTTAACATTAGTTATTAAAAGTACATATATATTTACTGTTAATAAATGTTAGCTGAGTATAATATTATATAAATAATATTAACAGATACATTTTCAAATTATTATTACCTTATATTAATAGATGTTTAATTAAATAAACACTTCTTACATTTTCGTCAAAATCCACTTCATGTAAACTGATAGCAAGAATAGTAATAAATAAAACTAAAATAAAAAAATATGTATATATTTTTAGACATCAGAAAAATTTTTTATTTTTATTTTTAGGTATTATTTCTGATCTGGCATGCTTGCGCTTCAAATATAAATGTCAATAATTGTCAAGTTTTTGAACAATATAGACCCTTTTTACATTTCCAGGTTTCTCAGTAGCGAAAGGCGTCATAGTTGGGTAAACATAGAGCTCAGTGAATCGGAGAGTACAACAAATCATTTATTTACAATCCTATTTGCTGAAATAATAAAAGAAAAGACTTTCAGAAAAAGGGAAAAAATAGTGCGAGACTGATAACAACAGCCAGAGGAGAGAATAACGTCAAATTTACTCTCAGCCCCATAGATACTGCATTAGAAACACCTCGCACAAGCGGTAATTCGTTTTTTGTAATTTGATGCAAAGATGATATAATACATTCAAAAATGCATATAAATGTTCATACATTTAAAAAAAAAATTAATATTAAAAACTTTTAAGGATTTAAGATGATGACCATTAAACGTGTCTTGTAAAAACGGTCCATTAATGCTGTAACTAATGAAAATAAAAATGTGTTTAAAAACAGGCAGCAACTTCATCGCCACATTGACACTAGGAGGAGCTGGAGTTCATGCCTCTTACTACCACAAAGCCAACGATCAGGTAAATGTTCATCAGCAGTTCGAGTCAGAATGAGAAATGTTTTATGGCTTCATCATGACATTTGTTTTTTTTTTTTGCTGTTAGTTGCAGGTTGGAGTGGAGTATGAAGCGAGCACTCGCATGCAGGACACTAGTGTAACATTTGGGTACCAGCTGGATGTCCCTAAAGCCAACCTAGTCTTTAAAGGTTGGTACATACAAACACATTTATCAACATCTATCATCAGCATATTTGAAGAGTTAAGAGTTATTTTCACCAAGCCTGAAGCTTACCTTTTGCCCAAGGAGTAGATATCCTCCAAATTTAAAATATTACAAATTATTTGCCTTTTCCTAATTAATAGATACAAGGACACATTTAAAAGCTGAATGATTTATTTGAATGCAGAATGTACGCTGTATATTGTTTGTAATATTTTGAACAGTCTTTATTTTATAATAATATTTTTTTATTATGTACTAGATGCAGTTTATTGTATAAGCAAAATACTGGTCATAACCATAATGTCTTTTGTCTTGAAGCTTATTTAATCAAATGTGCAGCGCTCATATTTTATTTAATTAAGTTTAACAATCACATTAAGCCATATACTTTGAAGATCCTTGACATTCACAAACAGCTGTATTACATGCTACATTAAGAATAATATCCAGAGAAGCAAAAGATGTGCTCTTTAAGATTGTTATAGCACTATAAATTGTCACACATACTCCTCGATACATTTTAAAGCTCTCTCTCTCTCACACACACACACACACACACACACACACACACACACACACACACACACACACACACACACACACACACACCTATTTTTACTTGCAAATGACTGTCAAAGCTTGTCAACAAGGAAGAGGGCTGAGGGCATTATGCCATCATCGTGAACAAAGTGTGCCACATACACACTGCAAAGTTTCAGGTGTGGTAACTGCCTTTAAATGTTTAGATAGGTCATTGTCTACATTAAATAATGGTGAATGATAGTGTGCTAACTAGGGCTGCACAATATATCGTTTCAGCAGCGATATTGCAATGTGATCATTCGCAATAATGTTGAGTCTGGATTATAATTGATCATTTCAAAAGCATTGAGGCCTATGAAACTGTACCATTTGTAACTGACAAATTAATAACAATTAACTTAATGAATTGTTTATAAAACGAAGACTGTGGTATTATTTTACATTTGATTATTCAATTACTGTATACCTGAATACAGTTTCACTCCTCGGAAAACAATAAATCGCTGTTTATTATCTTTTTCTTCATTGAACTTATCTGTGCGTGTAGATTGTTTATTATATTTTATGCACTCCTCTACAGAATCATCCCAATCCATCTAAAATTATAAATCCTTTACAAATGCTTATATAACTCATTTACTGAAATTGTATTCATATCGCAATATATAATCGCAGAATAAAAAATATCGCAATGTTAGATTTGTTTCAATATCTTGCAGCCCTAGTGGTAACCATAGCTAGTAATATTACAGTAACTAAAGATTAATTGTGGTCATCAATTTTAACTAAATCAACGTCAACAAATGTGTTTTGATTATATTTGAAAGGCTTCGCATTGTGTTGCCATGCCCTCTTATTATAAGCAATGCTTATTATTAAGCATATTTGAGCTGTAGTTAATATAATAGTCTGATTCATGATGTGGTATCTTGGTTTGTGGCTTGTTTATTTAGAGTGTTTGGCTTTCATTTATTTTGGGCTTTGTTCTAATTTGCCGCTTTTGTTTTTCGAGCAAAATCTGGCAACATTCTCCTCAATTGTAAGTCGTTTTAGACAAATGCCAGTCCATATGATCTGTTGTAAATACAGATAAGAAACAACTATTTTTCATTTTGGCATTGCACAAACTGCATAGACTATTTGTAAATAATATCGATAGAGCATTAATGGTACATGAAGGGCCATATCAATAAATCACCATGATTTCATTATGCTATGGTGTAATGATAAAATCTGTTTTATTATCTAGGTCATTCAAGTGAATGGTGTAGATCTGTAAAAATAAGTCACATTTTTCAACTTTTCAGGTAAGTTTGCACCCCTGAAAATAAAGATGGCGTCATTATAGAAAGGTGCATCTAACTGTTAGGACGGCTTTTCAATAAAGTGTTGCCAATGCCATTTTGAACTGCAGCAATAAAATTGAAGTGCGATAAACTAAACTATTTGGTTAACTAAACAAAGTTTTCCTTTGGAAGTTGGATAAATCGCAAAATATTGTATCATGACAAAAGTATCCTGATAATATTGTATTGTGGGCACTCCAGTGATTCACAACCCTAGTAAATATCCTTGTAAGTACCTGTGTTTTTTTATTTGGTTATTAAATAGGGACTTAAAAGTGAACTGACAACCAAATTTATTGGCAGTGTTTACATGGTGTAAAAGAGCTGTCATTAACGTATTCATTCCAGTGACTGTTGCCTGATATTCTAATAAAAATCCACCTCAAATTATTATTATTATTATTATTATTATTATGTTTTGGGAAGACTTACTCAGTAATTGTCACACGTATGGGATTATCCTGTGAATTACAGTATCTTTCTCTCTGTCTGTAGGTTCTTTAGACAGTAACTGGGTGGTTGGAGCCAATCTGGAGAAGAAGCTTCAGCCTCTGCCTCTGTCCCTGGCTCTCAGCGCTTTCCTGGACCACAGAAAAAACAAGTTCCAGTGTGGCTTTGGCATCACCATTGGTTAAACCTGCCTTCATTTCTTGCTTAATTCTACAGTTTACACACACACCAGATGCTGGTGAAGGTTGCTGGTCAAACAGTAAAAGTCAGACACACTTTAAAAACAAAATCAGTAACTACGAAGCAAAAGAAAGTATTGATAGTTAATTCCATGTATCAAAGCAACCTCAGACTTTTCATTTCATTTTTCTTGTAATATGAACCAAAAGCAATGATCATTACAATATGCAAAAAATAATTATATATATACATATATACATACACATCATAAATACATCATACATTGAGAACCGAAAAGAAATGCAACAAAATGAGAAGCAGATTTATATGTGTGTATTGTACGTGTTAGTTGTCAGTTCCTTTTTTATATAAGTTATTTTATTTTGTCTTTAATAAAGAGGTTGAGGGTTATTTTACTTCCCTATAATCAATGATCATCAGGGATTTTCCTTTTTGTCGGAGTCCAGAAAGTTCTGGATCTCTGTACTTAAATAGGTACATACATAGATACAATATTGTATGCATTGCCTGTATTGAAAATTGTGGATAAATTATTAATAAAACAAAACATCTATACATCTGTTTATCTATTAAACCGAGTTGCTGAGATTGTCTATGCCTATTGAGATCTGTTAAGTTTACAACTGATTATATATACTAATTAGACATGAATGATAATGGTGTGTATATTGCTATATATCATATTGCTAATATATCTTTGACCGAACAATATCATAATTATTTTATTTACATCACGCTGTTAACATAACAGACTGTCTTTTATGTACACTTTTTTTACACGGTTAAAGATACTATTTAATTAATTCAACCATTAGTTAATTAATTTTGACCACTCTTTTAATGTTATCAGAGAATAAAAAAAACTAAACTTTTTTTTACATTATATAGAAGCTTTTCAAAATATTTCTCATTCACATTTTACACTAGTGTTTGAAGTATCTGCTTGAAGGAGGCAGGGTTCCCACTATTTCATAAAAACCAGATTCAAGTACTTTTTAAAACACCATTAACTTCAAATCAAGCACCACTGTAATTCATTCATTCATTCATTCATTTTCTTTTCGGCTTAGTCCCTTTATTAATCTGGGGTCGCCACAGCGGAATGAACCGCCAACTTATCCAGCATATGTTTTTACGCAGCGGATGCCCTTCCAGCCGCAACCCATCACTGGGAAACATTCATACACACTCATTCACACACATACACTACTGACAATTTAGCATACACAATTCACCTATAGCGCATGTCTTTGGACTTGTGGGGAAAACCGGAGCACCCGGAGGAAACCCACGCCAACACGGGGAGAACATGCAAACTCCACACAGAAATGTCAACTGACCCAGCCGAGGCTCGAACCAGCGACCTTCATGCTGTGAGGCGATCGTGCTACCCACTGCGCCACCGTGCAGCCCCCGCTGTAATTCACTTACACTTAATATTCACATTAAAATGTCAGAGTATGATGTTTTGAAGGTGTCATTTTTAAAAATTTAGACCATTTTAACCAGACATGTTCAAAGTACTTTAATCAGATTTGTTGAGTTCAATACTGGTAATAATTAAATGCAGTTTTTGAAATATTGATCAAATGTGCATTATTCGTCATTGTACAAGATTTAAATGTAAGATTTTCAAGAATTTCTCTTTTTGACAGAAGCACAATACAATTGTTGAAATAACACAAACAAATTTAATTTCTAATTTAATTTAAGCATTTTCAAGGACCTATGTTTGTTTTTAAGTACTTTCCAGGCCATAAATCCATATGTCTGAAATTCAACTGTGAGAGTACTTGGCAAGTAAATGTGGGAACCCTGGGGAGGACCATTGGTAAAATAATCACAGATGCTGTTTTTTAAATCACCGTAAGCATTATCTTAGCAATTTCTTTTACCTTTTAAACCTAATCTATTTTTCTAACTTTTTTTTTTTTTTTTTTTTGCAAAAGAATGAACAAAACCAGATCATCTCCCATAATTCCCATTCTCTCTCAGCAGAAATCAGACTGTTTTACCCACAGATAATCATTGTAATGAAGAGGTCAATGTCCAGAAGGATCCTCCTTAATACCTGACTCATCAGTCCTTCAACTTTACGTAAATACGTGCAGATCAGCATGTGTAAACGCTAATGCACCTCTGCACCTAATAGATATCATTTTACATAACTGCATGGATGAAGAGGGAGATTACCATGTCATCATTATATTAAAAAAATTTACATTTAATATTACAAATAATTAAAAATTATAATTAACTACTATGTGCTCCCTTTAAGACCAATAGTTATCACCATACTTCAGTTGATATTTCAAACATTTATTGTATTACAGCTTTTCTAAAATGTTGCAGAATTGCGAACGAGGCATTGTTTCATTAAATGTGTGCTAATTTGCATACATTTTAGCACAAACATTTGACCATTGGATGAAATCAGGTTGACAATTATTTTTAAATTACTTTTAGTCAAAGGTGATTTGAGGTTTTTATTTTCATCACTTCACAATTCAGAAGTATTGTGTTCAGTATTGTGAAAAGCCAGGGGGGGAAAAATGAAAGAAAAAAAAAAAAATATATATATATATATATATATATATATTTATATATTTATTTATTTTTTTACTATTTTTGTAGAATAGTGTTGTATATAACTGGAAAAACCTTCAGAATACACGTGAAAAACCTGAAGTTTGATATGTCAGGGCTGCTGTAGTGGAGTTTTCTGACTTAACATATTGCCTTTAAAATATATATATTGCAATTGAAATAGATTTTAATTGATAGAAGTCTGACAAAACAAATGTGAGTCTTCTGCTAAAATTCTAATTATTAAATGCTGCCAGTGTTGTTGTGTGGACTGGAATGCAGCCGTGCTAACCTGTTTTCAGTGGAATGCGGGTGGTTGACTGTGACCGAAGCTCAGAGGTCAGTTCTCAGTGTTCTTGACCTCATTGATAAGTGCACATTCAGGCAGTCTCGATGTCTTGATGGCGGTTTTATGTAACTGGATTCACACCTAGACAAGATGACAAAGGATTTACAATAGTGCTTAATACCTTTTACCTCACTGATACACTGCCGATGTCATCTTTGTTTCTTAAGTACATGAACTCATCAGTTTAAAATAAAAAAAAGGACTGCAACAAAGTTTGCTCTTTTACTCTGATCTAGCAGAGATTGCTGAAATGCTATGTAACATTGCAAACTGTAAGCCCTTAAATAGGCAAGCCCAGACCCATCAATGTTTCACATGCAGTTTCATAACTCAGAGACACATAAACCAATGAAAAAAGAAACTGCAGATCCCCTAAAATTCTTATTTGGTAGTTAATATTTATATATTTACTAACATGAACCAATTAAAGAATTTATTAATGTTTTTAACATTAGTTAATGAAAGTTGTTCATTGTTAGTTCGTGTTAACTCATGGTGCATTAACTTATGCTAATAAGCACAACTTCAGATTTAAATAATGTAGGATTAATTAATAAATGCTGTACAAGCATTGTTCATTATTAATGTTACGTTAATAGGTGTCATGTATTGTAAAGTTTTACATATTTTCCCCCTAATTGCTTTATCATCCATCTATATAAGCTCAGTTTTTCCAAACATTAAGTAGATAAATATCTAAATAATTTATGACAAATTTTTGTATCCACATTTCATTCTTCCCTGAAAAGCTATAGAAAGTAGACAGCATTATGCTGTAGTAATTCATTTGAATAAATATAATTTCACAATATGGAAGGTGTTTTATTTATTTATTTATCGCTTGTTTTGTCTGAATGAATGTTTGGGATTGACTGATTGATTGATATTTCAAGTTCTTCTTCAATAATGAAAATTATTTTACTTTCACTTACATAAAACAATCTGCAAATATACATGCAAAATCACAACTTAACCTTTTTTTTGTTTGTTTGAAGGGATAATACAAACCAAAAGAAATATTTATTCAAATGAGAAATTTGATCATTGGGAACGCAAATGAAACTTTCTGTGAATAAAAGCCTGATTAGCTAGGTCTGTTTCTCCAGAGAACTTTGATTAAAAAATGGCAAAGCTTCATCTTTGATTTGATCTTTTTTTTTTTTTTTTTTTTTTTTTTTTATCTGTATGAGTGTTTTTAAGCATCAGACTTTTTAAACGAGCGACCAAAAACCTCTTATATTTCATTAAAAATATCTTTATTTGTGCTCTGAAGATGTGCTCAAATTTTGGGCTTGGAAAGAGGGTGAGTAAATGAATTGGTCAGAATTTGAAATTTGGATTAACCCTTTAATTATATGCTATAATTTCTGAACTGTCAGAAAATTTGTTAACCAAAAAGTCTTTCCAAATAGTGAATATAATTTGAAAACCATAAATATATATCTAATTTGTTTTTAAAAAATCATGATGTTCTTTTCCTCTATATAATGAATTCACCTACATTACAGTTTGAAGTTGTGGTAGTTTAAGAAACGTTCCAGGAAATGTGGCTAATATATGCATTATATCTACAGGCCTCACATTTGACCATATTCAGTGCCTTCCTGCAAGTCTGTATGATTGTAATTCAGATCAGAGTTGAGTTCACTTCGGTACAGATGATTTCATGAAGAGTCACACGGCTTGTAGAACTGACAGCAAGGCAAAACTTTCTGGACTTTACTGCCTTTATCAGAGTTTTGCCGTCCGTTTATATACAGCGCAGAAACCTTCACGCTTACACACAGAAGAGGACAAGAGAAGGTAAGGAATTCATCAATAAAATACTAGTTTGTTTCAGTTAACTGCAAGCTAATCAATAATTTCTTTTTTTTTCCTGTAGAACCAGCAAATAATCATGAAAGTCCTTGCAATATTTGTCCTCGCAGCTTTCTCTAGTAAGTATTCCTAGAATGTTACTACTAAAAGTTATTTAGTTGCTTTGTTTTAGTGTTTTAGTGAAGTTGAACGTGGTCTTGAGTGTTAATAATTGAAATTGTGTACTCAAATTGTTGCTCCGAACACGTAAAACTTGTGTTTGCCTTTGGAAAACAAATGAAGGTTTTTCAAAATGATACAGATTATTCTCAATACAGAGATAAAGCGATCAAAAATAAACCCATGTGAATGAATGAGCCGATTAATAGGTCTTCTGAAGAAATACAATAACTTTATATGACAAACAGAATTCATTTTGGGTTTATTCACATTAAAACTGTTCAGCGATCATAGAAAGAAATTCATGCCTGCTTCACACACAAAAACTGTGATGGTTCTTGTGGAAAGCTCAATCGTTCCACATGACACAAAAATATATGTCATTGGTTCTCGTGGGTCAGTCAAGCATGCTGTGTTGAAATGCTGTGAACACTGTTTATTAATCCGTGCTTGTTTGTGCATAAAAGCCTAAATGAAATGTGTTTGTCATACAGCATTATTGTGTTTCTACGACATGGTTTTATATTTTTGGTCTCTTTATGATTGTTTTAAAGAGTCGAGGGAACAAACTTTCACTGGACGAACTGTAATCTCACAGAATTAGGTCGCACATTTTTTTTATTGACAATCCTCACTATTAAAGCACCATTAACTGTGGCTTTTCCTCAATAAACTCCTCATTTGCTGCTTATTAATAGTTGTTAGGTATTGTCTGATGTAGAATAATTTTATGTAGAATATGTCCATTTTTCCCAGTGCTGGTTTGTGGTCGGAAGGGCATCCACCACATAAAACATATGCCAGAGTAATTGGCGGTTCATTTAGCTGTGGTGACCCCTGATAAATTGGGAACTAAGCCGAAAGATAGTGAGTGAGAATATGTGCTATTATTAGTACAAATAAACGGCCAAAATCTATAGCAAGTAATAAGTCACTAGTTAATAGCGAGAATCGGTACTTAAACTAAAGTGTTACCGAATTAAAATATCATCATTTGTATTTTGTAGCTAGACAATTTGCTTTTGACATGAGGGGGAATAAATGATGAGAGAATTTTCATTTTTGGTCAAACTGGTCCTTTAAATCACCATTTAAAAAGTGTATTTTGTGTTTTCTTATTATACTGTAACTCTGGTTAATCCATTAGGCTGTCATGCCAACATGATATGGCAGGACCAACCAATGCCCAGCATGGACCTGGTGAAAAATGCATTCTGGAATTACGTGTCTCAAGCGACCCTCACAGCCGAGGAAACACTTCAGATGATCAGAAACTCAGAGCTGGGTCAAGAAATCAAGTAAGCATCTACACTGTAAAAAGTGATTATTTACTTCACTTTAAAAAAAAGTGAGTAAACCCGTTACCTTAAAAGCGACAAGTTGACTTTACTTAAAAAAGTGAGTAAAGCCCTTGGAACTGTTAGGTTAATTTAACAATGCAATGGGTTTACTTAATGTTTTTAAGTAAAGTCAACTTATTGTTTTAAAAGCAACAGGTTTACTTATGTTTTTTAAGTAAAGTCAACTAATCATTTTTACAGTGTAGCGTATAGCACATAACATCACAAACCGACTATAAAACTAATGTTTAAATCATCCATCTCTGTTTCACTTCAGTGACAGGATCTCCAAAAGCACAGATGCCATTAACAAATACACCCTGGCCATTCAAAGTCAGGTCGCTCCACTGACCCAAGAACTGCTCGCCAAACTGTCCCAGGAGGCCGATCAGCTGAAACTGCGTCTGGAGCAAGAAATCACCTCAGCACAGGCCCAGCTCAAGCCATACGTTGAAGAAATCAAAGTGGACATCGAAGAACAGATTGAGCGGCTGAAGAAGGACGTGGCCCCATACGCAGAAGGTCTGAACCCTGAAGCTATGAGGTCTACTCTGGTCCAGCGGGCTGAAGAGCTGAAGGCAAAGCTGGAGACAAGTCTGATGGCGATGGGTCCTCAGAGCGAGGAGCTGAAGCAGAAGCTGGAGCAGCACTTTGTGGAGTTTCAGATGAGCATGTCTCCGTTGGCTCAGAGCTTTCAGAGTCAGCTGGCCCAGAGAAGTCAGGAGCTCCAGAAGAATCTGGCTCCCTATTCTGAAGAGCTGAGCAAACTGGATCCGCTCGCTCAGGATCTGAAGGATCAGCTAACAGCACTCTGGGAGTCCTTCGCCAAGGATAAACAGTCGTGAAAGACTCAAGAGACTTTTGGAAATGCGTAATTTATGTTATTTTTGGATTTGATATATATTTTTGACGCTCGTATATTTTTACCAAAAAATTGTGAAATAAAAAAACAGTAAGCACTATGTTTGATATTACGAGATGGAATCAGTACATACACAAAACTTCATCACTCCATTAACACAAGACATTAAAAAAAACTTGGTATGAAGAGAATAGAAAAGACAATGTTAATGGGATATAAAGGTCAGTGGGACAGATAGATAAAAGATAGTAAAAGTGTAGAGGGCAGAATTTCCCACATTTTAAATGAATGTATAGCTGTGAAATGAACTACAACAGCACTATACATTTTCTTTGCCAAATAAATGCAAAACATTATCACACGTGTGACTAATGTCACGTATCAAAGACGTGTCTTTTTACTGTGATCAAGTAGGTTTTCATTTGACTTATAGCTCATTTTTACCCATGCAACTGCAATTTTGTGCATGTAAAGCATCATACATGTCCCAAGTGTATTTATGGTTACTGTGCTTTAAACATCAAACATCTTATGATCACAAACTACCAGTCTTTTAAGTCACTACACCATAGAAACATATTCCTGTGTGCTAAAAACAAATAAAACAAAATCAGCTTAAAACATCTTTGATATCTTCATATTGAATAGTCTGATGCTTCAAAAAAATCAGGTCGTTGGCCATCATACACAAATATCCACCGTACACAAATATCATATATTCGGTAGCCATTGTAGACAAATATCATAGTTGGTAGCCATTGTACACAAATACCATAGAGTCGGTAGTCATCGTACACAAATATCATAGATTCTGTAGCCATCGTACACAAATATCCCCCGTACACAAATATCATGGATTTTGTAGCCATTGTAGACAAATATCATAGAGTCAGTAGCCATTGTACACAAATATCATAGAGTCAGTAGCCATTGTATA
>CAIGQW010054307.1:7199737-7243659 GCA_903798125.1 Danio choprae
GAAACTGTAACTGGACATCAGTGATCAAAGACGCTCTAGAGATGAGTCCAACGTGGAATGCAATCCTGTGATAAACAAGAGTCTGAACAGAAGAACTTTGGACGCAGGCTGCCAGTTCACCTGTTCATAGTCACATCATCAGAACTACTGCGATCCAAGTGGTATAAATAACAGCTCTTTCCAAAGGCTTCCTTACAGAGCCCATCTGTCTGGTGTACTGTCCAAAAACAATCATGAATTTTCTGGCTGTAATTGCTGCGCTCGCCCTCATTTCAGGTAAGAAATAAACAACAATGCAAATCTTGACAAATTCCTTTCATATTTTTTCCGTTCACAACCTGTATAACTAATTTAGTTCAACTTTAATACAATTTTTTTTTCTTTTTTGGACCAAATAATTTAAATGTTAGCATGTTTTTCAGAGCATGCTTCAAACAACATGATGCTAAACTTGAACTTGATGCTAAAAATGCATTAACAAACACTGCAGCTTGTTGTAAACTGTTCATATTAAATGAGTTGAAACAACAAAGGTTTTGATTTGTGTTGGAACAACTTGAGGAAATTGTGTGGAACCCAGCATTTACAGTGAATATTCCACACACTAAAGAATATTTGTCCTGTGTTCTGACTTTGCAGGCTGCCAGGGGCGATTCCTGTTTCAGGATGAGCCAAAAAGCCGCTGGGAAGAGGCCGTGGATCAGTTCTGGAACCATGTTTCTGAACTGAGCACTAGAGCTGAGGAAATGAGGGACAACATCAAGGCCACTCAGCTTGGTAGAGAATTAGAGTGAGTAAACGCTATGAAACACCTCAACATGACATTCAAGTTTAGTGTCAAGAAAGACGACTGAAATGGGTTTCAAATTCTTTGCAGCACACTGATCTCTGACAGCATGATGGAGCTGCAAATGTACAGAGATGACCTGCACTCCAAACTGGCCCCTTACGCACAGGAAAAAGCCCAGAAATTCAACGAAGATCTGCAACTGTTGGTCACGAAGCTCCGCACACACATGGAGGAGGCGAAGGATCGTATCACTGAATACACAGAGGAGCTCCGGACCATGGTGGAGCAGAACTCTGATGAGCTCAAGAACAAGGCTAACTCCTACGCCAAGAAATTAAGGAAACGATTTAACAAGGACATCCAGGAGATCAACAAGTAAGTTGCTTGTTTTTTGGTCCACTTCTATAAAAGATACACCTCCTTTCATAAATAAAAATAATTCCACATGGATGATGATGATGAAATAATTACTTTAATTCCACGTGGATGCATCAAATTGTTCGAAAGTAACAGTAAAGAGACTTTTATTGGAACAAACGATTCTATGGCAAATAAATGTTGTTCCTTTGAACTTTGTGTTGATCAAAGAACTCTGAATAAAATGTATAATGGTTATAAAATAGAAAGAAAAACATTTCAAGACTGATAAAAAAAAAAAATAAAAATGTTACGTGAGCAACCAAATCAGCGAATTAGAAAGATTTCTGAAGCTCTATGAGAGACTGAAAACCTGAAGAGTGACTTGAATTTAGCTTAAAAGTAGTAAAACTACTTTCTAAATATATGGAATATTATATTTGTTAGTTAAATTTTACATTTCTTTGTGTGTAACTGTATTGTTGATGTAATACATATATACACTATATATATATATATATATATATATATATATATATATATATATATATATATATATATATATATATATATATATATATAGTGCTCAGCATATATGAGTGCACCCCATTATGAAAATAAATATTTGTATCCATTTCTCAGTGAATATGGGTAATATATATTGGCGCATTTGAACAAAACAGATTTATTAAACAGATATATTTATTAAAATAATATTTTAGTCACAGAACATCTTTAGAAATGGAAAGATAATACAATTAAATTCATGAAAAATTATGAAAAAACTAATTACAAACTACAACATTTCAACACAATTTTATATATTTTTTGTTTCTCTTGATTTTTGCTATTTCTGAAAATGTTATTTAATATTTTCCCCTAACATATACATTTGGGCTACTTATTTTTGAGCCATTATTGTAAGTTATTTTGTTAGATTAGCTCCAGATTTGGCTTCAGTGCTGACTAAACTAATGTATATGCACAAATATAATATTGTAAAGCATCCTATAGAAAATATTCATTTAAATGAAAGATTTGGGGGGGGTGTACTTATATATGCTGAGCACTGTATATATATATATATATATATATATATATATATATATATATATATATACAAGGATGTATTTATAAGCATAAACAAATATAAACATATTTTGATGCAAACTAATATTTTATCCCTCATTTGATTTTAAGGAAAATGTCAACATACTTTGAGGAGGTTCAGTCTCGTGCTTCTCAGAGTGTGGAGGATGTAAAGGATCGTATGGAGCCTTACTTCACGTCAATGCACGAGCGTGCTCAACAGAAGCTGATGAATCTGGGAGAAGCGATGAGAAGCCAGGCTGAGGAAATAAAGGAGAGACTGGAGTCACGAATGCAGGAGCTCAGAGATCAAGTTGAGAAGACCAAAGAGAATGTGCACAACACTCTTCAGCAAAAGGCAGAGGATCTACAAAAGTGGTTTGAGCCCTACGTCTCTCAAATCCAAAAGCAAATGGAGCCAGTGTGGGAGAGCCTTTAATGCCAGTGAATCAAAAATGGACTTTTTTCCACTTAACTTGAATTACAGAAACAAAGCTATCGAACATGTAAAGGTGATGTAAAATTTACCAGCAGAACTACATGTATGCGGCTACAGATGTAGCCAATGTCAGCTCAATAAAGAACAGCATGTACCACTGTGTATGAAAATCATTGTACTATATTTACATGGGTGATATGTGGTGATCATTTGGGTATGTGTAATATATGTGGGTCAGTGATTATTTTTTCCAAATCTATTTATGTATTAAAACATTAAAAGTTAAATTACACTATATTTATCAAGTCAATGTGTGGGTCTTGTAGTCAGAACCTAAGTTATGTACTGTATGGGCTGTAAACAGGGCCTCACGGTGGCGCAGTGGGTAGCACGATCACCTCACAGCAAGAAGGTCGCTGGCTCGAGCCACGGCTGGGTCAGTTGGCATTTCTGTGTGGAGTTTGCATGTTCTCCCCGTGTTGGCGTGGGTTTCCTCCGGGTGCTCCCAGCAGTCCAAAGACATGCGCTACAGGTGAATTGGGTAAGCTAAATTGTCAGTAGTGTATTTGTGTGAATGGGTGTGTGTGGATGTTTCCCAGTGATGGGTTGCAGCTGGAAGGGCATCCGCTGCTTAAACATATGCTGGATAAGTTGGCGGTTCATTTCGCTGTGGCGACCCCTGATTAATAAAGGGACTAAGCCGAAAATGAAAATGAATGAATGAATGGGCTGTAAACAAAAAACAAAATCTTATAAATCTTAAAAATTCGCTTAACTTTTCAGGAAGAGTTTGTATAATAAGTTTTCAACATGAATATTCTTAAATAAGCTTAAGAAAATGTAAAATATTTAAAACCAAGTGTAGATTCTAATAACGATTTTAACTAGTTTTTTTTTTTTTAAACGATGATTCTACTTTTCAGATTATCAGGCATCGTTGTTTGTCACTGACACACATATAACACGTACACTATATTGTATGGGTGTTTCCAAACTTACAAAACAATATTTAACTTTTATGCACCTCCAGCACAACACCGATATCCAGCGAAGTCTCACGCACTCGCCACACACACCTCTCGGTCTTCCGGTCTAACACGGATGTTGTGTTTGGATACACCAGGACCCCACAACAGACCACCACGAGGATCATTTGCAGATGTATTAAACGCGACAAATAATTACACGACAAGAATATCCGTACAGGAGTAGCGTTGGGAAATTAACGGAAACACCAATTTCGATGATAAATGAGGTAAATGACCGAACGCGAGCCTGGGATCAAGCGCGCGTCCGCAACGGTGAGTGCACGAGCCCACTGTTTTTAACGGTGATTTAAAGAGTCTTTAGGGTTTTTTTATAGCATGGCTATTTAAGCAATTGTCTATCCAAACTGCTTTATACTTTTTGTCGAGCAGGTGACGGACAGGTTTTAACTGGGCATCCATATAACTCGTGTTGCATGTAAGTTTATATGTTTTATAGTAAGGTTAATTTGCGAATTAGCATACAGCTAAGAGGCGCAATCAACCAACCAACAAACAAAACCCTCGACTTGCAATTTAGATATTATATGTGTACTAGTAACGTAGTAAAAGGGTGTTTATGAATCGTTTATGGTCGACTGCACAACAAACTCTCACTGAACCCTCCCTCCTCTCTTGTTTTGAAAGTGGTTTGATGACGTTCAGACATTCACCCTCACACTGTGCATTAAAATCTACATTATAATGTTCTTAACGAATAATGTTTTAATTATTATTTAAATGTTGTTATGTTTGTTTGATTGTGTGCATTTTTAGCCAGTCATGGTCTGAATGAATTTCTGTCTCAGTGAGAGAGAGAAAGCACAATAGTCAGTTTCATTAGTCTGAAAGAACATTAAAGTTAAACCAAAGACTGTAAAACCTTGTAAAGTAGAGAACAACTGAACATTAAATAGATTGAAACTAAAATAGCATGAAGCAAAGTCTTACTGTAATGCCACTTTTCTCAAAATCAGAGCTTGGCACTTAAGATTTGAGATTGGCATGGATTTGTTCATTTATAATTAAGTAAATTAAAGATTATAATTGTGACCTTGGACTACAAAACCAAATTGTGTTTATTTGTAAGAATTGCCAACAATATATTGTAATGTGTCAAATTAATCAATTTTTCTTTCTTTTTTTTTGCACTAAAGATCATTAGAATATTAAGTATTCAATGAAGACATTTTGTACATTTCCTACAGTAAATAATATATCAAAACTTAATAATTATAAGTAATATGCATTGCTAAGAACTCAATTTGGACAAATTTAAAGGCAATTTTCTCAATATTTAGATTTTTCAAGAAATTCTAATTTCACAAACATTTCAGCCAGATGTCGTCCTGTCCTAACAAACCATACAATGAAATATCCCAGAATTGACATTTAACAACTAGATTTGTGGTCCAGAGTTACAATTTTATTCAACAGTCAAAATGGTCATCTTTGTCTGATAAATTGTAAGTTTTAGAATCTCAAAAAGTGTGTCTGTTTTCTGACAAAATATATAGATGCATACAATCATTTTTAGTTTAGGAAAAGCTAAGATGGCGACACGGTGGCACAGTGGGTAGCACAATCGCCTCGCAGCAAGAAAATCGCTGGTTTTAGCCTCGGCTGGGTCAGTTGGCATTTCTGTGTGGAGTTTGCATGTTCTCCCCGTGTTTGTGTGGGTTTCCTCTGGGTGCTCCGGTTGAATTGGGTAAGCTAAATTGTCCGTAGTGTATGTGTGTGAATGAATGTGCATGGATGTTTCCCAGTGATGGGTTGCAGCTGGAAGGGCATCCGCTGCATTAAACATATGCTGGATAAGTTGGCGGTTCATTCCGCTGTGGCGACCCCAGATTAATATAGGGACTAAGCCGAAAAGAAAATGAATGAATGAATGAATGAAATGCTAAGATATTGACTTCAGTATAATCAACATTGTTGCCTATAAAAAAGACACAAAACATTAAATTAGTAAATGCAGCAGAAAACAATAATAACTGACTGAAATGGAATGAAAATGCTAAATAAAATGCCATATGCAATGTCCGTTACGGTTGTTTAGTGCTATATTATACATTAATTAGTGAGTTGCTTCTAGGTAGCTGTCTTTAAAGGAATGTCATCATTTACACACCGTTTGTTAGTCTCAAAGTCTGTATGAGTTTATTAGTTATGCTGAATATACACAAACTGCATATGTTGACAACCAAACAGGTCTTTGTAAGGAGAAAAAATGCATGAAAAGCAATAAGCCATAAACAATTTTTATTTTGTAATGAACTGTCCCAATAAAAATATTCTCTAAACTTAAATTCAATCAATTTATTTTACCCCTTAACAGGCATTTTATGAAAGCATTTTAATTCAGATCAACCATTTTGGGTACCATGGATGGCGAGTTACCACCATGGAATAAACACAAAAGCCATAACAGCAGGGTTCCCTATGATGCAGCAGGGGAACATCAGGAGGTAGGTTTAAGTAATTATATTTTTATACATTATAATAAAGTAAGGGGAACTATGGAGGAAAAATCTGAAGTTCTCTCAATAAACCTGGCTCCAAATCTTGCCAAAGTTAGGTTTTAATTGTGAAACTGAATGGCAACAACATCAGGTTGTTTCCACCTCATTGTTTCTAAACTTAAAAATTTTTTACATTTCTTTTAGAGTCATGACTTAATAGGTGACGTCTCTGCTTCTGGAGAACCCCTGCCATCTTATATGAGTGGTGCAATTAAGGCTTTGTTACCAGATTACCAGGAAAATTCCCCATCAATAACAACAACGTCTGTTGAATATCCATATTCTCTGGATAACCATTGTCTCATGAAACCTGGAACTGTGATGGATGATAATATAGCAGGGGAGAAAACAGACAGTATCACACATTTGCTTCCTCCAAGATGTGACCAATATGTGCCACAAGAAAAGGTATGCGAGTTCTGCAGCACATTCTCTAAATCGATTATTACATTTACACATTTTCTTCATTGTAGCCCAATAATATTTGTTTTTTTTCACAGGATAAAGAATTAGACAAAGGAAACTGTAACTGGACATCAGTGATCAAAGACGCTCTAGAGATGAGTAATGGAGTGGAAATGCAACAGACTTTATCAATGGGTGTATGTGCCCCCATGATGGACTTCAATCCTATATATAAAGGACCTGATACTGAGGCAAAATTTTTAATAAATGACCACTATCAAATAGCAGAATCCAAATTAATCGAGAAGCAGGATGGGCAAGGAGGAAAAGGAGAACTGGATTCTTTTTTTTCAACACTGTCAGATGGCAGTAGTACAAGCAAAGATGTTTTAAAAATGGTAGGTTCTGATATTAAAAACATTTTGAATGTCGATTTTATAAAAATGTTAAATGAATAATGAAATTATTGTCATATATTTAATTTATTTGTAGGGGAATAATGAGAAGCCAATCTCTTTGGATGCTGTATTATCTGTGGGAAACGAAGAACTTGAAATGACTGGAATCAGAGCACATGAGTCAGGCTTATTACCAGGATTTAACAGGAGTTTGTACTCTCCTTTTTCTTCATCGGCTGGTTTTTTAAAAAGCAAAACAATTCCTTTGGTCACACAGTCTTTTGAACCCACCCTCCCCGGAGCAACAGAAGAATGTGAGAAGCCTTGCAAAGATGTCAGTCCTATAAAAATTGAAGGCACAAACATTTCCTTCAACCATTCAAAAGTAAACAATGAAACTGTTCACAGACGTACTAATGTATATGGGATACATCATCTTGATCTTCAAAAGGTCACAGATGGAAAAACTTCAGTTGAATCACATGATCATTCCTCAGAGCTTGATATGCAATATGAGAAGGCAAGCATTAGCGATCTAGAGTTCTCTAAGACTACAGTAATAAAACAAACTACAGAATGTCTGCCCGAAACTCAAAACCTCGAAAGTAAACTTAAAACAATTCATGATCATGTAACTATTTCAGTCTCAGTGGGCAGTCAAAATGCAGCTATGGTCAAATGTGAAAACTCGGAAGAAAGGACATCTGAAAGTACTCCATCTGAGGTTGAAAAGATATCAATTAAAACAAATAATGTTGAACCCGACCTAAAGGTGGAAACAAAAATTGCCATTGGAATTTATAACTCTTCTTCAGGATCTGAGACAGTTCAAGATCAACCTGTTGTATCTGACAAAAATCACACAGATATTAAATGTAAGGACTCTCGGGTAGAGCAATGGGAAAAGAGACAATTAAATGAGCTTTGTCTTCAAGAGAACAATTCAAAGAACACTGCATTGACACTGACCTCAACTCCCGAGCAAGATGGAGATGAATGTGAAATTCATGTCCAAGAGAAACAAACCCAAGAAAGTCTGAGTGCAAATCTTCTGCCTTGTGAAAAAAAGGTGCAAAACTCTGAGAAAAGTGAGAAGAATCCTCTCAATGTCACTTCAGAAAGTCGTATTCCTCCACCAACTGAGAGTGATCAGGCAGCTCCATCTTCTTCAACATCAAGGACCGACTGCTCCTCTCAGAAAAACATGCAGAAAACATTGCAAATGCATAAGAAACGAAAAAGAAAAAGAACTGAGCTTGAACAATTATTTGAACCAATGCACAGTAAAAAAGAGGACAGTCCTGTGTATGAATCTGATATATTAGACACCACTGTCAGACCATGCGCAACTGGATGCGAAGAAGCTAATCAAAACAGTTCATTGGCTGATCTTGACAGTTCTGCGTTGAAAGGGAATTATACAAATGATGCAAAGTCACCTTCATCTAAAAGAAAATCTTGTCATTCACAACTGCAAGTATCACAACTTGAGCTAGTGACAGATACAGCAGAGACCTCACAAAAACAAGGTCATAGCTGCTCTGAAGCCCCTCAGGAGAAAACGCAATCAAATGCTAGGGTCAACAGGAAGGCTGGTTCTAAAAGGAAACTAAAGAAAAGAAGGAAGTTACATTTAAAAGTAAAAAGCTCTACACAAAGCACTGTCTTGTCACCAGAAGAGGACTATACATCACATTCTAAAGTC
The DNA here is from genome assembly GCA_903798125.1 of Danio choprae. Classification (NCBI taxonomy): domain Eukaryota; kingdom Metazoa; phylum Chordata; class Actinopteri; order Cypriniformes; family Danionidae; genus Danio; species Danio choprae. Next base: position 7,208,468 of record CAIGQW010054307.1, read on the forward strand.
GGCAAAAACACCTTGGTGAAAGAAGGTAGTAATCCAGCTGTAACCCAAGAGGCCACCCCTAGTTTAGAGTCCAGTGCATTTTCAGATTCTGGCAGAGACTTGGACTTTGAAATGCATCAGAAGGTGAGACCTACTATCAAGGTCTCTAAAGGCAAAAATGATAAGCATGAATCTAGTCCACTGAAAACACAATCTAATCTAGACTCCACAATTACAATAGATTCTGTTTCAATCTTAGAGACTGAATTTTCAGACATTGAGAACAACTTAATGACATTAAGGCAAAGGAAAAGAGTAGATATCAAGCCAACAATAATACCCAATGTGTTCCCACAAGAGGATACTGCCTTACCATCAAATTCTAAAGAAAACCTACTCACTTCTGATATGAAGATTATCAAAGGAAAAGGATCTGTAAAGAAAGGTACTAAAAAAGATGACAATGACACTACTCTTTTGGACATAGAGCCTTCTACAGCCACTCCAAAACAAGCAGATTCGGTTTCAACTGCAGAAACTGAAGCTGAGTTTTCTGCTGTTCTTAGGACACCGAGGAAGTCACCAAAAAAGAAAATGCCACATACTAATCATGAAGCCATAAATGTACTTGCAGCAGACCAAACGCCTCAACTAAGTATTATGAATCAATCGACAGAACCTGATGCCAGCATTGTGCAACCAAATAAAAGAAGGTTCAGAACAAGAAAAACACATGACACAGTCAGTGACAACTGTGAACCTGCTCATTCAAATAAACACATTTCTACAGCTGATTCTGTGCCTGCTAAAGAATCTGAATATTCAGGTGTCAGCCAACAGACACCAAATAAAAGAAGGAAAACTAATTCCAAATTTATGGAGGAACAAGCTTCCTTTACTAGCCAACAGGAAATCATTACCGTATCGCCTTCAGAAGATTTAGCATCTACAGTGGTTGCAAATCAAATTCAAAGTAAAATATTTTCTAGAAACAAAACAAATGACAGCATAGAAACTTTTGATTCACAGATGACCTTAAAAGAAAAAAGAGCTATTGAAAAGACAAGCAGACAGGGTGTTAAAGATAAGCATATCACACAGACTTCTGCAGCATCCTTGCAGCCCACAGAATGTGTTTCAACTTCAGTTGCTCGTGGCACACCAAAAAAATCTAAGAACATTTCTGACATTAAAGATAAAGCCGTACATGCACCTGCAGATGACCAAACAATACAAGAAATCCCTCCATTTGATTCCATGGCAGCCACAGAGATTGATAATTCTGATTATCTTAACCAAAAGAAGACAAAAGGGATAACAAAAAGAGAGGATATAAAGGCCATTAAACACAAACCTAATGTAACTCAAGCAATCAGAAATCTTCGAAAACCAGATACAATGCAGCAAGAAAATTCAGTGTCAATCAATAATAAAAATTCAAGGTCAGAAAACATGACAAGCCAATGTATTAAAAAGAGAACATCACTCAGAAATGTTTCACATAAAGACCATGCTGAACATCCACCAGTGTCTTTGGGCAAAGAACTAACACGAAGTTTCAGCACAAAAACAGACATTGTACATGAAATAGCTGAAAGTCATGAGGAAAATCAGGTTTCCATCACCAATGAACCAAGTCTTCAGAGCTCACTGAAGAAGGCAAAGAAAAGAAGAGGAAAACAATTGTTAAAAAAAGAAGTTGAACAAAGCAATGTCTTAGAGCCAGCTAAAAGAGAGGACAAACTTTCAGATGTGCCATCTGTCATAAGGGAAGTAGGCTCTGAGAATATAAAAAGGACTGTTGGATCACAGCAACCTGTAAAGGATGGCACTGTGGTTGATCAAAATGATACAGTTGAGGAAGAGACTAGAATTACAGTCCTCCATGCTGCAAAAACTCCTAAGACAAGGAGTCGAAAAGTTGGGCGGAAAAAAAAGATGATGGTAGTCCTGTTAACTCAAACAGTTAAAGAAGAGGAAATGTCTGATGATGACAGAATAGCAGACATCACTGAGAGTCATACAAGACCTGAAGAAACTCTTTTTAGTTCCATGCAAACTACTGATTGTGAAGACCAAAACAATGTTGAACAAAAACAAGGAACCCCCCCCTCAAATAAGATCACAATGTTTTCAGATATCAATGAGTGTCATGCAAGACTTGGAGAGACTCTTACTAGTCCCATGGATATGACTGATTGTGAAGACCAAAGCAATGTTGAACAAAAGCCACGAAAACGAGGAAGACCTTCCTTAAATAAGAGTACAGACTTTTCAGACATCACTGAGTTTCAAGCTAGACTTGGAGAGACTCTTTCTAATCCCATGCAAACCACTGATTGTGAAGACCCCAACGTTGAACAAAAGCCACGAAAACGAGGAAGACCTCCCAAAAAAAGCAAGAAAAAGATAACATTTGTAGCACATTTAGAAGATAACACTTCTGCGTCTGTAGAGATGTCAGAATTTTCTTTATGTCAAGACAGCACAGAAAAAACTGTCAACGCAGCAGATAGTCCAGTGACACAGAAAGATGTTGAATTTCTTAAAATGGGAAAGGCAGTGGAAGTGGATAACGGTGTAAGTGTTACCGAACAATTGAGAACTGATCCGTCAGATTCCACTCAGAGTACTACTGATCCTTTGTCACAAAACAGCCCTTCTCCTAAGCGTAAAAAAGAGAACTTTAAAAAGCCAATGAGAAACTTGAGAGTCTCCAGCAGATTATCTGAAACATCATTCAAAGATTCACAAAAAGCAGACATGCCTTCCCTTTCTCAAAATGCCACAGAAGTTTTCAACGGGGAAGGGAAAACATCATTGCCTATACCTGGAGTAGCAGAGAATCTGAAACTCTGTGAGAAAACTACTGTACAAGAAGGTGTGCTGGCAGATATAAAGATTGAGAATAAAGCAACAATTAAAGTCGTGAATAGAAGAAAACGTGGTCGAAAGAGAGACAGAATTAAAGCACCATCTCTTGATCAAAGATTAAAATCCAAGCCAACAGAAATTGTGAAGAAACCTCTCACATGCAAATACTGTGGCATTTTCTTTCGACATATTACAGCATACACCATTCATCGGCGCATTCATACAGGTGACAAACCGTACAAATGCAAGATCTGCGGAAAAACCTTTGCTCAACTGTCAAAACTAAAGTCCCACCATAATGTACATAACCAAGATACCTCTTTTCCTTGTCCTTGCTGTAATCGTAGGTTCATGCAGAAAGAAGATTTGCTATGCCATTTTAAAGTCCACCTTAAGGAATCAAAAGCAAACATTGAACCACAGAAGGACCTCAAGAGCAAGAGAAACGCTTTATCAAATGTGTCTTCAGAGACCGCAAACAATTGCAGGTGCCTTATTTGCAAGAAAAACTTTGTAAACCAAGACAAGTTGCAGATTCACATGCAGACGCATGAAATGGAACAACCCTTGTCTTGTAAAGACTGTGGAAAGAACTTTTGGAATCCATCAAGCCTCACAGTTCATGAAAAAACCCATTGGCCTGTGAAACCATATGCTTGCTCGATTTGTGGAAAAGGCTTTAATCAACTTAAAGCCCTGGAAAAGCATTCTCAAAACCATGCCGGCGAGACTCCTTTCTCCTGCTTTCACTGTGGTCATGCATTCAGTGACCTGTCTGCACTTAGAATGCACCAAACATCCAAAACCTGCATTGCAAGGAAGAATGTTGAGGCAAACAGTAACATCGAGGGTTTTATTGTAAGTCAAGGAGTTGATGGTCAAGTGAACACACCAGTGTTCTTCAGGTGCCAAATATGCAAACAGCTTTTCAGGAAATGGTGCCAATACACTCTTCATCTTCAAACACACACCAGCTCCCCCCCATACATTTGCTTTTCTTGTGGACAGTGTTATGAGACAGATTCAGAGATGAATGTTCATTGTGAGGTTTGTTGCCAGTCAAGTGGAGAGGAGAAGATTTGTGGTGCATCACTCTCAGAAATCATGCATGGAGTTCCAGTGTCATCTCAAAATACACCAAGTACAGGAATTCAGCAGAATTCTCGAATGCCGACCAACTCAGAACAGCCTGCGGAACCTGTACAAACAAACAACAAAGTTCTTACAAAACTTCCTGAAACTATTACTATCCAGTCACCAATCAAACTCCCAAGCAACCAATTACCAACTCCTAGTGAAGTTATCTCTGCTTCCACAAGTAGCTCTCCAGATTGCGTCGGAACTCCAAGTCTTTGGAATCATAAATGTTCACGTTGTGGGCAGCAATTCAAGCAATACAAGTCTTTGAGTGTTCATCTACAAACTCATGCTGCTGGTTTTAAATATACTTGCACGCATTGTGGACAGTTTTTTGAAGGGTGGAGTAAACTATGGTTACATCAGCGACGTCATCGCCTAAAAAGCCACAGTTTCTCCTGTAATCAGTGCAATCTGCAGTTCCGCTTCTTTAATTCATTTAAAGAGCATATGATTGGTCATGCAGGGCATTGCCCGTATGTTTGTACAGTCTGTCCTAAAACCTTCACTAAGGAGGCAAGCTTACATGCTCACCAATGTGAGTCTCATAACCTTCGTACAAGTCTCAAATGTGATGTCTGTTCTAAGACTTTCAGTCATTTAAGTAACTTAATCAAGCACAGTCTCCTGCACAATGGTTCTACCTCTCACATTTGTCTTTCTTGCAATCTCCCATTCACAAATTCAAGAGTCCTAAAGGAGCATTTGAAGACACACACAACAGGCCCCGGACCAGCCCTCCCTGACATTCCATTGAAGCCACTCAGTTTTCCTCACAAATGCAAGAAGTGCAAAGCTAGTTTCTCAACAGGAGATTTGCTTTATGCTCATCAGATTTGCCATTCCAGAGATGCAAAGACTCTAGTCCGTCCAGCAGTAGTACCCATATCAGAATCATCTAATACACCCTCCACTCGAAAGAATCATCTATCAGACCTCAATCTTGACAGCGTCCCAGATGATGACACCCTGTATCTTTATTCCCACCCAGACAAGCTCTATGTACCCCCTAGTCGCAAAGTACAGCCTCCGGTCATTAATTTGGACCCTGATAAAAACGTAGAGGCATTGGACGCTCAGAATACTGAACCTCCAAACAATGAAATCACTTCTCAGTCTGACAGCACACCTCTACCTCAGGCCACACCAGATCAAGAGGAAACAACCAACCTGAATTCCTGTCCTGAACTTCCAAACAATGAAATCATTTCTCAGTCTGAAAGCACACCTCTACCTCAGGCCACACCAGATAAGGAAGTGACCAATGCAAGTTTAAATAGAAGCATAAAGAAGATGGCAGATGGTCAAGATAATACCGGCCGCAAGTATCAGACAAGATCTACATTTGTGAAAAGAAATGTTGATTTGGAGTTACAAACACTTGCCCAGCAAGAGTCGGAGGAGAGTTTTGAATGTGCGGACTGTACTGAAAAACTAACCAGCGTCCAAAGCCTTTATGAACATTACATACTTCATGCATTGGGCGATACATATGTACACTGATAATGCTGTTAAGTAGTCATTTTTGTGTTTGAAGCCTTATTGGCAAAATGGGCAACTGATATAATGAAAAAAAGTGACTCTTATATTCTCTTTCAACCCTTAGGTTCATTGGGTTTAAAGAGTTGAGAGACTGTACTACTGGGATCATGTTACTATGCCTTATCTTTAATTATGTCTGTACTGCACATTTATCATCTTGATATCTCCTCTTGTGCCTTCAGTGACGGGTGTGGTTCTGTACATTATCTTTATATAGCTATACACAACCTGCTTAACAACACATCCTGATGGTTCTCCCCCTGTAGAATCGGTTGCTTGTTTTCTACATGCTCCAAAACTTAATTCTGTAAGAAGAGATGGTTAAATATAGGTTAACACAGAGACGTCATATATGAATGCGTGGATGTGGAAAAACATACTGTATCTTGTACAAAGGTGTAGATCATTAGAATATTTCTAGAAAAAAAACAGTTTGCTTTAAAAATTATATACTTTTCATTCAAATCTGTTTTTTAAATAAAATATACTAGTGTATTTTTCATGTGTATTTTATTATTGTCTCATCCAACCTGGAAGCCAAGGTAATACATATCTGGATATATTACCTGATCTGATGTAATGGTTTAACGGCACAGAAAACAAAGCAAAAGCTGGTAAGATATTTTTTGGATGGTTTTATCAAATATTTAATAATTTGTGAACAGCAAAAGAGGAAGCAAGCAAGCCATGTGTGAATTTGTGAGGTACCACATAACATTGCAGTAATCTGCTAGTTAATATCTTAGCAAATCCATATGCATCTTAAAGGACTTTTGCTGGCCACTTCTTGACTCATTTCATGTCAAATATCTTGCACATCAGTCACAAACAGTAACATTTATTTCTTCTTCTCATCATCTTTTTTCCCCTCTGGTTTGTTACCACTCTGAGAGGCCAGAGATCCCATTGCATTGCGGATGGCCTCATTGTTGGGATCAACACCAGGTAGATTCTCCAGGACACTTTGCAGGAATTCTGGGTCCTGCATCACATCATAATCATCCTCTTCCTGTAGTTGAAAAATGTAAGTGAAAAAAGTCAGCATAATTTTTTTTTAGTGCAGTAAGATTGTTAAAGGCCAACAGAGAATAAATCAATTACCTTAGATTCTGCAGTCTCCATTGGAGCTCCTGTATCCATTGACTCTCCAAATTCTGACATTAAAGAGATAATGTGTCAACTTTACAACCTATGCATGTTTGTTCTACATTGAACAAGTTGTATGGACGAACCTCCCCCTGCCAGGGACATCTGCATGGCGTATGCAATCTGCTCCTCCTCTGTCATGCTGCTGAAGTCTGGAAGTGCAGCTACACCACTCTCAGGCTGAGATGCAGACATCTTCAAAAGAACTTCCTCTGATTCTGAAGCCCAAAATAAAATTAAACTCAAGTTTATTTGTATAGCACTTTCACAATAATTATTCTTTCAAAGCAGCTTTTAAAAAGGGGAACATTATTGCACTACAATCAAATTCGTTAAAGTTATTAGTTACCATAACTTTATTAGTTACTAATAACTTTAACTAGTAGCTTTTAACAGTTAATAATTATATATTTAAACAGTTTACCTGCAGTTATATAGTATATAGGTGATGTCTATGTGTACATGTTCAATGAAGTGTAGTTGTGTATTAAGTGTGTGTGTTGTCCTTGAAAATGGTGCAAAAACGCTTAATACCAACAATCCGTTTAATAATTAATTCCTTTTAAGCCTTAAAATCTGTCCAATTATTTACTATAATAATATATTTGTGATGTAAACTCAAATCTTATTTTTAAAAAGGATGGAGAAGGATGCTTTTTGGTACCAGATTGTGTAGTTGCAGAATTTCCCAACAGGGTCAGGCTAACCAGCATGACCAAACACTGAATTTTGGTAAACCCTGAGACCTGCAATCTTACCATTACTAGCCTAGAGCTTCCATGAGCTCCAACGTTCATTATTTTAAATGTCCATAGGTATCCTTACCGTCACTGGCTGAGGTGGGAATGCCAGCCTCAGTTGCTGATTGGGCAGCCGCCCTGCGAGCCTCCTCTTCCTGCCTCTGCCTTTGTTCCTCCATAGACACACGTAGAGCCTGTGGATGGAGAGAAACTTAAATTGAAATATCCTAGTTCAATGTCATTACAATTTGAAACTAATCAATATTCTAAATTTATTGCTAGTAAATGTGATAATTTTTAAGTGGGTGAAATGATCATGTAATAATGTAAGGGACGCACAAAAAAATAAAACCGTGTTAAAAGCATCGCAGAGCTTCAATGCTCACATGGGGGAAAAAATAACCATAAATGGTTTGGTTAGAGACGTATCTATATATTGAACAGATGAAGTAGTGTGATCAAATTATAATTGTTGTTTTATTGATGTACAAGCTGACATTATACAACGTCACTCCAAATGCATTCACTGCTTGATAAACTTTGTTAAATTGCAGTTAAAATCCCCTTATAAAAGTTCTGAAGCCAAACAATCCTTATTTATTATATATTTTATGTGCTAAATTAAGCCTGCTGGTTTTATTATCATTGCATGAGCATGATCAGAAATGAGATCAAACAAGAAGTTAATATTAAGTGAGTTACGTCTTAGACACAGTGTTTTTTTTTCTGTTTCACAAATAAAACTGGGTTGTTGCTACATCAATTTCGTTACCATCCGGCCACAACCATATCTGATTTATTAAATTCCCCGATAATTGTATTTTATTAACGTCTACCCCAACCCTAAACCCAACCATCAAAGTAACGTATAAACAGTAGTTGTACTGAGTATTATTTATGTTATTTATTAAATTGCCCAATAAATTTTCATTTTTAACATCTACCCCTACCCTAAACCCATCCGTCACAGTACTGTAAAAATATTTAATATTGTTATACAGTGTCATCAAAAATGATGCTATATTGACGTTCATATCCACAGCTGTATCCTGTCTAGACTTTACCATAAAACTGTTCCAAACAATGCTGGAGAAGAATTGGACAAAGCGCAGAGGAAAAGACTTGTCGCCACCTACTGGCAGTTTTAGATTTATTTTATTTTATTTATATATTTGTTCTATATGACAGGCCTAAACCAGCTAAAATAGCACTACTACAAAAACTAAATATTGTTTAATTATCAAAGAAACAAAATCTAGAAATCATTTTGGTACTCTTATATAACGATAGTTATTTGTTCTTCAGTCCAATTATACCATATTATGTGAATTTGTATCTTACCAGGGCTAGCTCTGGGTCTGCACTGGGGTCCACCCCAAACTCAAAGTCACTTGCACCCAGACCGATCATGCTGCCACCTTCACCAGCCAGGATAGGAGATGACAGCAGGGCATCAGCAAGACTCGGCCCAGGAGGCACAGTGACCAGATGAGAACCTGTGCCCTCTTTTCCATTGAGAGTGTTGACAAATGCAGTCAGTTTCTCTGTGTTCATCTCCTGAACAGATTGATCATACAAGAAAAGTGAAAATGAGTAGTGTGTGTTTGTATATACTACATACATATATAAAATTGCTTAAAAAATAAGAAAAGTCAGCAATGCCAATCACCTCTTCTCCAAAATTGATTATATCCACATTGACCTTTTCTTTTTTCAACCTCTTTGCCAACTTCACCAGCTGGAAGAGATTTTGTGAAATTAGTTTAACCAGTTTGATCAACACAGAATTCACAGAATCAACACTCATCATTTCCGAATAATAATAATAATAATATAACAACATACATCTTTTTCATTGTCCTCTACTGGGCTGCCCACAAAAGCGACAATCCTCATCTTGTGGTTCTTGCCTTGTCTATGCTTTAGTGCCAGCTAGATGCAGGCATACAAAAATGGAAACGTTAGTGTATTCAAATACTACAACAATTTGTTTTGTACTAAGATCAGAAGGCTGAATTTTATCTGCCATTCCCCCAGTCTTCGGTGTCAAATGATCTTTTAGCAACAATATGCTGATTTGGTGGTCAATTACCCGTTTAATTTTCATTTATTAATTGGCACCTGCTTTTATGCTCATAACAAATACAATACATACAGTGCTCAGCAAATATAAGTACACCTCTCACAAATCTATCTTTTAAATGTATATTTAATAGGAAGCTATACAATATTATATTCGTGCATATACATTAGATTAGCCAAATCTGGAGCTTATCTAACAAAATAACTTCCGATAACGGTCCAAAAACTAGTACACCCAAATTTATATGTTATAGAAAAATATTAAATACAAATTTAAAAAGGGAAAAAAAAATTTAGTTGTCTTTTTTTTTTTTTGCAATATTTTGCATGAATTTAATTGTATTATCTTTAAATGTCTAAATATGTTTGGTGACTAAAATATTATTTTAATAAATATATCTGTTTAATAAATCTGTTATGTTTAAATGCACCAAAATACATTGCCTGTATTCACTGAGAAATGGATAAAAATATTAATTTTCAAAATGGGGTGTACTCATATATGCAGAGCACTGTATATTGTTTTTGTGCTTCCTGTAATTACAATAAGACACTTATCCTGTAAATACATATTGTTTTATTAATACAATTGTACATAGTCTATAATGCACATATTTGTCCATAAACATTCTCATTTTGTTTAGGAAAATATGATAAATTTGTACAAAATTTTGACTAATGAATAGTACAGAACAGAACGGCCTTTCATTTGTTAAAGAAAAAATTTAATAATTACCAAAATCAATTGAATATATTTTGTTATATCTTTATTTTTGGTTAGTTTTATTTTACGCCAACGTTTTGAATGGAGTTTGGAGTTTACATTGATGATATTATTATTATCACTATTATTATTAATTATAATAATAATAATAATAGTGATAATAATAGTAATAACAACAAGAAGAAAATGTAGACCACATAAGCTTTTTTTATAGTAATTATGTTGAAAATTAACCTTTATCATCACAAATAATTTACGTGTTAAAACTGATTCAATCAGAAAAAAAATAAAGAAAAAATATCTATTAAAATAAATCATTATGAATGTTCTTACATGTGCCACTCGTATACCGGTGCAGAAGGAGATTTTTCCCAGAGGCTGAACCGCATGGAGCTTTGAGAGGATGCGGCCAGTGTCTGGTGTTAAAGTGGTGAGGACCTCACAATTACTGAACAAAACCAAAATGTGTGTTATTACATGAAACATCACCTTTCTGATTATACATCTAGGAAAAACAACACAGACACTTACTCGGCCATTGTGATTAGGCCCACATTGTTCTCTGGGTTGCTGCGGGTCTTTGAGTGACAGACAATGTTGACGGCGTCCTGCTGCGCCTGTAACCTGGTGGGCAGGAAATCTCCATTCCTCATGTACTCGCTGTTGTCCACACTGTAAAAAAAAATCCAATAAAACAAAGGCAAGAAGTTATGTAAACAAAACACTGAATGTATGCAAGTGTAAATGAGGTAAAGTTAGTTTTATATTCGCACATTCATTCATTTAAAGATCCCTATATTGTTTTGCTTTGTTTTGTATTGTTTTGTATTGCTTTGAATATTCGGTCTGAATTAGCATGCAAGTACGATTTCAAAACAACATTAGGACTATTTAACTGACTGTGAACAATGTTGTACTTTGATAGTAATTGGCTGCTAATATGATGGTAATATGATTATACCTATTTAAAATCTGAAAATAATTTTCTGAAATTATATTATTAAGGAGAAAGTCTAAATGTGCGAATATAAAACCAACTTTACCTTGGTAAATAGCAATACCACAACAATACCTTTACTTGCAAGGTAATTATAAATCAGTATTAGTATAAACTAGGTTAAACACAAGCAGCATGGTGGTTTTCCATTACATAAGAGCCATAATAAACAAACTGGGTCCTAGTATTAGACAACAACTGCTTAAAAAGGGACATTCTAAAACGCTTAACGTGAAAAAAAGCTTAACGTGACTTAATGTACCTAAACATCAACAAGACAACCCCACATTTCTGTCAAACTTTATTTGTAATTAACCCTTACTGCTTTAAAAAGAATGAGTCCTAATTCCATAGATAAAGTGAAAAACATCACTTTATCCCCCCCCCCCCCCTTTATCTCCAATTTTACTTGTAATTAGCACAAACTACTAGCAAAAGAATGAGTCCCATTTTCACAGCTCAAGTACACAAACTTGTGTTGAGCATTTTCCCCTATGGTGTATTGGGGATGTCAATGGCATGCACAAGCGCATTCTTTTGACAGCAAGGGTTAATCTATCATAAATAAAATTTGATTTTATGAACAGCTTTTTAAAATGTTGGCTTCCCCCAGTTACGTTAAGCCTTTCCTTATTATAGACTGCAATGGGGGAGAAAAGGCTTAACGTGATTTCTTCACTTTATCTAAGGAATCGGGCCCGTTCTTTTGATAATAGTTAGTGTTATTCACAAGTAAAGTTTGACAGAAATTTGGGTTTGCCTGGTCAGTGTTAAGGTAGGTTAAGCCACGTTAAGCTGCTTCCTTATAATGGACTTCTATGGGGAGACTGCTTAAAGTGATATTGTTCACTTGATACACTAAAATAAAATACAAGCAGAAAGTGTTTATCTTGAGCATATTTTTATAGTAATTCGATTGTCTCCAGATGTTAAGTTAAACCACATTAAGCTGTTATAATGGACTTCAATGGGAATAAAACACTTAACGTGATATTGTTCACTTCATCTACAGAATCAGGGCTTGATCTTTTTTGATAGTAGTTAGTGGTAGTTACAAGAAAAATTTGATACATTTTTGGTGTGCCCCATTTGTTGAGGTATGTTAAGCAATGTTAAGCTTTTTCCTTTTATAATCGACTTCAGTGGGGGGAAAATATAACGTGATAATTTTCACTCACTAAAATTAGAGCTCATTCTTTTAACATCAAAAAGTGTTTATTGTGAGTAAAATTGGATAGAAATGTGTTTTTCCCATCTTGTTGTTAAGGTTAAGCTTTTTCCTTATAATAGACTTCAATGGGAGGAAACGCTTAACGTGATGTCTTTGACTTTATCTGTGGAATTGGGACTCCTTCTTTTTACAGTAGTTAGGGTTAATTACAATAAAGTTTGACAGAAATGTGTGTTTCTCTTGTTGATGTTTAGGTACATTAAGCTTTTTCCCCACGTTAAGCGTTTTAGAATTTCCCTTAAAAATCTGCATATGTAAACACAGGAGGTTGACTACCCAGACACCTTTTAGGTGCGCTTAGCCAACAACCCATGGTCTGAGACACCTCTAGTAGACTAATATACTACAAGACTGAGTGTATTAAGAAGTGATCATTGTTTTTGGGTAATTAATGTATTTGTGTGTTATTGGTCCATGTTTTATTGATAATCTGACAGATGAATAATGACTCAGGAGAATGACATTCCAGTTAAAAAAACCGACAACTCAATTCTCATTTATGTTCAGAACTAACGGCTCAAGAGTGCACTAAAGCGAAAACACTACGTCTTCACAATAATTCGTTGTAGTACAAAATATTCATATAGCGTAAACATATCTAAAACAGAGCGTTTGTTTATTTCTTACCAGACCATAGTACTTTCCAGCACCATCTTGGAAATCTTCTAGTCCTGTTCTCCAAGTGACAGCGTCGCTGATTGGCTTACAGGTGAAAAAAATATTGACGACATTTGTAACAGGACAGCGGATTGGTCGACAGTCTCGTCGCTTCTTCTCTTGCCGGGTCGGCGGCGAGATGATTTGTAAATGTGTCGCGCCTACATGTGGTGTGGGAGATCAGATCTAATATACTGTATTTCTTGCACGGTAAGCCTTTAAAGAACATTTTACACTATTAAAATAAGTTAAATGAATTGTTTTACTATTATACATGATTTCTAATGTGTACTAGTATAACTATACTGAACGAGTAGGCTTACAAGTACAAGTAACGTTAGCTATTAATTAGTTGTCTAAGAAGTAACTAATAATAATGTGTCTAATAAATAATAAATAAATAAATAAATTGTTTGTGGTACAAAGTTAGTACTAGAAACAATAGCTGGCTATTATTCACTGTGATATAAATAGCCTATTATAATGTTTAATACATACTAGACTAGTATACTAACAATAGCAACTAATATTAAGTACCAGTATAAAGAATAAGTAATTGTATCTAATAAGTATAGTATTAGGGATAATTCACCCAAAAAATTAAATTCTGTCATCATTTACTGACCTTTTTTTCCCTAAATCTTTATGACATCGAACCTTGAGGCGGATGGGCTACAGCAGTAGAAGACCACACCGTGTGCCACTCCTGTCAGCTACGACCAGGAAACTGAGGCTACAATTTGCACATTCTCACCAAAATTGCACAATAGAAGATTGGAGAAACATTGCCTATTCTAATATAGGGTCAGAATTTGGCGTCAACAACATGAAAGCATGGATCTATTCTCCCTTGTATCAACGGTTCAGGCTGGTGGTGGTGGTGTAATGTCCACATTCACCAGATCTCGATCCAATAGAGCACCTTTGGGATGTGGTGAAACGGGAGATTCGCATCATGGATGTGCAGCCGACAAATCTGCAGCACCTGTGTGATGCTATCATGTCAATATGGACCAAAATCTCTGAGGAATATTTCCAGTATCTTGTTGAATCTGTGCCAGGAAGGATTAAGGCAGTTCTGAAGGCAAAAGGGATCCAACCCAGTACTAGTAAGGTGTACCTAATGAAGTGGCCGGTGAGTGTATATTAACCCTTTAACTGCCCTACCAAGAAAAAAAATGTTTGGATTGCATTTCTTAACTCCTAATGTCGCTAGTTAAAACACTCAATGCATTTTTTTTTCAAAACATCCCATCATTTCTAAAATATCAGCCTCTACCAAATGGTTGATGTGTCAGTTTATAGTAAAAGTACCGGACGTAATACATATACTATGAAAAATCTGAAAATATGAAGTGTAAGACAATTTATTTAAAATACATATTCAAAATAAAAAAAAATTTTAATACTAAATCATCTTTTTTTTAAGTATGCCATAAAATATTTCAGATTTTCATTTAACATGCTTTGCTTTTTGTTTTGTTTTTACAATAAAACCAAAATCAAGTGTAGTAGTGCAACAGGACATTTGTTTGATTTTTTTTTTTTTTTGTAAACCAACAATGCTGTGTGTAAGCCATTATTTAAAACAGTCATTCTTTACATGAGTTTAACAGTCATTATTTAAAACAGTAAAAACATGGTCAACCGTTTGGTAGAGCGGCAGTCAAAGGGTTAAAATGTTAAAACAGCTTGCCATACGTCACAAATTCAAAAAGCAATTTCTTCATCATGTTGTTCCAAACTTTTATTTATTTGTTTGTAAATTACATTTATTCATTCATTCATTTTCTTTTCGGCTTAGTCTCTTTATTAATCTGGGGTCGCCACAGCGGAATGAACCGCCAACTTATCCAGCATATCTTTTACACAGCGGATGCCCTTCCAGCTGCAACCCATCACTGGGAAACATCCATACACACCCATTCACACACATACACTACGGACAATTTAGTCTACCCAATTCACCTGTACCGCATGTCTTTGGACTTGTGGGGGAAACCGGAGCCTAATTTTTTTGAGTTGTTCAAAAATGTGGGTCTCAGCATTCATGACATGTCTATGGGCCTACCAGACAGTTCACTGAGGGGCGCTTATAGTTTAGGGACTATTTTGGGTGTCTTTGGTCTGTTTAGTCGTTGTAGATTTACCTGATGAATAAATGACTCAAGAGAATGTTATTATAACCAGAAACTAAATTCTTTTATAGGTTTCAATTTCAGGAAAATGTTGTTAGGGACAGACATCCTCAATCACCATTCACAAGGGTTTTTTATACTAAATGAACAAGAATGTAGACAGAAACATCTCCGTTTTACAAACATATTTGAAACAACTTGAAGTTCAAGTAAAGTGTCTGTCTAGCCACCTTTTAAGTGTGAGGTAACATGCTTAAAAAAACATGCTTACTGTGGTAAAAAAACATGTTGAACAGAAATCAATCATAGTTTTGCTAAACAAGCCTTAGTTTAACCATGGTATTTATATAGTTTCATATGGTAAAACTGTGGGTATCCAAATAGTAATTAATGCACCAAATACATGGTTAGCACTCTTTTATTTGAATAAAACCATGGATAATTTAAAGAGGTGCCACCAAATGTGTTCACTAAGGGACCATTTTGAGTCATTAATTTATTTTTTGTTAATTGTACACTTGCTTATTTGTAGATCTACCCGATGAATGTTGCTTTAACCAGAAACCGACCATTGAATTCTCCTTTCTCATTTAAGGTATTTTAGGGAAAAGTTGGTGACAAACAACTTCAGTCATGCTACATATTCATTGCATGTTTTCATACTCGGTGAACATGAATGTTGACAGCGATGATCATTCAGCCAAACAAGCCACGCAGAAAAAGTCAGTAAGTTTAAAATAAAGTTAATTAAATAAAATAGAATTTAATTAATCTGAGAGATTAAAACCAAGCTCACTAGGTTTGAGGCTCAGACACTTCAATGGAGTTCTAGAAGATCGAGATGCTACCAGACTTATATTATAGTTATAATAATAAGTAGTTATATTCCCTAAAAAATGAATATTGTTTGTGTCATTATTCTGTTTGTGTGTTATTGGTCCATTTCATGATTGTAGATCTATCAGATGAATAATGACTAAATAAAATGAACCAACAGCTCATTGTTTTTGTTTTCATATACATAATTATATACACATAAGCATATACATAAACATATACTGTTTGCACACAGAGAGGAAAGAGTGTCCACTAAAAATTGCATGATATACTCCAGAAACATTGAGTAATGGCAAGAAAGTGTCTGGTGCATGCAAAGAGGAGAAAGAGTGTTCTACAGGCGATTTTGTCAAACCCACTCACCCAGGGCCAGCCCTGTACGTTTGGGGGCTCTAAGCAGAATAATTTTGGGGCCCTACCTTGCTCTAAATAGTGGAGTATTGCCATTGAAATCCAGCCCACAATGATTTTATTGCTTATTAAATACAATCAATGAAACAGAAAAGTAAAGCCTGATTTCTTCTACTTAATAACTGTCTGAATGATTTGGACATTTTAAAACAGCACTGTTTTTGTCAACTAGCAGCTTCAAAAATGAAGAATTAAACAATCTTTAATAAAGGGACCAGTGATTCCTACTTTGCGTCCTTCTGAAGTGTTTAAAACATATTCTATTAATTTACTTAACAGATTGAAGATTAATAAAAAATTGTAGGTTGAGATTTTTATTATTTTTTATAAATCCCAAAAGCAAAAACCCTGCAATGAAACGACACTGAACAATAATGAATTAAATGCATTACTTAGTAATAAAATGTACATTATGAACTCATTAAAAACTCCAAAAACAACAACAAAACAATAAACATTAATGCAAAGATTGATCCATAAATAATCAAATCAGTAAGCAAACAATATACATTTGAAAAATATTAATATAAAAAACATAAGAAAAAGGGAAGCAACAAATACTGGGTTAATGTTAATACCCAAACACAAACTTTATTATTCCCTTCAGTCTCCTTCCCTGTTCCTTACACATACAGGGTCCAGAGCTTATATTAAACTATGATTAATTCAATTAGAACATAACTTTTATAAGCATGTCTCAGGAAAAAATATATATTACCAGTGTGCAAAATATGTCAGTGAAAGACACTTCAGTACTATTGCATTTGAGTAAAATGCGTTTTAGACTAAAAACACGGGGCTGTAAAACCAGAAAAAATCTAATATTTCATATAGACGACGTTTATTAATCTGTAATTGCATATTTTCGTTAAATGTGCTATTGACATTATTATTAGCACTAAAATGATTGTGCTTGTATCTTCTCGTCGTCAGCTCAGCTTTTCTACGCCTGACGAATAACGTTAGTTCCGTTTTATCTTCATGGTCCAATTTCCAAAATAATAAATGGGGTTGGCAATGAAGCAGAGGCCATGGTGGCTGTGTCTGTGTACGTATTTGCGTTCTTGTGTTGACCGGTCGGTCTTGCAGGTTACCTTGGATGAACAAACTCGAACCGCGAGAACACAGAACGCATATGAATTGATTTCAGCAAGGAAACGCCTCGCACCGCTAGCGGTTTGTGGGGGGGCCCTAAGCAGACGCTTAGTTCGCTTATAGGGAGGGCCGGCTATGCACTCACCTGTGTGGAACACACTCAAAATTGTTCCGAGTGTCATAAATCAACCACGGTTAACCGTTTAACCATGGCATTTATACAGTATTTATATAGTAAAACTGTGGCTATACAAATGATCAAAACACCAAATAACAGTTTTAATATAAGAAGTGTTTTATTTTATTATAATTGTAGTGTCCTAGAGGTGTGTTTCTGTAAAGCTGTGTGTGAGTGTTTGTAAGAAAGTGTCTGGTGTATATGGAGAGGAAAGAGTGTGTATTGTTGATAGAATTTTAGAAAAAAGATTGTTAGTAACAACCTCAGTCACCATTTATATTCATTTTCTCACTCACAGTGAATGTGAATATTGACCGAAACAATCATTTAGCCAAGCATCTCTTTCGTTGGACAGTAGTGGTCAGTTATACAGATCTGGGCAACAACTAAGACCAAAATTTACCATGCTTGTATAATACATTAAAACATGTTAGTAAAACTCAACACAGTAAGTTAATGCTTTTTCTTTCAGTGTTGTTTATTTCATTCTTTTGCATACAGCATGAAATGTTGCAATATTTTCCACTCCAAAGCTCTTAATATCTTCTGACAGAGTGCAGTAAAACATGAATATATCCTTGTAGGAGTGAAGAGTACTTAAGACAGTTCTCAGTTTGACAAGACAACAGAGATGAAGGCAGCATTTTCAGAGTAAACAGCAATTGCACAGGAATCCCCGATCATGAGTGTAAGGTAAAAAAAAACAAACAAAAAAAAAACTCTTTCACCTTCACCCAAACTAATTTACACAAGCCACCAACCTGCAATATAGACACTTTGGAAGTTGAGAAAGAAATAAATTACATGCAAACATACAAATAAATACGACTTTACAGGAATGTTTTTTTTTAGGTTCAAAAAATGGTCACAGAAAAAGATCCAGCAACGTTCCCTTACTCAACTACCGTTTATGTTGTTGCATCTTCATCACCAAAGTCTCAACATTCAAGCTGACTGATTAGCATGCACATATTCTAAAATAATGATGGAAAATGTTTTGGTAAGGATTTATTTTTTCTTTTAGTCCCAAAGGCTTAAGAGAAGTTCCTATGCTACAGTCTATGTAAACTTAATCTCATAAAAAGATGCTAAAGACAGTACAGATGCTTTATTTTTTTTACAGTAGCTTTTCCGCTAGGTAGAAAGTCTTATTGTGCCCTAAAACAACCATTTTCAAAAAGGTTTAAAATATTAAAAGGTCTCAAAAACCAAAATACTGAATTTGGTCTTTTACTTTTGGTATAATATTTCTACCGCTGTTGAAAAATGTTTGCTTTTGCTCTTTTTTGTTATTTTTTTGCAAGTAAAACTAAAGTAAACATTTTCTTGGAGTGTCAATTTTTTTAATGAAGTTTGTGAAGTCAGAGAGATATGATTTGCTTTCCACTTAGGACACAGGTGTCAAATCCAGTTCCTGGAGGACTGCAGCTCTGCAGTTTAGTTCCAACCCTGCTTCAACACACTCGCTGCATCCCAATTTGCATAATATCCATCCTAAATGGTATTTGAAAATAGAATTAGTATGTCCCAAATCGTAGTATGTTGAAAAGAGTATGCCAAACATTCCCGGGTGGTTTACTATTTCCGGTAAAAATTTTAAGTGTAGAACCATCCATACTCTAACCGCTGATACCCACAGTACATTGCGAGTTGGACGTGAATTCGATTAGAACTACAAACGCGGGTGAAAAGTGTAAATAAACTACAAACATAATGGACACGCGAGACCAACCATCAAGTAGGGATGCTTCAGTAAAGATGTTTGTATGACTGTTAATTAATATCTAGCCAACTGGAACACATCTAAACCATGTTTTCTGTGTTATATTTCACCTCCAACAACAATACTGAACTTATATAAAGACGTGTTTGGACATTAACGTCTGAATGCATAATTATCCAAAGACCTGAGGTGATTTCTCTGCATGAAAGACTCGTGAATGGGAGATTAACCTGCTGCTGCTTCTCCAATAAGGTAGAAAATTAAATATGAAAGAAAGTGGATGATTGACAGGGCTCATAACTAAGCAACACAATGATGTATGTCCCAAAGCTTGCATACTCTTCTGTTACACACTCAAAAGTATATATTTTTCCTTCACAGCGGTAGGTTTCAAACAAGACTGAAGGACTGTGTTAAATTAGGGTTAAAGCTAAACTGTGCAGAGCTGCGGCCCCCCAGGAACACCTGTGAGTTAGGAGAACCCAGAAATCTGCATAATCCATATGCAGGCATCATGCGCAATAAAAGATGCAATAAGGCAAAATAACTCATGTGGTTAAGGCACGTTTAAAAATCCAACACAACACCTCAGTACTGCACTTAACTCCATTTCTAAAACCAAATCTAACCCATTTTACACAATAAAAGTTTTGAAAAAGTGTCTTGATACGGATTGTTCAGGCAACCTGATCTGGATTACATCATCCTACCGCCCCCATAACCCCCCCTCGATAACCACGCCATACTACATAAAACTTTTTTAAAATATACCAAAAAATATTTCTTTTTCTCTGAAGAATTAAAGAACACGACTGCAGCAGACTAATAAAAGTATGGTCAAATAAAACTCACAAGGTACTCTTCTCCAAGAGCCTGGTCACACGATGCAAAGTTCACTTGACTTTACGTCTGTTCTGGAGGCTCTTGTAAATATGGCACTGCTGTTATATGTCCCTGTTTGACATCAGTGATCTCACACTGTTGAGGTACTACTTTCTTTTGGGTCCATTTCTTAGCAGCAACATTGGATGCCGTTGTGTTGACATCCAAAAGAAAAAAAATTTAAAAGGGGAGGAATATCTTTCGTCTTTACAGTTTTATGAACATGTGCACTTCTCTCTTTTGCATTCCAGATTCTTTCAGTTTCACTTCCCCTGGTGCTTACACATCTCCATCTTGTTTTTCCACTTTCTTCTTGTTCTGATGTCTTTAAAAGAGAGAGATTTTTGTCCTTGAGGGCTTTTTTTTACCTGTTCGTCAACAGTCTTTCACTGCAACAGCAAAGAGAAAGAACACATTAAGCCTGCTTTTATACTTCTGCGTTGCCATAATACCACGTTGTTGTGAGCATTTATACTTTTGCATTCTGCGGTTCCTATGCTCCACGTTGTTGAGTATTGCTGATGGTGTTTTGGGTTTATGCCAGAAATGTGTGCAATGCTACTGAAGAAGTAGATCAAAACCACTCTCATTCAAGTAAGAAAGAGGTGGGAATGTTTTAACAACTTTAATCATAAAGAAAACAAGACAAAAGTATCCATCCGGAGCTTCTCTGTGAGACTCGACACTTGTTAATTACAGATTTTGCGCTGTGTCATTGCATTATTTTGAGAGTTGCGCATCAGGGTTCACTACGTCACACTTGTGTTCTGATTTGTTGCTGAATACCCAGTCAGAGCGCTTTCTATAGCTGATGACAGATGGCTGAATCGGGCTAACAAGTTTTCCTGATGAGAGGTGACACTTGGAACACACCAAAGCAACTAGCCGGACCGACGCTAACATAATTTGAAATAAATCTCTGCCTATAAGCATTCAAGTGTAATACTTTGTACTCAGGATTGCATGGTGTCTGAGAGAAGGCTTTCTGTGTCAGTATAAGTAACCCATCGCAATCTTTTTCAAGACAAAAAGTTAAAGTTATTCACATTAATGTCAAGAATAAACACTAGACAAAAGTGCTTTCCCTCCAAAGGACATGGGGAAAAGATGTCCTTTAAGAAGGAAGACACTTGGATCTGATTATAAAAATTATAAATGAATAAAATATTATTACAATATAATAAGGGTACATCTACAATAAAATGGCACATAAATATGTACGATTACCCTTTCTAAATGCATAAAAATATTGACATAATTTTGCATATTGTTTAGGCTATGCATGTTATTAATATGACAGGCTGAAAAAGATCACTGCAAATGCATAAAAAGCAACTTTATAGTAAGTGTAAAACCAAGTGTGTGATTTGCAACCCACTAGTTGAGAACAACAGTTGTAAACCATTCAAAAACACTTCATTAAAATATCAATGGCCAGATTTACTAAACAGGGCAAATTAGCAGACCACAATCTCATAAAAGTGTAGATGAGAGTACAAATTGTGCAGGCGTTACTTCTGAAATTGTGCATATTGAAGAGCAAAGATACAACAGCTCATTTCAATAATGACCAACAGTCTACCTACATCGTAATTTAGCGTATGGTCACAAACAACTGAGCCAATGATAATCATTACGTTTGGAAAATGTTTTTTTTTGTTTGTTTTTGTTATTCCAAATAGAAAATTCACCCGACTCTACAATGTGCTCTGTTATTTGCGTTTGCCCAGCAAATATCACATCACGTCAAACATGGAGTGACTGAAACTCAGACAAATGCAACTGCCAAAAACCATAATAAACTAATTTAATTAATATAAATTACAAATAAATAAATAATAAACACAGTAATCAATATATAGTCCATTTTGAGGGATGTAAACAATAACAATGGCCCTAACGTATTTCCTGTTTTACATTTTTCATTTCCATAGCTCCCGAGAATCCTAAAAGGTCCACATATTGATAAATAATGTTACTTCAGTTGTTTTAACACTGAGATATGATTGAATTGCCTTTTGTTACAGTTATTAAAAGTTTGACAACAAGCAGGAAATGTTCATGGACCAATGACATCACCACATAAAAATGGTCTATATATTATTTAGAGCCCAGTGATATGAGTGATATGACAAATGTTTCATGATATCCTGATACGCATCATCTCATGTCCTGATAATGACGTATATCATCAACATTGTGTACTCAATAATATGTGATTATTTTTCTGACTTAATTCAGAACTTCTGGGCCAATGTTTTATTACAGGCCCAACAAAAATGCAAAATGTAAATACTGCACTTCTAAGCATGCAAATTTCTCACTATGCTGTTATTCAGGTTTCTACCTGCATCCCTGTGGAGGCGTGTAAAATTGCAGTCATGCAAATGATGAAAAACTATGACAGTAAGCAATGCATTTTTCCAACATCATGATATAGATGAAAGAATGATATAAAATGAGAGTTGTTTCTTCTATATGATATATGTATATATAGTCATATTGCACAGCCCTAGTTTGCACTGACGTAAACGTTTAGTAAATCTGGCCACAAGATAACCATGTTGTTTAGTCTACACTAAAACAGATTGCAGCCCAGAACAAAATGTCTTACTTCTGACGTGCTTGTCTGAGGAACAATCTCGCTGAGTGAAATGACTTCCATGTCCAAACTTTCCTCTGATGAATGACCAGTTACACTGCTGCGACTGAGGGGAAAAAAAACAACCATAATCAAGAACTTGCGACAAGAGATGATACACGTTTGTTAAGAGCGAGAGTGCATTAGTGTATGTGATGGAATGCAGTGAATATTATTATTAGTAGTAGTAGTAGTAGTAGTAGCAGTAGTTTAAAGACTGATCTTTTATCTAATCACCGTCTAACCGTCACAAACCTGAGAACTGGAGTGTTTGTGGACAGTCGAGAGTTAACAAGAGAGGTTGCTGACAAGGTGGTATCAGCCGAGCTGCTTGTGATCTCATCTTCAGCAACCTGTTGTGGAAGCAGGTCAGGACGAGCTGTTTGCACACCTAAGAAATGAAGAGGAAAAAAAAAAAAAAAAAAAAAAAAAAGAGTTTATAATGTTAGTCAGTAATAATTTGTTAAGAGTTGGTGGAGAAATGTAGAGGGTTAACTGAAAAAAAAAATCCTTCTCATTGTTGATAATTAAGTTTAACATACAAGGTCTTATTCTAGGCCTATTAGCCAGATGATTCAGAAGTAAAAACCTCAGAGAGAACATTTTTTTAAGAGAACTTATTGATTCCTGAAGTTTGAGAACAATGCTGGCATTGTCTATGTGAATGCTGTAGGGGGCAAGCATTTACAGCTCTCATTTGCTTGGTTATCAGCACACAAGGGCATTTAACTATTTAAATACACAACGTTTTTAATTTTGTTAACTCTGCTATGACTGAAAACAAAGAAAGCATGCAAGTTAGACCATGCACATTACAAAAAGTGAAAATAAATGACAACATGCAACAAAGTTAATTAATTTATTGTGAGGCACCTAATGCTTTTATATGAATCTCTGAATATCAGTAATTTAATAGCTAATAAATGTAATCTTTAAATTAGATATGTGCAGCCTGACTAATTTCATAAAAATTTAAATGAAACATTTTTGACTAGTCGACAGTCAAAGAAAAAGTCTTTGTAGACTGATAAATAGCCTTACATAATCTAATCAAACATGCAAATAGGTTATATACATGCAATGTGCAGCACAGGACCAGGAGGTACAAACTCGTTATTTTAACTCGTCAGTGTTTGAACGTGCTTTGTTTTTGCATTTAAACTTTAAGAAAAGCTATACCTGCACCAGCACCTACTACTCATGTACAATAAGAACACTCTATTTGTTAGGATAGTAATAAAGTTAAGCAAGTCATTCTGTATATATGTATTGTATTTAAAACATTAACGTGACAATTGGAATATAGCCTTTGTAAACCTATAAAGCAAATCATTAACTTGAAACAAAAAATAACCAACTATTGTTTTTAGTGTTGACCGGCAGCAACATTAGCATTTAGTTACCTAGTCTTGCTTTAAAAGTAACTTTTTGTCCTCAATAAACATAACTGTATTATGCCTACATTTATTTTTTACATTGAAAACTATTGACTTTTCAGGTTTTCCATCACCAAGGATACCGTTCACACCACAAACAGCAGGTTTCCTTTAGTAACCTCAGCCGGTATAGAAACATGGCTAATGATTTACATCTAAGGCATTTAGTAGACAGTATAATCACGAGAGGATGATATTGGACAAGCATTTAAAGACTTATTTGACTGCTGTCTTGCTCAGCTATCCCGTTTATCCCTCTTATCTCTCCAAGTCTTGTCATACCGCTGTCTCCTTGAGGGTCTTCACTGCTCCACAGCTGCGACTGGGTTTGTTCCGCTGCTACAGGAAGGGATTGTTGATATGATTGTCCAGATACTGCAATGTTTGACTTCTTTCCAGCAGACACAGGTCCTAATCGGTTTTTCTTTGAGGGAGAAGTTTTCACTAACAGAAATTAAACATGATTTTAAAAATTACTATCAGTCCTTTAAATGCATCTGTCACAGATGATCAAATCCAACTCACATTGCGATTTTCTGAAGACTGTGCTGCACATAAATTTCTGGAAACGATCTGCATAGAAACTCGGCCTGTGCACAGATACAGTGTCCTGCAGATACAAGCATTAAACAAAGAAGAGAAAAAAATAAATACACAAACTGCATTTGTAAAGTTAGCTCTTCAATGCAATGTTTGATATAAGGTGAAATACCCCATCATGCAGTAGAGCTTTCCACGAGTGCTCCAACTTCTTTACAAGCCTAAACACAATGTTATTAGCAAAATGCCATAATGAAAACAAACGATGCATCCAGAATTTCACTGCATCCTTAATTCATAGAGAAGAATACACAGATATGGAAATGCAGTTTACCTATAGGACTGAAGTATATCGATGATGCCAATGAAAACCAGCAATCTTTCTCCTTTTGAATTGAATGCTGGAATTCCTCCCATGCTGCAAACAACAAATATGGCACATTACATAATATGCAGGCGCAAAGTAATAGTAATAACAGAAGATACCTGAGCAGTTATCAAAAAATAAAAAATAAATGATTAACCTATTAGTGAAACTGACTGCATCACCCAAATTTTTCCTTGACTACTTTTTGGTTATTACGACTTTTTAGCAGTAAAACTTAAATAAGTAAAGCAGCCTTTGGTAACACTTTATTTTAAGTGCCAATTGACTACTGGATTATTACCTGTATATTATTAAGATATTGGCTGTTTATTAGTACTTAAGTATGATCTTATATTACATCCTAGGGCTGCACAATATATACTTTTAGCATCGATATCGCGATCCGCAATAGTCACATCACAAGACATGCAATGTTGAGTTGACTTTGCAGTGTATTTTTTTTACAGTAAAATATACAAAACCATCAAGCATGCGCCGTTTAGTTCCCTTTTATCTTTGCTTCATTGCATTCATCTGTGCTTTTAGTTCATTACATTTTCACTCCCCTACAGAATCATCCATTAAATCATCATTAAAATGAACACATTTGATAACACTTTAGGGAGCAATTCTCACTATTAATTAGTTGCTTATTAGCATGCATGTTATTGAGATATTGGCTGTTTTTTAGTGCTTATAAACCACATATTCTGCATTATCTTTTTCTACATCCCTAACCCAATACTTTAACTTAATATTTATTAATAAGGAGCAATTTAGGAGTTTAAGCAAAAGTCATATTTAATGGTTTGCTAATAGTGAGAACTGAACCTTAAAATAAAATGTGACTATAAATTCTTTCCAAATAGTGCTTTTCAATCATTGAGTGAAATTGTATAGATACAGTATATCGCAGAAAAATAAAATATCGCAATGCATGATTTTTCCAATATCGTGCAGCCCTACTAAATCCCTAATCCAATACAATACCTAAACCCAACTACTACCTTATACAATTAATAAGCAGCAAATTAGTACTTTATTGAGATTTAGTAGATGTTTTGAGGTCTTAGTTAATTGTTTATTAATAGTGAGATTTGACCATTAAAATGAAGCGAAATTTAGCATTTCTTTTGCTATTCATCACAGACATCAAGGTCAAAAAATGCATCAAGGTTTCTACAACATTAGTCAGCACAACTGTTTTTAAGCACAACTGTTTCAATGTTTTATGTTTCAAAGAAGCATAGTGAAATGTTTTCTGAAGAATCCTGCAAAATAATTACCACCACAGGAATAAAATACATTAAAATATATTAAGATAAAAAAATACACACACACACACAATTTGAAGGTCCCAGCCAGAGGATGGTCACTAACCTTTCATAAGGCTGAGGTGAAGTCTTGCCCTTAGACTCCCCTTGAATAGACTCAATGGCAGTACAGTACAGGGGCTTCTGGCCTGGTGCCTTTTTCTGGGTATCGGGCACTGCCGTTGATGCCTCTTCACCTGCCCGGTGCAAAATATGTATACCCACCAGCAGACTGTAGTCCATTATCTTAAAGCTCTGTAGTACCTAATAGATAAAAAGACATGGAAAAAGATTTAGCATATGCAAAGAGTAAAACTGGTTCAAACAAACATATTTCTAAAAAAAAGGGATTTTTAAATAATATGAAGTTGCCCGATGCTTTGATAAAACTCCCAAAATGTTCAGTGATAAAACATTTGTGAGCTAACAGATTCAAGTATAATGTTTCCTATTAATAACTTTAATGGGGTATATGCACACAGACTTTTAATTTTCAGTCAGCTAGCCCAAATCGCCACGTTTAAGATCTGATTTCTTTAAAAATCAGTGATCTTCACTGCCTGATTGATATACGATATAAAGTGGGTATCAGACTAGACAAAAAGCACTGCATTAAATTCCATTTTTCCACAGAATGTCTTTAAAATATGGACATTTATTTTACCCCAGTATTTTCACTGGAGTTTCTGTGCTAGTCTTTCATTTCGTTTTACCCTTGAACAACTAAATGAATGCTTAAATGTATTTAACTGATTGTATTTCAATTACATTATAACATCAATGCTCTAAAAGCAACCTTATGAAAATAAAAGAAGTCTTTTAAAAATCTAAATTTAAAAATTATTTCACCAGATGTTTAGTATTAGCTAAAAAACACAAGCTGTGCAGTATAGCCCATTTCAACATTTTGCTCTTACCCGACAGTCTCTCTGCATGGTCCTGCTGAGGGCGGTGTAGTGGTCATTCTCCAGCAATATGCCCTCAGGCATGTCCTGCATGAAGTCTAGGTCTTTATATGTGGGCACGCCCTTGGACCTCTCTTTTGGTGAAGCGCGTCGCTTGTATGTGGAGCCTTTCAGGTCAAATTTAAGGTGCATGGGTACAGCGCGTGGCAACAGGTTGTTCATCACCACAATTCGGATATTCTTCCCATCAGCCTGAACGCAGTAGAGGCCGTAGAACTTGGGAAGCAGTGTGCGCATATTCTGGTTCAGGTTCTAAAAGATAAATAGTCAAATATATGGAGGAAACTACAAGAAAGCCATTTAGAATAAAACAAAGTTGATATATAAACCCTGACTTACCATGAAGTAACCTGGAAGGAGTGTTTGCAAGAATTCTGCTTCTTTGTGTTGTACCGTCTTAATAATAAACTCATCATCGCTAGAAACGTAGAAGAGAGACCCGCTCGCTCCAGAGTTAGACAACTCGATAAGAGGTTCATTACAAAGAGAGTACTGCAGAAAACACACACACACACAGCAGTTAATATAACCTCAAGAAAGAACATACGCATGTTAATAATATATGAGTAAATGTATGTGAATAATTTACAAAAGAAGGACACCACACCATTTTTTTCTGGAAAACAAGTAAGCTTTTTTGACATCTGTAATGTACATAGATTTGTATTCCAGAGAAACTTATATAATGCAACTAATGCAAAGCAAATCACATTTGTTTTTGTGTATAATGAGTCAGGAAAGTATTTGTATAGCATTTTGTGTCATGCTAATTTCAATTTCGCTTTGGATAAATTAGTATATGCATGACGTTTATAACAAATTCTGCATGAAAGCCGATACAACTAGTAATTTTTCTTTTCATTTCTGTGCTGTTCTGGTTACAATTATAAAAGAGACTTGTATACCAATGCAATTTTCTCCCCTCTTAACATAGTCATGTAGAATTTAACTTGTGAAAAATACAATACATTTTTTCCCTGCAATATGAACATGATCAATTAATTTCCATGACTTTTATGTGCTTTTCAAGTCATACATTTTTTAAAATAATTACTTTGATTTAGAATAGTGTGATATTTAATCATAAAGGTTTCCATTAAAATAAAACTCCCTTGGATATTCCAGTCCTAAAACACACAAATATTTAATTACTGGATACTTCCAGCAAACGGTGGAACCGTGTTTAATGAGTAAACAAAATTACCAGATAGTCATCAGGTCGAATCCCGAACATCTCTCTGAAGTATCGGAATGCAATGGGAGCGTATGTTTTAAACTTGAAGTCACCGTGGTGATGACCTGGAGTTGAGCTACTTCCTTGACTGAGAGTAATACAAAAAAAGCAAGTTTAGGTATGTGACAGTGTGTGACTACTGAAGCAAAACATCCCTTTAACTCACTTATACAGACATACCTGGGAAAGAAGATGCTTTCTACCACTTCAAAGTCTTGCATGAGCACATCTCTTTCTGGCTTCTGGCTTAAGCTTCCCACGCTGTGTGTGATTCCTAGCTGAATGGCACCTTTCAGAGCAGATGATGTAGTCTGAAGAGTTCATGATGAGCAGAGTAAAAACATGTTAGCGTGTGTAATACAGGAAATAAGAAACCAGTTCTTCTGTGATGACTCCAGGTAAATATCAATGCTAGAAACATACTACTGATTCAAATGTATTTGTAGGTATATAAACAATGCATGTGGCTTAATAAAACTCTAAAGACCTGCTAGTCTTATCTGTATGTACTTGCAATACCATTTACTGGGTTTATCATCTACAGTGCCACAAAAAACATAATAAAAAACAGGTGCACTGTAAATATGATGCAGTTGTATAAATAGAAGTTTCAGGCATAATGAAATGTTTAAAAAGAGTATGATGTGTCTCGTTTTTTTGTATGAATGAAGTGTTCGCAGATGTCTAAATGATACTAAATGTTACAGTATTGCAAGAAAAAAAATTGACCTCTCACAATGTAGTGCTATATCATATCTATATAACATCAACAAACAGATAACAGAATAACCAACAGGTTGCAAATGATTTGACAGATCGAGGACTAGAAGTTGAACTGCTGATCTGGTCTTATCTATAACACACTACTATTCGTAAACATGTATTGCTTTGTGAGAGTGTGTATGTTATATTTATACAAAAGTTAGATATCCACAGCTCGCACCTTTTTATATGTGGTCTCCCCAGTGGGGTCAATCCCTCGGTGACCCAAGGTCTTTTTGTTTGTCTGGGATGAACCCATGGTGCTCAGACCCTAAAAAAAACATTATTCCTCAGTAAATAAACCAGACAATGAGGGAAAAAAATCCAGATTGTTTAAACCGTTCAAAAAAAAAAAAAATCTGTGTAAAAAAATCATTTAATTCACAAAAATTATGATTTTTTTTCATTTCCATCATTCATTCCTCATGCAATACCAAAAATGCACATTAACACAGGCCAATGGAAAAAACAAGCAGACTGAAACTGAAGACTTGCTAAAGTTCTGCAGAATACAGAGAAAGCAGGCACTAATAGATCTGAATATCTGCCAATACAGTACATAAAACACCAAAATAATAGTAATAATGAAAGAAGAATAGGCCAGTGAGCCAATTTACTATATAGAAAAAAGTGAAA
This sequence comes from Danio choprae, assembly GCA_903798125.1. NCBI lineage: Eukaryota > Metazoa > Chordata > Actinopteri > Cypriniformes > Danionidae > Danio > Danio choprae. Next base: position 7,238,735 of record CAIGQW010054307.1, read on the forward strand.
GGGCACTGATTAGGAAAACAGCTACTACCTAGGAGTACAAAAAAGTGGGTCACAAATGTGAAACTATTATGAAGGCAAAAGAAAGCCCTATAATTACCTCTGACGAAGCCATCTTTCGATTTCCAGGAGTACCTATTGAGTAGAATAAAAGTGTCAACAGTTCATCAAAACTTTATAAAATGCATGTGGAATTAGTAGGAAAAGCTTTCTTTGGATTTACGATGCCCTTTTATTCCTCTGTTGTGTTTACAGCTAGTTGTATGCAATTCTTGCCAAGAAAAAAGCAAGAACGCAGAACTATTTTTTCAGGTATGTGAAGCACGAGACAAGGTTGTTTTTGGAGGTTTCACATTTTGTTTAGTATGTACCGATATTCTACCATTGAACACTAAAAAACCTCACACTATATGTATAGTCAATATACCTTGCTTTTGTATGAAAAACTACACTACAAATATGATGCAAAAAATGCAAATGACAATGTAAAAAAGCTGTTTAAACTGAGTCGTTAACCACAACTATGAGTGCAAACATGCAGCATGCATTGACACCTGGGTTTCAATTCCTTTGTTCTTCCAAGAAAACACTGTAACCCAATCACACCAGCTGAGTGTATAGTGGCACTACACTTTCAATAACAAAGACAAGCACAAACGCAGCAGTCACGTCTACTACAGACAACCTAAAACACTGATATTCAAATCAGAGATCATATGCAAACACAAGCATGTACCTCTCAGCTGGAATTAACCTCAACATACAGACATCTATAAAACAACAACAGTTTAATAAAAAAACGGTCTAGTTCTTTATTACAAATAAGTTTGATCCTGAAAATAAGCATATTTCACATATTTCACATTGTTACATGCATAGTACATCTACACATATACAAACTATATATAAAGACAAATGTGTATATGTGTATACAAACAGTTGGTGATTGTTTCCTCATAGGCTTATCTACCTACTCATTCTTTCCAGTAAGGATCCCCCAAGTCTTATTCCCTATACATGAGCCTCGTTAACGAAAGCGCAGTAAAACAGCTTCATATACTTTACACCATTAAACAGCCAGTGGAAATAAACTGCTCTCTTACTGGAGTCTGCTCCATCCGTGGAAACTACAGCCGGCGCAGCCATTTTCTGGCGGAAGTTTCATATGGTCCTGCTTTGTTTTTACTTGTGGTTTTTACCCACAGCCCTGTAAGACAAATATGTCCAAATAAAGTGTGTTAGTCAACCTTAAACCCAATAGGAACTAAACTAATGGACAATTACAAAATGTACTCAACTTAGTATGGCAATAATCTGCATTGGTATGTGCTAACGTTACAGATGCGTGGTAACGTTAGTTTCATTCTAGGTTGTGCTGTCGTGCGTTTACTTTCTTCTCTTAAAATAATCTTTAAATGCAACAATGTTTAACGTGTTCACATATTAGAGATTTAACGAGTAAAGACTCACAATAACAACAGACGAGAGTGCTTACCTCAACTTATTCACTCCGTTTTTATTCAAAAATCCAAACCAGTATCGTTTGGCTTTCGTTTACTGTTCCCAGAACGGCTCGGTGGCTCGCGGGAATCTTTGAGGTGCTCGAAGTTGTTGCTATTGTTACTTTAAGGGCTCGTCCGAAGTAAATAACCCGCTGAACCGCGCGGAAGCGTCCTCCTCGATCCTCGAGTCTCCCAAAACAAGCGGAAGTGACGTTGTTGCGCTGTCCTGCTGGGCGCGGTAGCCGAGGACCAGCTCGCTTTCTTCAGTACAGGGGGCGCTCGACTCACACAAAACCATCCACATTTAGCTTCGTTCCTTTTTTTGCTTCGTTGAAGACATTTGTTAATTCATAAACTCAAAAATGTCAGATTTAGCGTGGTAAATCACGAGGGACCTGTAATGTACATAATCTTTGCTTTGCTTTAGTAAGATACATAAAAATGGTCAGTAAATATTTCAATCTATAAGTAATTATGCACAAACCACACATACAGTGCTCAGCATATATAAGTACACCCCTTACAAATCTATCTTTTAAATTCATATCTTTAATAGGAAGCTATACAACATAATATTTGTGCATAAACATTAGATTAGTCAGTATTGAAGCCAAATCTGGAGCTTAATTTATGATAACGGTCCAAAAACTAGTACATCCAAATCTATATGTTATAATAAAATATTAAATACAAATAAAAAAAGCAAAAAAATGTAAATATTTAGTAGGAATTTTGTAGGTTGTAATTTATTATTATTATTATTATTATTATTATTATTATTATTATTATTATTATTATTATTATTATTATTATTATTATGTGCAATATTTTGCTTGCATTTAATTGTATTATCTTTCAAGATGTTTGGTGACTAAAATATTATTTTAATAAATCTGTTTTGTTTAAATGCACCAAAAATACATTGCCTAGAAATGGATAAAAATATTCATTTTCAAAATGGGGTGTACTCATATATGCTGAGCTCTGTATAATAATACAATAAATGTTCATCAATTAACATAGGCTTTCTAGTAACTTCTATAAAACTGTATAGAGTGAAGTGTTACAATGAGTGGCAGTACTTCCCTCTCAACCATTTAATGTTAAAATATATCCTCTTTTTTTTGTAAAAAATAATAAATAACACGACAAAAAATTGATATAAGCCTTTTGGGGGTAAATGCCTTTAATTTTACAGAACACAAAGACAAAATATGCATAGTGGAATCAAAAGAGACATCATTGCGATACATTTGTGTCATGTTACAATACTAAATATTTTCATGACAAAGTAAAGCACAAAGGAATATTCTGTCAGTTTTTAGTACAGATATGAGAAAAAAAATCATGCTGATGTGTGTTGTTGTTATATGTCAATCAGTTATGCATTTCTAACACATTAATGGATCATTTCTTTTGAACATTATGCTTATTCTCTTATTCTAATACATTGTTTTACTTAATCCCAACCATAACAACTGAGAAGCACACAGAAAGGTTGTAATGAGATTTGTGATTTCTTTATGACGTTTCTCCTCTAAATACAAATCTACCAAGCAAAAACACTTTTCATTCTTATAAGATAATGAGTAGCAACAGTTCATCTCTAAAAGAAAAATCAAATGATAAACACTGAATATATATATATATATATATGATGATTTCTTGCCACTTTGGAGAGAAACAGTGATAGTAAAATGATCAAATGGCATTTTATTTTGAATACGTTTCTATAACATGCATGTGAAGACAAATATACTGATATGTAGAGTCTTATTTTTTATATTTTATGATATATTAGTGATAGTAAACTGATGCTCAGCTTCTCAGTCGGTAGTAAGACTTTAACAGTCATTGGGGTCCCAGGTGAACATCCTGTCAGGTGGTATTGGAGGGGCAATATAACCAGGCAGGGGTTGGTAATAAGGATTAGGAGCTTCTCTTTCAAAGCAGTCCCACCTTTCGTCTCCTTTCTTCTCACAGCAGTCATGGACCAGGGTCTTGGTGGAGAACTCCTCAATGCAGAAATAAGACAAGGCAGTTTCCCACTGCATAAAAAGAGAGAAAAGATAAAATCTGTTCAGCAGATACACTTAAGTTTGTCTTATGTTTCTAATGAATACTCACTGCTTGCTTAGCGCAGCAAAGGATCTGTCCATTTTTGTGGGCCAAACCTCCATAGCAGCACTGACTGAACCAAGCTTCAAGTCTGTTTATCGCCTTTCCAGCACGGCGAGCAGAAGCATAACTGGATGAAGGGAAACTTTCAGCAGTATATCTGAAGCGGCCATTTCCGTGAAGACAGAGCGTCTTAAGATTGTAAAGTGAAGGTCTGGCTGGAGGAAAGATTGAATTCATCAGGACGTCAGGGTCCATGTTCTGCCCACCTTAATGAAAGCAAGACCAAGATATAAATAATAAATACATATTATGCAAAAAAAAAAGAGAGAGAAAAAAGCATATTATGAATTTAAATTAGTATATTAAAAAGTCAGATAATGAAATTTCAGAGTGATAAATACATCCAGTCAATCAAATGAATTCCTTTAGAAGATGCTTAACATTTTTTTGATTTGCTCCAAAAATAAGAAGACAATAAAAGCAGTAAAGGACATTAAATAAGGCACATACCTCCTGGTGAAAATAGATGAAAAATCAAAGTACTTAAAAGTGTGCTTTTCCAAACCATGATGGGTTACTTTCTGCTTTCTTAGGTTTGATGGGAGGTTATGAACTGCAGGACAGTGTCTAGATTTAAAGGGATGGAAGGGGGATGAGGGGCGGGTCAAAGTGATAAGACCCATCACTAATATCACTCACTAATATTACAAAAATGCTGATATTGCTTTCATAAATGACATTGGCTATTGTTTTTTTGCCAACATTTGCATAACAATCACTCTAATCTAATCTGGTGTATAATTTTTGACTTCTTATCTGACATTATATCAGGATTCATCATGTTTCCCGTACTTAAAGTGTGTTTAGGGAGGATATGAAGCTGACTAGGCAACGAACAGTTAAAAAATCTGCATGGTTCAACTTTTCATATCAGCTTTTCAGAAAGTCATATCAGCTGTGAGAGACCTGTTTTTTTTTACCCCCCAGAGTATATCATTAATACAAATTCATGGACAAGAAATGCGTATCTAGCTCATGGTTCACGGAACACTGGTCCTGCTTATCTATCGTCAAAGCTCAAAAAGACAAGAAGCTTTTTCAAGCTTTATTAATCTAATTAAAATAGATTGGCCAAGTGCAATACTCCCATACCAGTTCTGCAGGTAATAATGTGATGCGTCACGCCTGAGGAACTGCATTGAGGAAAACATAAAATACCTGGCTAATTTTAGCATGCTGGTTCTGAGAAATTCTTTGAACTATGTTATGAAAACGTTTAATGCAAACTTGCAATGTGCCTGTATA
>CAIGQW010054307.1:7277925-7307664 GCA_903798125.1 Danio choprae
TAATATAATATAATATAATATAATATAATATAATATAATATAATATAGGGGCAGCACGGTGGCGCAGTGGGTAGCACAATCGCCTCACAGCAAAAAGGTCGCTGGTTCGATCCCCGGCTGGGTCAGTTGGCATTTCTGTGTGGAGTTTGCATGTTCTCCCCGTGTTTGTGTGGGTTTCCTCCGGGTGCTCCGGTTTTCCCCACAAGTCCAAAGACATGCGCTATAAGTGAATTGGGTAAGCTAAATTGTCCGTAGTGTATGAGTGTGATTGGGTGTGTATGGATGTTTCCCAGAGATGGGTTGCAACTGGAAGGGCATCCGCTGCGTAAAACATATGCTGGATAAGTTGGCGGTTCATTCCGCTGTGGCGACCCCAGATTAATAAAGGGACTAAGCCGAAATGAAAATGAATGAATGAATAATATAATATAGGGGGCGACACGGTGGCTCAGTGGTTAGCAAGAAGGTCATTGGTGCGAGTCCCAGTAGGGCCAGGTGGCATTTCTGTGTGGAGTTTGCATGTTCTGCCCGTGATCGGGTGGGTTTCCTCCGGGTGCTCCGGTTTCCCCCACAGTCCAAAGACATGCACTATAGGTGTTTTGGATGAACTAAATTAGCTGTAGTGTACTGTATGTGTGTGAATGTGAGAGTGTATGGATGTTTCCCAGTACTGGGTTGCAGCTGGAAGGGCATCTGCTGCGTAAAACATATGCCGGAATAGTTGGCGGTTCATTCCTCTGTGGCAACCCCTGATAATAATGAATAAATGAATATAATATAATCTCTGTTAGTACAGATATGCATGATTGAGCTTTTCTGCCAAATTTAGACAGATTACGTTTATTAATAATATTACATTACTAATACATCCTATATTAGTATAAACATGCAATATCTATCAATAACTGCTGAAGCCAGTTTATTACATTTTATATTCAATTCAATTCAAGCTTATTTGTATAGCGCTTTTCCCAATAATTATTGTTTCAAAGCAGCTTCACAAAAGGTGCATGTTATTACATTACAGCCAAAATCAGAAAGTTAAGGTGAAAGTAAAGGTGTAAGCTGTTGTGTATAACATAATATAACTCAATATAATACAATAAAATGTCATAACTACAAATATTTTATTTTTTTATGGAGTTTTTATGAAGCCACTTGTGATATATATATATATATAGGGCCTCACAGTGGCGCAGTGGGTAGCACGTTTGCCTCACAGCAAGAAGGTCGCTGGTTCGAGCCTCGGCTGGGTCAGTTGGCGTATCTGTGTGGAGTTTGCATGTTCTCCCTGTGTTGGCGTGGGTTTCCTCCAGGTGCTCTGGTTTCCCCCACAAGTCCAAAGACATGCGGTACAGGTGAATTGGGTAAGCTAAATTGTCCATAGTGTATGAGTGTGAATGGGTGTGTATGGATGTTTTCCAGAGATGGGTTGCAGCTGGAAGGGCATCCGCTGCGTAAAACATATGCTGGATAAGTTGGCGGTTCATTCCGCTGTGGCGACCCCAGATTAATAAAGGGACTAAGCCGAAATGAAAATGAATGAATAAATATATATATATATATATATATATATATATATAATTATTTCCAAGTGCTGTTAAAATGATAGAGAAAAAGAGAAGATTATTAAACATCATCGTTTTAATAACTCATTTCTTTTATCTTGGCTATGATGATGACAGTGGGGGTGGCACGGTGGCTCAGTTGTTAGCCCTGTCTCCTTACAGCAAGAAGGTCGCTGGTTTGAGTCCCGGCTGGGTCAGTTGGCATTTCTGTATGAAGTTTGCATGTTCTCCCCGTGTTTGCATGGGTTTCCTCTGGGTGCTCCGGTTTCACCCACACACCAAAGACATGCGCTATAGGTGAATTGAATAAACTAAATTGGCCGTAGTGCATGTGTGTGTGAATGTGAGAGTGTATGGGTGTTTCCCAGTACTGGGTTGCGGCTGGAAGGGCTTTTGCTGCGTAAAAGCATATGCAGCAATAGTTGGCGGTTCATTCCGCTGTGGCGACCTCTGAAATAAAGACTAAGCCGAAGGAAAATGAATGAATGAAGGATAACTGCATAATATTTGTCTAGTTATTTTGGAAGATACTAGAGTGTAAACAAAATGCTGGGTTCCATACAATTTCTTCATGTTGTCCCAACACAAATAGAATAAGTTAACTTAATTGCTCCTTTATTAATCTGGGGTCGCCACAGCGGAATGAATCGCCAACTTATCCAGCATATGTTTTACGCAGCTGCAACCCTTCACTGGGAAACATCCATACACACCCATAAACTACGGACAATTTAGCTTACCCAATTCACCTATAACGCATGTCTTTGGACTTGTGGGGGAAACCGGAGCACCCGGAGGAAACCCACGCAAACACGGGGAGAACATGCAAACTCCACACAGAAACGCCAACTGACCCAGCCTGGGCTCGAACCAGCGACCTTCTTGCTGTGAGGCGATTGTGCTACCCACTGCGCCACTGTGAGGCCCTGGATTGAACATAAAAAAATTTATTTGTTCCCTTTCAAAAAATAACAATTGTGTTGTTTCAACTCATATTAAATAAGTAGTTTGAACAAGAAGCAAACGTTCAGTGAAGTATTCAGCTGTGCAAATTTAAAGGCTTCACTTGGTTAATTAGTTTAACATTACGTAAGTCAGGTTAATTAGGCAAGTCTTTGGACAGCAGTGGTTTGTTCTGTAGCTATTTGAAAAAAAAGGGGGGCTAATAATATTGACCTCAAATTTGTACAACCTTTTTTAATGTAAAGCTGATTTTATTCCAGCCAAACTCAAATAAACAAGATTAAACAAGAAATATTATAGGAAATACTCTGAAAATGTCCTTGATCTGTTAAACATCACTAGGGACATATTTGAAAAAGAATTACAATTTTAATGGAGGGCTAATCCTTTTTCCTTCAACTGTTTTTTTTTGCTTATGAAATAATATTATATTATAATAAGAACAGCCAGGGAAACATAAATAAATTGAAGTTGTTAGGTTCTCTCATCTTATCAGCAGTAAAACATTCTGTGTGCACAGAAAGAAAGAAAGAATAGAGTGAGGATAAACATAAATGACAGTGGGGGGAGAGGTGAAGACCAGGGGAAAGAGATGCAGGTATATAAATGCAGAACATCCTGGAGAACACATGAACACACATCCACAAGACACAACAGCAGAAGAAGACAGAGGACTGAAACCGGAAAGGGGGAATATTTTAAAAGGTAAGAATCTGATTGGAAATGACGTATGTAATAATATAATGGTAAATAGCTAATCAATTTTTAAAAGATGTTATGAAGAGCATTATATGTGACCCTAGCACACAAAAGCAGTAATAAGGGTCCATTTTTTTGAAACTGAGATTTACTCACCACCTGTAAGCTGAATAAACTTTACATTAATGATGTTTGTTAGGATAAGACAATATTTGGAAAGCTGATTTGAGTAACTATTTCGAAATCTGTTATCTAAGGGGTTAAAAAAAATCTAAATATTGAGAAACTTGCCTTTGTTTTCCAAGTTGTCCAAATTAAGCTCCTAATTATGCAAGAAGGTCGGTGGTTCAAGCCCCGGCTGGGTCAGTTGGCATTTCTGTGTGGAGTTTGCATGTTTCTCCCCATGTTCGTGTGGGTTTCCTCCGGGTGCTCCGGTTTCCCCCACAAGTCCAAAGACACGCGGTATAGGTGAATTGGGTAAGCTAAATTGTCCGTAGTGGAAGGGTGTGTATGGATGTTTCCCAGTGATGGGTTGCAGCTGGAAGGGCATTCGCTGCGTAAAACATATGCTGGATAAGTTGGCGGTTCATTCCATTGTGGCGACCCCAGATTAATAAAGGGACTAAGCCGAAAAGAAAATGAATGAATGAATGAATATACTTATGGTTGGAAATTTACTAAATGTCTTCATGAAACATCACCTTTACTTATTACTCTAATGAATGTTGGCATAAAAAAAGGAATGCCTTTTACTCATACACTGTATTTTTGGCTGAGACTGGTTTTATGGTTTTTATTAGTGCTTCTACAATAAATCTCTATGGTAAAAAAAAAAACATAATTATGACACCAAGTGTTACAGAAAGATACATGAAATTTGATAGTCAAGAATTAATTCATTCACAGGAATTTTAGACAACCTTTTGTTGTTGTTTTATTTATTTTTTGTTTATCATTAATGGGGATTAATAATACTATTAAAATGTGTAAATACCAGTTATACAGAGAATAAATGCTACTTTTATTAATCATGTGAGTAAAACTTTGCACTGCACACGCTCAGTTAGACATCAACTTTTATTTTGAAATAAATATAACACAAACTACATGAAGACAAATGTTTCCTAAAAATGACTTCTTACAGTGTCCGTGCAATATTGGTGTGATTGTTAACGCATTTCGCCGGCAACTGAATTCTGTAATTCAAATAACAAAATTGAAATTTGCTCATTTTACCTTGCAATGTTCCCCTTTTCTAGACATGCAGGCAAGCGACATGAGCGTTTTCCTAGCTGTGTTTTGCGCGGTCAGCGTCTTCCAGCTCTGTCACGGAGTATCCAGCAGTGGAGAATGCTACTTCAATGCTAAAGGTAAACTACAATGAACACTCAAGTACAACCAAACACAGATCTTAGAAAATTTGTAAGAATAAACAACTGAAATTATATATATATATCAGAGGTTCTGTAAACAAACGGTACAAAATGGTAATTTACACAGTCTATGTAAAAAAAATAATCGAATTAACTCGACTGAATAATTTTTATTTAATTTAAAACCATCTGAATAATTCAATAGTAAAGACCTTACAACTGGATCAATCGTCATTTTGAACAAATTTTGAATAATTTCTGTTCAAATGACGAAACAATTGTCTTAAATATATATTTAAAATAATTCTAGTGTAATGTTTGTTTGTACACAATTTGTTTTGGTTAAATAATAATAATAATAATAATAATAATAATAATACATTCAAATGATGTGCATTTACATAGAAACATGCAACAGCAGTAGTTGTGACATTGATAGTTGGATGTGTTACTTCTTAATTAATGCAGTTAAATGTTTATATAATTTAATTGCATTCATAAATGTGTAGTAAAGGTGTATAATACAAAGAAATAGATTGACAACTGATATTAAGCTTCAGGCCTGTAGCCAGCCTGTTGAAAGGGGTGGTTCGTTTTTCTCAAAAAGTAAACCTTTTTGCAGTTAATCGCCATTTTCTTTTTTATTATGAGATGGAAATACTGCGTTTTAGAGACATCAAAAGCACTATTCTTAGTTGGATTAGCTTGTCGGATGGTCAACATAACCACACTTTTTGATGTACCAAAAATATTTCCTAACGATTTAGAATAAATAAATATGGATAAATACTCACTTTTAAAACACAAATGTATTACATCATATGTCATTAGAAAAAACAATAGGAATCTGCTCAAGTTTGCACTGTTGTCATTTATTAGGTAAATAACAAACTGGCCAGCACATTCAACTTTTCTTAGTCAGAATTTGGCCCTTTAAATAATAAAAAACAGTAAAACATAATACTAATGTACAGCTTCAGGAATTTTTTTTAGCTTCTCCTGTAAATAAAGTGCATTTAAAAATTCATGGATGACAACAATAGCCAGATTAGTATTCAAATTAACTGTAATATGGGCCGCTTTCGGTGTTTCACAGCTTTTTATTGGTCATTTTTTGTTTCAGTAAGGTCCAAGATTTAGAATAAAAGTTACTTGTAAAATGTTTTCTCTATTTAAAAACAAGACAGTAGCGAAAGATGACATCACTTATGTCAAATTGTATGTTTTCTTGCACAGCTGGATGTTGGACTGATGAAAATAATTGTTTGCGTTGGCCAAAACTGATTAGCTTAAGACACAACAGCCAACAGAGAATTCCACTTGCTCTTAAAACCTTTTTCAATGGGTTATTTTTACAATTTCTGACGGCATAGCAGTCAAAATAGGACAAGTGTGCTAATTTATGGGACAAATTCTGGACATTTGTCAGTGAGGGGTGAGTCTTTCGAACCCCCTAACCCCCCCCTGGCTCAGGGCCTGAGCTTTATAACAACAACACATAAGAGGATTCATCCGTGTATTGGTATCAGATATTATTGCTGACAAATTTTTAAACGGTTACATGTCGCCACCTACTGGCATAGAGATGTAACTGATACAAACTTAATTTGAAGCTTCAAGTTGCTTTCAAAAGGTGCCATAAGCTATGTTTCCATCCACCTAATTTCATGTGCATTTTAGAATATTGCATAAAAAAATGTTTAATGTAAATGCCAAGATGCGCATAAATGTTAAAAATGCGCATGAAAACGTGCACAAATGGGTAGGATATGCGATAAGATAACTTGGACACAAACCATGATGGAAACACATTTACTGAATGAAATCCAGCATGCGCTTCAAAAATGGGCTTTTCCTATTGGAGTAAATTCCAACTTTCCTTTTGATATTTGGTGGCAGTTTTTCAGTGGGTGACGATTTGGCTCTCTTTGACTCATTGGATGGAAACAGTGCTTCATTCGCAGATGTTTTAAGTGATATTCACAGTTCAGTTTTTATATCTGAAATAGGAATGTTTTACCAGTATTTTTGGTTATAACGACTTTTTGGGAGACAGACACAATATAAAATTATAAATATACTATACAAATGTTTGCTTCAATCAGACTTGTCAAAGGTTTAAGAATGAGTCAACATTTTTAAAGGGGTCATGACATGAGAAATTAAATATTGCTTGTCTCTCTGTAGTAGAGAATTCAGGATCCCATGTTTAGTTTTTTCCCCATTTCAGGGCATCTGAGAGCAGTTAGTTTTGTAATCGAGGCACGGTGTGACAGAGCTCGCAAAGAAACGTGTGTCAAAAGATCTGCCGGCAGATATGTAAACAATATATTAATGCTTTATGAATGGCCCTTTTAAATGAATAATACTGTCAAAACACTTAAGCCACTGTCACACTAGAGTTTGGGCATATCAAAACTTGTATGGACTGTGGTGTGAAAAATAGGTGGCATAAAACAAGATGATTCAACAGATAAAATGATTGGTTGCTCAATTTCTTTACATTTCTGCACAGAGTTTTACATATTGACCATCTATTGGTCTGATGCATTCATGTGATGCAAATTCGCAGGTCAGAATTAACCGAGCTAGAACTTGGAAGTCAATGCATGTGCAGGGCAGGCTGTTGATACTGCTTCCCATGCAAAGACATCAGCCAATTAAAACAGTGGGCGTTTTCTGACAATCCATAAAGGACCTGCCTAAAAACAGACCATTTCAGACAGGGTCAGACCATTTTTTCCTCACGTTTTAAGCGCAGAAATCAATAATATTGTAATTGAACGCCATTCAACATTAAAATAAGGAAAAAACAAAAGTCATGTCATGGCCACTTTAAAGGCCAAGTGAACCAGAAGTTGCTGGAGACTTTTATATTCAATATGATTTGCCTTTCGACTGAAACTGAATATTAAGTAGCGGGTGGGGCTTTAAGGGGTGGAGTTTGCGCTCATCCTCTCATCTTTCACCAGCAGCAAATAGCCCATTTGGAGGAGCATCGCTTAGCATAATTAAATTGGGCCAAACCCTCAAACCATCGTCGTTAGAGAACGCCTGCCATTCCAGAGCGGAAACAAATGGTCAGATTTTGATTAAAGATTAACATACTAAAACATAGTTAACATACTAGAACTATGTTAAGCTGCTTTGACACAATGTACATTGTAAAAAGCGCTATATAAATAAACTTGAATTGAATTGATTACCAATAAAAACCTAAATTTTTTCATTTTAAGACCTAAAATAAACACTGTAAATTTTTCATTTTGTGTGGACTTCAATGATTAAAATGCGCGTGCACCAGAATCTGTTACTGTTTTATATTTTGTATTGTGGCGCAGTTCCTAGAGATACGGGAATTTAAATGAAAAAAAAAGACAGTGGGCGTGGTTTGCTTTTTTCTACTGCGAGCTGATTGGATGTAGTAAAGTAGTCATTTAATTCAGAAAGATCGAGAAAAGGGTTTCGTGAGTTATTGCAACCTAACAGACACCTACCTCCTCCTCCTCACCATTTCTGTTTGTTGTCATATCGCTGTCAAAGCTGACAGTTGGAGGGGCGTGGTTAGGTATGTTAACCACGCCCAATACCTCAGACAGACCAGAATTTAACTGAAAGCAAACAGAAAGTGCAATTTAGGATTTCAAATGAAAGATTCCAGCGCAAACTTTTTTTTCTCTTAATGACCTGCACAGATGAATTGTTCACCACAAAACTATCAATGTGAGCTAACAAAATCAATATGGTTAGTTTGATTTCATGTGTACTTTAATACCAAACAGCTAGTCTGGAAGTAGGTCAAATGATGTCTTAGTTCTAAAGTTGTAACGCTCACCATTTCCCCACAGCCAGCTGTGAACACAACGGTCGTGTCTTCGACATCGGGGAGGCCTGGATAAATGATGAATGTTTCCAGTGTGTGTGTTTCGAGCCGTTTGGAGTGGGCTGCTGTGAACAGTAAGTGTCATACTAGAGGCCTCAACACGCCGCTGATATTGAAGCTCATTGTTCTTTACTGTCCTCTAGTGGAAAGCAGCCAGTCGATTTCCCTCCCTGGTGTGAAGCTGTTAGAAAACCAGATTCCTGCACGGTTGCTGTGGTGATGAAGGCCAACCATAAACTTCCTTGTCTGTTCGGAGGGAAAAACCGCTTTCGAGCAGGAGAAGGGCGGCTGCTGAAATCCGAGAACGACCCGCTGTTCTAGAACGCCATAGTAAATTCACTCAAGGAAAACACTAATAGTTTAAATATATACATACTGTATAATTGCACCATGTTTGACAACAACAAATGCACATACACATTGGTTAAAAATAACCACTGATCTATATAGAATGATAATGAGAACTCAGTTCTCCATTTAGATCAGTGGTAATAACAGTATAATTGATCCAATTTTACATGCATTTATTAAAATGTATTGTTGTGATGACAGCAGATTTTGTTCTACTGTTTAGCAGTGTTGGGGAAAAATACTTTTAAAATAAAGTAATGTTACATTAAATTGCATTTGCGTTACTTTATCCATCATGACTGAGCTTGCTGTTCGTTTTGCATTACTTAAAGAAAAGAACGTATTATTTTTGGAAGATGTAAACATTTTTAAGCTTCAAACAAACCTTTGCATTTCTAGATTGTATGAAGAATGGGATACATGAAGAGAAAGTTTACCCAATATAGCTTTTATTCATTTTAAGGAAAACCAAATTGATTTTTGTGCATTTATAGAACTACAGCAAATATATCAACATGCAGACAGGAGAATAAATGTCAGTCAATGAAAAAAACGAAGTAACTGGAATTTACTTTAAGTAACTCTGATATATTCTAAGAAATGAAAAAGTAACGTGATGCTTTACTAGTTACTTGGAAAAAGTAATCAGATTACTTAGCTTCCATTACTTGTAATGCATTACCCCCAACACTGGTCTTCAGGGTCACATTATCTTATTAGAAAATATAATGCTGATCTAATATGCTGATTTGATGCTCCAATTGCGCAGCTTTATTGTGTTAAAGAGAAAGTTCACTCTAATGTAAATTTTGCCATCATTTACCCATCCTCCACTTGTGCAAAACCTGTTTGAGTTTCATTCTTCTGTTGAACACAGAGATATTTAGAGAATCGCCAAGATAAAAACAGCCATTGACTACCATAGTAATTTTGTTTCTACAATGGATGTCAATGGCGGCTTTACAACATTCTTCAGAATGTCTTGTTTTGTGTTCAACAGAAGAAAAAAAAAATCAGTAAATGTTCATCTTTGGGCGATTTTACCCTTTTTTTTGACACCTCATTGGATTGTTTAAAATCAATCTACAGAATCCATGTACATTGGGTAATTAAATATGTTATTTAACAACATTGTAACATTCTCAAAAATATTTAAAGTATAAATCCTTGTATGTATTACAATTAAAGGTTGAAACTAGACTTTCTCCCATGACAAACAAAACAGTACTGATCTCCATCTTGAAACTGTGATATCCTTCCAAATAAATATCAGTGACTGTTCAAGAAAAGGTTTTTTTTTTTTTTTTTTTTTTACAAAAAACGAATAAACACTAAATTTCTTTAAAACAAAATCTAAATCCACAAAAACACATTGGTTCAGTGACAGTAAAAATCATGTTTATTAAAAAAAAAAAAAAAAAAAAAGATTTTGGGTATCATTACACAAGATACAGACAGTAAGAACGTGATTACACATCATTGTGGGCTTTTTCCAGTTAAAACTATGTGTTCACCCCCTTTTCTTAAATTTTTATACTACCAAGTGTTACATTTCGCTCCCATTTACTGTGTTCATAATACATATTTTAGATCTGCACGGCTTTTGGACCTTTTACATCTGGCAGTGCCACTGCTTTAAACTCACGGTAAAAAAACAAAACAACTTCAACCTTTCTTCCCTGTGTAGAATATGGCTCTTTAAAGCAAAAGAAAAAAAAAAAAAAAAAAAAAAAAAAAATTATAATAATAATGAAGAAACCATGACTTGGCCTCATCTGCTCACCATAAGCCCATAACAGTGCAGCATTTCAAATAGTGGTTTGCAAAACGTGTTAAAAAGCAAGGGGATTCGACCCAAACAATGAATACATATATTACTCAAAAAAACAAACTCCGAATGGAAGCAAAGGCTTTTAATAATAATAACAATAATAAAACAAATTGGTCCTCACGGCATGGTTGTGCATACTGTTACAGACCACATGATGTGGTTTTGGTCCCAAAACCGGTGATGCCGACAAACAGGCAGCAGAAACTTGTGCAGGATGAAAAAAAGAAAAGAGGATAGCAGTGGATCAGGCACCCACAAGACCAGCAAAAACAACCTGTGTCAGATCAACAACAGGAAAAAATGGCTTGAGAATGATCTAAAGCCAAGCAAGAGACTGCCAACAAGGCTTTTATGGCACAAAATGTTACGAAAATCAGCCTCCAGTAAATTGATCATTGAGAGTTTGGGCTGATATGCGGAAAAAACACTAAATCGTAAGCTCTGATCATAGAGCAATACCAAAAAAAGGCTCCTCGAGGTCAACATTTGACACTTGAGGAGAACCGTAGTAGATTTCTCAAATCACTTGGGATAGTAGTTTGGAAAAATTGAGAGGCACCACATTTTTGCTGGTTGGCTTGGTGAGCTTATCCTCCAGCAGAAGAGAGAAAAAAAAAAGGGAGAATCAGATGTGCAGACTGCAGAGACAAAGAAACCAAATTGAGATGAGGGAGTCAAGAAGGGAAGAAAAGGCCTTTTTTTTTTTTTGCTCCAGGTCTTCTTTAGAAACTATTGAGCTCGCTCAGGGTCTGGTCCAAAGTGGCATGGATCTTGATGTTCTCCTCTTTAGCATTTCTCAGTTTCTCTGCAATGAGAGAGTGGGAAAAACATTTTAAACTCTAAAATCAAACCGTAATACTGAATTGTACAGGATAACAACATTATACAGAAAACTTGATATGATCTGATGTTAAACAGTTCGAAATATCTACAATTATGTGTGCCTGACAACTGAAAATAGATCTGGTAACAGATAATCGCAGCCTCTGTTACTTTTTCCCTTGCACTTTTGTTAACATTTATTATTATTTGTTTAGGAAATACGTTTTCACATTCTGAATCCAATGCCTAATTATTAAAATGACTAATTAAATTAAATATTCTTAAGAATAAAATATGTGTTCTTTGGAAGAGTGTACTTGCATTATGATGCTATCATATTGTCATTCTGGCACTATATAATGAGGGGCATAAAATGACCTTAAAAAAAAAAAAAAAAAACTATATTATTGTAAATTGCAATATATTTTAATGCAATATATCGACAAATATACAACAAAAAAAATAGATATCATGACAGGCTTAGATATATCACCAATTAAAATGACTGAAGAGTCTTTTAAAAACAAAAATCAAACTGTGATACTGAATTGTACAGGATAACATCAGGAAACCCGATAATGCTTCAGATCTGATGTTAAAAAGTTGAAAATAACTCATTTGTTTTGTTTTTGTGAGAAGTCTCAATAGTTCATCATGCGACAGCAAATACAGTAATATTGTGAAATATTACCAATTAAAATGACTGTGAATTAGACTTTCAAAAATTTTTTATATAAACGAAACTACTAACAACGCATAATACTGAATTGTACAGGATAACATAATTATACAGGAAACTCAATGCTTTAGATCTGATGGTAAAAAGTGTGAAACTACCACCATGTTTTTTGTTTTGTTTTTGTGAGAAGTCTCAAAAAGTTTATCATGCGACAGCAAATGCAGTAATATTGTAAAATATTACCAATTAAAATGACTGAATAATACAAAGAGAAAAAAAAAATCTAACTGTGATACTGAATTGTACAGAATAACATCAGGAAACTCGATAATGCTTCAGATCTTAATGCTAAAAAGTTAAATAACTATGATTTTTTGTCTCCTTTTTGTGAGAAGTCTCAAAGTTAATCGTGCGGCAGCAAATAAAGTACTATTGTATGAAATATTACAAACTAAAATGACTGAATACAAGACTTTATTAGAAATTTAAAAATAAAAATACAGGGAACTTGATAATGCTTCAGATCTTGATGTTAAAAAGTTTGAAATAATTTTTTTTGTTTTATTTTTGTGAGAAGTCTCAAAGGTTCATCATGCGACAGCAAATGCAGTAATTTTGTGAAATATCACCAATTAAAATGACTTAAGAGGGAAAGAGAGACTAATCTAACTGTGATACTGAATTGTGCAGGATAACATCAGGAAACTTGATAATGCTTCAGATCTGATCTTAAAAGGTTTAAAATAACTAAGATTTTTGAGAGACATTAAAAAGCTAACATTAATTATAGACCATTTAGAGACTATATATGAATTACATTCTGATAGGATGTTAAACTCTCCAAATTGCCTGTATCATTAAATTTGCTTGCCAGTTCCTGTTAATTATAAAAGCAATAGTGAAAGTGCTCGGATTTATGCTGGAATATTCTGTAGATAACATTCATCTGAAGTATGCTGGGGTTTATCCTGCAGTGTTAGCATTGCGCAACGGTGCCGTGTCAATGCTCTGCTTCTGCCGCAGCACTGGGGTAAAAATAACTTGACGATAAACTAATTTTCGGAGAACTTGCAGCTGAATGAGAGCCTTTACATTTCCCTCAGTGGCAGGCGGCCATGCATTAAACCTTTACAAAAAGACAAATACTTGTTCTTAAAAGTAACTTTCAACAGGACCATTGGTCACTTTTTAGCTCAAGTAAAAACTCAAACATTTATTTACCCTTCAAAAACAAAACCACCATTCTGTTGCTTAATTGATTTATACACTTTGTCAAGCATACAGCTGTTCAGCCATTTTACAATGGGAAGTGCTGGATTTGGAAAAGTGAAACTGAACAGGCGGAAAGGATCGATGTTTGCATGGAAAGCAGGAATCAATGTTTTTAGCCTAAAGAAGAGGCAGCAGTCTGGCCCCCTACCATCTTTAATCCATAATAAACCACTGATCCCAGCGTAACCGTTGTAATCGACTACCCCATTTTGATTCACAAGAAAAAAATTGGGGCAGCCATCGAAAGGAAAGGGAATTTTTGATAGTTAGTGCTGTCATTCACATGAACAAGACCATTAAGTGCATTTATCTGGCTTATTTCCAAACGAATCTACCTCTATAGTAAGACATATGACTGTGAAAATGATGTATATATTTTTATACATCTTAGACTCAAGTCTGTTCACGCATAACTCTGACTCATAAGTAAAAAAAATAAAATAAAATAAATAAATAAATAAATTTAAAAAAAACAAGCATCCATATGAATTGAGTAGTTAAGGGTAGCTCTTTTTGAGACGGCCTGGATTGCTTTATATGAGTAGCAGAGTTGATGTAGACTTTAATTCACAAAAACACTTCGAACTCAAATGTAGCCATAGAATCTCAAGCATGCTTGTTTGATGCACACACACACAAAAAAACACAAGTTCATTCTTTGTGTCAAGGCAGAAGACTGAAGGTTTGTTCTCATGCATCAATGTTTGAGCTTCTGTCCAAATGATCAAGTTTTATATGTCAATGAAAACCTTAATTAAATCTTAACAAATCAAGTAACTGCTTAGAAGCCTTGAATGAAGAAAAAATGGATTTATTTCCATCTCTTATAAAACATTTTAAAGCATCAGTCTTTCAGTGGAGAGAAAAGTATTTCTTTTATCCATCACTGCAATTCTAAAGCAAACTTGGGAAGAAATGCACTATTTATGGGAAGTTCGGATCTTTTTACTGTCTCTGACCTTTGAGTCTCATTCAATGAGATGAAATAATTGGAGTCATTTTGTTCAATTTGCCCAAACAGAATTAAGTTGCTTCTAAAACTCATCTACAACTAACCCAAATGTTGATCACACCAAAAACAAGTCAGAACAGTAGTGCTTTAAGAAAGAAAAAAGAAGAACTACTTGTTTACCAGGGTGTTTTGTCTATGATTCGCTCAGCTATCACATATTAATTTGCATATATGTGTAAACTAAGACATAATAATAATAAAAACACAATTTGACACTCAAACGGCATCATGTAACTGTAAGAGTAAACAATACTAATACTAATTATGCACCCGTTTGACCAAGTGGTACTAATGTCTCCATCCAATGCTTTTTATGTCACGTGACAAAAGAACAAATGACTCTAATGACTCGAGAGATGAACTAATCAGCAATGGTCTTCTTTCAGCTTGGACTGCATTTGTCAAGTTTAAATATGGGGCTGTCACGTGATGAATGAATGACTTGAAAAACAGGTGAACTAATTCCAGGACAGAGTCTATAGGATGTTGTGTATTGCATGACTAAACGAATCGCTCCTCGAGATGACTCGTTTTTCCTGAGCTGCATTCAAGATTCATTCACCATAACTAAAACGGACTAACTCGTTCATCCTCTTTGCTTCAAAATTAAGGCAAAAAATCTGATTAAGGCCTTTTTTTCTCCATTAACCCCTCAACTGTCAATGTCTTGTCTATGGGGTGCTTATATTTAGTATTTAATTGCAATATAGTAAATTAATCAAATCATGAAATGCAATATATATAATTGGAAAGGTCTTCTTCTGAATACATATTTTAACACTGTTTTTTGTCATGTAGGAAGAGTAATAGATCAAATGCCATTTACGGTCACCCTACAACCTGTGGAATCATTTGCACTTGCATTTTTAAACCATAAAGTAATAATGACAATCTATATCTCACTTGAAAGCTTGATTTATAATTTCCGTATTTCATGACCATCTTATGATTTTATAGCAACAGTTATTTATTAATTTGCAACAAGGATACTCAGTTGAAAAGCGTTACATTGCTAGAGCAAACATCATAAAAAGATGTTCGAAAAGAAAAAGATGACATCCATTCTATATTTTAGAAAACAACGGTCTCAAGTATTAAATGTTAAGAAAAAATGAAAAAAAAATCTCAATTTGTGTTGCAGGATCAACTATAAAACACATTCTGGTATCTCAATGCAGTTTTTTCTTTCTTTCAGAAGCTAAATTCAAATCAAATACCACCAATCCACCCATATTACTTTAGAAAGAGATGACTACTTCACAAACTTATATGCTCTACTTTGACTACTTTGCTCTTATATGATCCCCAATAGAAACCTGATGGGATCTGATTGTGATTTTTGGATCTGTGCCTAAACTTATTGCAAATTAATTTTTTTATGCATCAACTTCAAACTTGGTTTGTAGCTTATTCGAATATTTAGCTTTGAATTTTTGGCCAAAACTAAACTATATTTAGTTTTTAAAAAAAAAAACATTTGATATAACATAAATATATTAAAGTTATATAATTATTTATTAATTAATATGTGTTATTTATTTATTTATTAGCATAAAGGCACAAAACGTTTGTTTTATTTGAACTTTTTTAGTAGAATCTGACAAGTGTCTTCTTTACGATGAGACCAAGATCAAATCTATG
Organism: Danio choprae; assembly: GCA_903798125.1. NCBI lineage: Eukaryota > Metazoa > Chordata > Actinopteri > Cypriniformes > Danionidae > Danio > Danio choprae. The sequence continues at coordinate 7,294,020 of CAIGQW010054307.1, forward strand.
TACAAAACTGTTGAAGACTAGCAATAAGTTAAATTGAACATGTTATTTTTACATCTAAAGTGGGAACGACAGTTAAGGGGTTAATTCTAGACCTTCAAGCCTGTAACCTTATGGACCAGAAATAATCTTAACCATAGCTCAAACTCCTGATTAATCACAATTAGTGACGGAGAATTTATTCAAGGCTTTTATCTTTCAACCATGAGATATAATACATGTGCAATTGAAGATGGGTAAATGCTTGGTTGCCCAACACCAGTCCATTACAATAAAGAGAGACAAGCAGACATTCAAAAGATTTTTTTTCTCCTCCCTTCAATAAACATGGACGCAAGGCATGAAAAATACAGCAAAAGGTCACAGAAGAGCAAAAGTAGGGACAAAAGAACAACAGATCCTGATAAGAGGAAGATGTTGGGGCAGATAATGAATATCTAGAGCAGAAACAGAATAAAGAAACTGGCACTACAGACATGAGTACACGGAAAAACACATAAAACAGGAAGTGTACAAAGAAGATCGGAGGAGAAATAAGCAACAAATATGGACAGTCAGAGAAGACGAGGAAGCATTTCTTGAAGTCACAGTCAGCCACAGAACAGTCCAGAAACTCTTTATCTGCAACAGACACCAAGTGTAAACACCTCATGACAAGAAAGTCGCACATTTGGCAAGCTCGCGTAGCTGTTAAGAACAAATGTTAATACTTGCATCTACAAAGGCCACAGCTCTCAAACAAACCAACTCAAAAGACCAGTTTTAGGGTTAAATCTTTAGTATGCAAACGAAAGGCTTAAAGGGGGCATATTTAAAACAGGGATGTTCAAATCTATGACAGGACATCCTTTCTTAATCCAACAAGTGCATAACTAAGCTAGGAAACAAGCCATTTATAATGTGCCATGGTAAAAGTCAGAAGTAGAATTTAAAATCTACTTCGATACAAACATTGGTACTCTTTACATATTAAAAAAAATCCAAAAAAAAAACTGGTACCAGCCATTTTGTGGTACTGGTTGTGCTTGTTTGTGAATGTGAAAGCAATAGAAAACCAGAGGTGTTGAAAACACCAAAGCCAGTTTCCACCTTCTGTGATAATGTGGTGTAACTTGCTTGCTTACTGGTTTTCTATACATTACAAGTTTTTTAAATTAAAGTTGAAAAAATTATATATAAAAAAAATAATAATAATTTTTCAAGCTGCCAACAACATACTAATCATAGTTTCCAGGAGTGACAAACTATTTAAAATGCAGGACTGAAAATGTGATATAACACGTTAATGTGATAACATGATACAATAGCAACAGACAAAACTGATCCATTTATAGGTTTTCATTGTCATCTTATTAAAAACCATTTCATTTTATATTTCTAAAGCAATGCTTTATTATTATTATTATTATTTTTATTTTTATTTATAACATTATAATTTTTTTATAATTTCATTTTCAAATTAAACAGCTATATTGATTTTTTTTCTATTGTACCAGCATTGGTACAGAGAAGATTAAAATCTGAAAAATGTAAAAATAAATACATAAAACTGTACCTTGTTTAGGCATGGGACGATAACCGGTTTTAAGGTTTACCGCGGTTTTGAAAAGTCAAGGTTTTAAAACAGTTACAATTTTCTGTTATACCGTACCTAAGGTAATTGAAAGTTGTTGTTTTTTTTAACGCGTTTTTCTATGACTATTTTATTGCGTTTTTTAGGGCAACAGTAAAACAGGAGCCTCCATATTAAAAGCTACTGGTTAGTCCACGATTCAGAAAACATCTGAAAATCTAATTTGCTTATAAACCAACAACCAGCATGTTATAGACCTGAACAGTGCTGTGGCTTTACTTTATATCCAAAGAAAAAATATATATCCATAGATGCCTTTTCAAGTTTCAAATCTGTGTTTTAAAACTAATGAAGACAGCAGAAGTCAATTACTTATTTTAATTAATGTGCCTGACATGTTTATAGTTTCAAAATGCTTTAAAATGTAAAAAAAAATATATATACACATACCATGTTCAAAGGGGGAAAAAAAAAGTTGTTATTTTTTTACCCAGACATTTAAAAAGAACATATTTTAGAGCAGTAACCACAATACCATATTACCGGGATACTGTGATATTTTTATCCAAGGTTATCATACCGTCAGAATCTTATATCGGCCCATGCCTAAACTTGTTCCACTACTTAGAACTATTAGCATATGACTGCCAGCAATTGAATATATCACTACTGTTCAATATTACCAAACAAGGTTGCTTTTACTTAAGCAAATATTTTCAAAACAAAAACAAATTCAGCCAGTTTTTCCACAGTTCAAGTCCCCCCCAAAAAAGGTCAAATGTCTCCTTTATCTGTAGATAAATAGGAGTGTTAGCATATTAGTTACTTCACAATCATACACTAGTTAGAATCTCACTCATCCAAGTTATGACATCACTGGGATAAAGAGGCTGTTTGAAACATCTACTGTCAATGATCAACTCCCTGCGGCTTAGCTTTTATACTGTATGGTAAAAGTATACGATCAGAGGTTACGAAGCTCAAGGTTAGCCAACCAATTTCAGTCACGAGACTCCAAATCTGCCATTGCAGCAAACCTCAGTCGCAAAGCAAACCATAAGAATCAGAGTTTCACACACGCATGCACACACCCACGGGCCTATATTTACATAGAGGTCATGTCGTTGAGAGCATGATCCAACTCCTCACTAATGGCCTTATACTTGAGTTTCTGAGCATAAAGCTCATCTGTTCACACACACAGAGAAACCGGGAGGGAAGAAAACGTCAAAAGAGGAAGAGCATGAAGGAAATATATAAAAAAAGAAATACAGATTATGAATGCCATAGTAGACAGGAAACAGTGAGGAACATAAAAGCTAAGAAAAGAGCATGACTAGTCATTTTACAGCTAATAGAAGGAATAAAGGTAAAAATGAGGAAACAATCATACCTTCCAAATCATCAATAGTTTTCTCCAGTTTGGCCACAGACCTCTCAGCAAACTCGGCACGGGTCTCAGCCTGGCAGAGAATTGAGTTATTATGGTTAATTCTGTCCATCTATCTCTCATTACTTCTAAAAACTGTTAAATAAAAAAAGCTTAATAGAACAACTTGTTATAATTAAGTAATCTCAGTATTTTTAAAAAATTGGCTTGAAAACATCATTCAGTGTGATTCAAATTAATAGCTACATTTCAATCCAAATATGCGAATTTGATTTATTAACGAAACTGAAAATTAGCATAAAATATCAGCAAATAAAGCAACATTTTTATCCAAAGAGTTAAACGGAACAAAATAGACACTTCCTGGTTAACTGGTGCCAAATACAGAAAAGAAAATGGGAATGGCTGCAGTAGGAAAGTCCACTGTAGACCTTTTTTCTTATATAATAAATTACTTGCTCCTCAAAAGACAAAATGCACAGTGAGTTTTGGAGGCACGAGACGCTCTTCGTGAGCGCAGACGCTCAAGACAGTTCTGGACGTAATAATAATAAATCACTTTAATTATGATATTGGCTAAGGTATTTTAGAATGACCCAAACAACATTTTAGATGTGGTCGGTTCGTTGGTTTGTCCATGAATTCCTCCCAATTGTGCCTATTTTTGTTATCACATGATCAGTTAAAAACAAAACAACATGATTTTCTTGATGCGCGTGCTGAAATTTATTTGCTGAATGTGTTTCCATTGTAGTTTATGCCCATTTCTCTTATCAGATAAAACGTTTATCCTACTCACTTGTGGGAATAAGTTTATGCGCATCTTGAGGTTTCCATTAAGCATTTTTAAGTCATATTCCAAAATACGCATACAATTAGGTGGATGGAAACATAGCTAATGTAACAAGCATTTGCAAGAGCTCAGGGCAGGACTACCAGTTTGTTGAATGCTGGCGTACAGGTTGTTTAGTGCCCAAAATAAGTTTGATTCTATTAAATAATAAATAATCTATTAAATAAGCGAGCTATTCTTTTTATTGGTTGTGTGGATTAGATATGGAAAGCTGTGCTAGAACTCTTACAAAGGATTCAACTCCTGACTAGCACAAGGCGTGATGCTCCATTTAATCTCTCACCTCCTTCAGCTTATCAGTGAGGATCTTGATTTCTTCCTCATACTTGTCCTCCTTCTGGGAATACTGTAGGAAAAAAAAAAAAATGGAGCAATATGAATTGGGGTGGGGTCTTGTGAGAAATCCCACAACTCAGCATGCACACACATACACCCTGTAAGTTTGGAACACTTCAAACAGACTAGCAATTTCACGACATGTCTCTACAACTGCTCTTAGGGTGAAAAGTCTCTGCTTCGGCATCATGTGGCATGATTTTCCACCCTTTTACTCTGAGTTTCTATGCAGGTTGGTTGAGTCCTGGCCTGCTGCTGTTGAGCAAGGATTGTGACATGATGGCTGACATCGGTGCTGTGAGCTGCCAAAGCTTTGAGCAGATCAGGACATGTGCGCAGGAATGCAGCAGCAACATCAACAAAACACACCAGGTACGACAGAAAGGGAAAAACAGCCCTAGTTTGACATATAGACACACGCATACATACAGTGCACAGCATAAATGAGTACACCCCCTTTCAAAATTAATAGTTTTATCTATTTTCCAGTAAATACAGACAATATAATTTTGGTGCGTTTAAACCACAGAGTTTTATTAAAACAGTTATACTTTTTAAAAAGAAAATAAGAACATGGTCAACTAACATCTTTAGGAAAGAAAATACATTCAAATGAGGTAATACAATTACAACAACAATAATAATAATAATAATAATAATAATAATAATAATAATAAAAGGTTTCAACTTAAATTCAATACTTTATGGCTCTCTTGATTTTTCCTCCATCCAAATTTTATTCAATATTTTCCCCCTAACATATTCATTGGGGTGTACAAAGTTATTTCGTAACATTAGTTTATGTTTTGGCTTTGGTACTGGCTAATCTAATGTATACACACAAATATCTTATTGTATAGCATCACTATAGAATATGTTAATTTTAAAAAGTGATATGCAAGGGCTGTACTCGTATATGCTGGACACTGCATATGTATATAAGGAAAATTCTTTATATTGAAAGAATTTACCTCAAATGTTTTATACATTTATACCACAGTATACTATTTTATTTATTTTCAAAATATATAATTTTTCATATCATGAAGTTCATATTATAAATATACATGCACAGAATTCAGTGCAGAACTAGGCAAAATCAATAACACTAACATTCAACATTCCAATTTTAAACTTAAATTAATTATATAATTACTTATATTTAGATTACATTAAATCTATTAACATTTACTGCATCAAAACAAAACTTTGTAGACTATTAACTGTACACTGTGCTGAGACCACCTTCACTACATGCAAACAATCAGCAACAGATTTCATTAGGCAAATGGAATCCAATAAAGGGATTCTACCTAAAATTCCACAGCACTAAAAACAAAAGCATGCTGCCAAATGACATGCAAATAAAGGGCGTTTCTCTTTCATATGTTGATGTCATGCAACACAGCATTCATTAGCATCTCTTCTGCTTCATTAGTCAAGGCATCCAAGACCGGTTGCGCTTGATTCTATAAGGGACCAAAATGGCGAGGCTTGACTCATTACGCAACAGTCCTTCAGGCACATCTAAAGCGGAGATGGATATGGACAATGAGAGGGGGTCTTCACTTCATCCCTGTGGCTTTTTTCTTGACGTAATATTCTACCAGTGTAATGTGGTCCGACATGTGTGGCCTTTTGTTATGGATGATGATATATAGCCGTACAACAGGCAAAAGGCCACTCGTAAATGAGGCTGCTCATGTTATGCTCACATGACCAGTTAGATCACCGCTTTGGCAATTAGGAAGCCTATATTGGATTTAATTTGCAAGGCACGTTTGAGGATTAAATCAGTGTTCCTTGGAGGGTTAAAAAATTAAACTCAAAACACTGCAACCAGTCATAGATAGTGCAGAATGAAATGCTCACACACACACACACACTTCCCTACCTTCTCAGCCTGGGCCTCCAAACTCTTAAGATTGTTGGTGACATTTTTCAGCTCCTCCTCCAGCTCAGCGCATTTGCTATATACAGAGCAGCCGGATTGAATTTGGAGGAAGCAGAAAAGAAAGGGGCACAGGGCAAAGGGAAGACATGAAGACAAGCCAGCAGTGGCAGAGTAACAGAGGTGATGTTAAACATGTGCACAGTACATAAGAGGCCTTAAATGATCGTTGTGTGTGAGATAGTGGACTCAAAAAATGTCGTTTATGAAGTCTCATGTCATTTCAAACTCATATAAAAACAATAAGATGTGATGTATATCATGACTATACAATGAAGATAACTGGAAGGCTAAAAAAAAATAATAAAGAAAAAAACAATTAGTTAAATTACATTTTTAGACGCTAACGATGTTTCACAATATAATTTCATAGCATTTTGATGAACCAAAAAAAATTATATTACATAAATGTATTATTGTGGGTAAACAGTGTTGGCGTTTTCATTTCAACTGTAAACTTTTAGCATTGGAATAAAAAAAAAAAAGGTCTTTTAAAATGATGCATTACAAACTTTTGAACAGAAGTAGATGTTATTACGACTAATTCTGTGCATGGAAATACATTTGATGCTTATTTTCAAAAAGTAACCACTTAAAGGGGTAGTTCACCTAATTTTTAATAGTGATACATCAGACTCGTATTTCTTTTGGATGTGTTTTGTTTCAAATAGAGGAAGTTGAGCGCAGGCATACAGAAGTTATACATCACTGCACATTGCTCATGAATGTTTTGCGCGCCCTATACTGACACTGAGGCAAAGAAAATGTTGAATAAAGTCGATGATTTTGTTTTGTGTGCACAAATCTTGTACCTTAATATAATATTTCAATTAAACCACTGAATGCATATGGATGTTTTTACGCATATTTTGTTGGTATTTTTCTGGATGAGTCTGGAGCCTTGCCGTCTATGGAGGATAAGAGAGCTCTCTGATTTAATCTAAAATAGCTTCATTTATGTTGAAAAGACGAGCGAAGGTCTTGGGGACTTGGAACAAAACGAGGGCAAGTAATTAATAACAAATTTCACTTTTGGGTGAACTAACACTCTAAATGCTGTTCCTCACAAAGTATATAGTACACACATGTACACATTTATAGTACTGTAGGAAAAATTGGAAAATCTGCTTTAGATGTTGCGAGTTTAACAGGAAATAAAGAAAAACCTAAGAGTTTGAAATGACATTTTGATTTTTGGATAGACTATCCCGTAAAATGTACTGTTGTGTGTGCTGTCGTGCCATTGCAAAAAAGTGCTTGGTAGCTTACTGCCTATCACACATGGGGAATATCTAACAAACCTCAGGTTATACTAAGAGCTGTACTCTGTGATGTGTGTCAAGAAAGCCAAACTAGTGTGATTCTAAAAGTGAAAGCAGTTTGTTGTGGGAAAATGAACACATACGCTTCGGCTTTGGGTAGATGAGACATAAAAATGCACAGCGACTAAAGCTTGTTACATGAACATGCACATCATGCCATTTTTAAGTAAACGCCACTCATGCAGTTTACCGACACCTGCAAGTGGATGATTAGAGGAGCGGAAGGAAGGTGGAAAGATGAAGGGATTGGGTGAAAAGAAGATGATCCAGGTAAAACAGTAGAAGCACAGATTAAATACGACCAGTGCCGGAGGGGAGGAGTCCTGTTTTTCTGCTCTTTTTTGGTATTCTGTGGCTATCTTCACTTGCACACTTCCATTCAAGTACACAAACTCCAGAGCTAGCTAGAAAGCAACATTCTCCCAGATGTCTTCAACAAACATACAAGCGCCACATATAAACATGGAATTTTGCAACTAGCAAGTATACCTTCTCCTCTGAGGCCTGGAGAGTCTTCAGTGTCTGGTCAAGAGCTCTCAGCTCCTCCTCCATCTGCTTGACATGGCTGTTAGTTTGAGTGGGGAGGGGAAGGTATGTCAGGTCAAAGGTCAAACATGCCCAAACACAAATGAGAAGGGAGGGGACATATGAATTTAAGATGGATTCAAGCCAATGAACCACTCACTCACTCAGTCAGTCTCTCTCACACAAACATACACTCTCTCTCACACACACACAAAGAGGGATTATGGTTATGATAGAGCATTCCTATTGTCATGCAAAATAGGGCATTTTCTCACGCAGGGAGAACAATGAATTTGAGCTTAAAATGGACATGCTAAGAACAAATATGAGCTATAGAGGACAGTATGTGTGGTCTGTACTAGTGTTTGAGGATTATGTGCATGTATATTTTGATAGTGAATCTGAGATTAACCTCTCTGCAAGCTCTGCTCTCTCCTCTGTACGCTCCAACTCTCCCTCAACGATCACCAGCTTACGCGCCACCTATAACACACATCAATAGAGTCTGGTTATGGGATTTTCTTTTCAGGTTTTATTTAAACTGAACGCTCATTATAACAAAAAACATAACAAACCAATCCTTTAATAGTTAACTAGCTATAATGCAAACTTTGACTGTATAACAGTACATACTTGGTAAAAAAGAAAATTCTACATGAAACGTATCAGTTGAAAATAATAATGAAAATAATAATAATAATAATAATAATAATAATAATAGCCTGTTGAACAGTAACGAATCTAAAGCATATTCAATGAAAAATGTATTAAAAGTTTATTTAAAGCATCAATAAATTAGCTAATACCATACTGCACTCATTTTTTACTTTAATTTAAAATGTAGTGGACGATATAATCCTAAGTAATTGAACAAATTATAAATATCAGCAATAAAATCAGCCAATAATGAATTTATTATTTTTTTCATAATTTAAATAATCTTTATTAAATACTAAATTCATATACATATGAAAAAAAACCTCACTTGCTGCTTGTATTGCATTAAATAGTTTTGAAATACCACTCGATAACTTACCTCCTCGTATTTGCGGTCAGCCTCCTCAGCAATGTGCTTGGCCTCCTTAAGCTGGATCTCCTGCAGCTCCATCTTCTCCTCATCCTTCAGAGCCCTGTTCTCAATCACCTTCATCCCTCTATTCCACAGAGAGCACAAATTAAAAGGAAGTAGGGCAAGTTAGGCTGGGGGTGAATGTAGAAATAACATCACTCTGAATGTGGAGTCGGTGAAGCACATACCTCTCGCTCTCATCTGCGGCCTTCTCGGCTTCCTCCAGCTTTTGCAGGGCTGTGGCCAGTCTCTCCTGAGCACGATCCAACTCTTCCTCAACCAGCTGGATACGCCTGTTCAGAGAAGCCACCTCTGCCTCAGCCTACAAGACAAACATGACAAAAACAACATGAGATCAGAACAGATACACTATTCTAATGAACTTCAAGGGCCACTCAGGCAGCGTGAAGTGATTTTAGATAAGAAACAGGAGAATGAAGGGGGAGAAAAGGATCATCTGGAAGAACCAAGACGGCTTGGTGTTAAAATTGGAAACTAGAACCAACGAGACGATGGAAAACCCTCATGTGGTGGAATCATTTGAGAGCTTCTGCTCAGAGTGGCACCACCATGTTTGCGAAAGATAATTATTATGTGATGAGTAAGTGCACACAATGACTAAAACCATTTTGGCAAGGCAGCACAATTAAAATTGCTCTGACTAAGGGTAATGCTTTCTTAAATCCTTCTTTCAGACTACATTTCTGGATAAACTGTCACACCTTTTTGAGCTACAGACATGAATTATAACTTAATATGGCATAAAAATGGTATGCCATGACTTTATCAGCTTGGAAACTCAAGGGGAAAAAACAGACAAAGAGAACTGAAACCTCTGGATCAAAATATTGTCGATTTTAGGTGTACATTTATATGACCATGATGTAGTTAGAAACTAAAATGTTCTTCCTCTTAGTTTCTTAAGTTTTGTATAGAAACAGCAATTTTACATATTCGTTTTGTTTTGAAAATATGCAAAAATCTGTTTTATGTCAGTAGTTTACAATGACATTTATCATAAGAACCACTACACGCCTGCGCTCATACACATTCTTCTCTGCAGTCCTGAAGCCAGTGATTTGTGTTTTGGTTGTAATTTGCATTTTTACATTTACACAAAGATAACGGTATTGACTTCAAAGACTTGCATTTTGAAATCAGTTTTTAAAAGTTTGTTTCTCACCCCCCACCCAAATGCCACTGTTGTGCAAATGACTACTCAAAACACACAAAGAGTTCTAGATCTTTAGTTAAAAAACAGTGTTGTGTAAACATGCCCTCAGTAGTAGACTATTTTGGTTCAGATAAGCAGTTTTCGCAACACCCTAGCAACAAAGAAACAATCATATACATCATGGGAACAGGCTCTTCAATTCCAGTGTACTCAGGCCCTTTGGGTCTCTAAGCCATATCTAGTTAATAAGTAGCCACGCTTCTTCAAACAGTTCAGTTTTAAGAATGTTTCACAATTTGTGAAAAAAGATAGCAGCAATCACAATTTTATCAGTTTAATTCTAGGTGCAATATCTGAAATGACTACTACAACTTTCCTGAGGTGCGTTGGAGATCTTTCATTTATTACATTGCTGAATGAGAAGGAGCATTTTTTGTCAGAATAACGAAGAGTTAGCCTATTAATATTACTTTACAAATGTAAATAACTTTGGTAATGTACATGGTTTATAGAGTAACATCAATTGTCGGAGGCCACTGAATAGTTTCTCAAAGTGGACCCGAAGCGAAACAGCAAGTTAACTGCGGCGCTGCCCTCTCCTCGTCAGCTCAGCTGAGAAACAGCGCTCATGCACGGCTTCCGGATATGACGACACCGCTAACAAACACTGGAGTTTCGCTCCTAATAAGGACTGAGGAATCTAAAGTCTGCGGGGTGAGTTCATCTCACGTAATGCCAAAGAGACGGAAGGCATGGTTAAGTGATAAGAGACCTAAAGAAAAAAAATATCATACCAAGACGATTGTCTAATTCAATCAAAACGCACAAAAGTTGCCAAAGGCTGAAACAGGCTGCTAAAAGCCCAAGTGGCATTCGCGAACAACTCAAAGTGCCGAGACGAACACCTGATGACCCAGATGTTAATATGCGCGAATGATAAGGCGCAAATAACGCGAAAAACACCATTTAAACGTAGATTTACACAAGTTAATGATACTTATATGAAATAGCCAAATACGAGTGATTCAGCGGAAACTATTTAGCTACTTCCTTTAGGCCTCACCCGCAAAAATCCAGCAAACAATGTGAGACTAAGAGGATGAGCTAAAACCCATCTGAGGTTAGCACATCTAAGCGCTCAAAGTGTAATGTCATCGCATATTCTTTGTATGTATATCCGCCATCATATCTCGCTCGAGGTTCTGCATTCGTCTTATGAACTATAAGCGCGAGTACAATTGAAAATCTTCAGTGAAGATGAGTCAATGTGCGCGTTAGCTTGTAGGTTTTGCAATAACCACCTATCCGGCCCATCTTTGCGGTTGAAATGAGAAAATCATTTTCACACATACAGTTAAGTGCATACTCGGTGTTATTTTAGGTAGTGAAAGAAGCTTTACAGAGGCACACACATAATTCATCCTATAGGGCGTTGAGCTTGGGTGTGAATGTAAAAGCGCACGACCTCCGCACAAACGCATGTGATACAAAGTAGCGATTCGATTGAGAAACGACACAATTTAACATGTAATAAAAGCCATCGCCATTGCTACAGTGATACACTTACCTGCTCCCTGGCACGCTTCTCCTCCTCGACCTGTCTCTGCAAAATCTCGGCTCTTTCTTCTGCCTCATCTGCTTGCTGTTGTAAAACTTTGATTTTTCTCTTAACTGCATCGATGCTGTTTGATCCGGCCATTTTTTAATGTGTTACTTTAGGAGTAGTGTGGTCGAATAAAGCAGATTCCTCTCGAGCAGCGTAGTGGACCGAGCCGCGAAGGAGGAGGAAAAAAAAAAGTCCAAGGCACCAACGCCCCGCCAACAAGTCAAACGCAGAGCGAGTGGAAGTAACGTGAGGATCAGATGTTTCACGCGCACGGCTTTTTCACTACTACTGCGATGCGTTCTGCAGTTCTCTTTAGAGTACAAATAATAGTGTTTTATAAAAAAAAAAATAACACAAACTAAATGTATTATCTCTCCAGCGGTATTTTTTAAAGATAAATTCAGCTCGAGTTAATACGAGGCGAGGGTTTTGATGTTGAAGCCGTCGTTCAGTTTCTCGTTTGAATTAATGAATGAGTTTTAATGTCATGCAGTCTTTCTTTCTTCCCCTCCCCTTGCTTTCTCTTCACCCAATTTGTTGAGTTGCCTAAACTCTTTCTTTTTTTCGGCCCACTTCCGGATTACCCCACCCTGTCCCCAACGGTTTAAAGGCTGACAATGAGGCGTAACTGATCCCCGATCAGCGGCGGCGCGCAGTCAAGTCCCAGCCGTGCGGGTTCACGGATGATCTCCGGTCAGCACTTTTTGCACCTGTATAGCCACCCCTTGTTTTACACGTGTCCTGGGCCAGGTATATGACGTCACTGAGCAAATAAATCATTGGCATTCCAGGCCACTCCCTGATCCAGGAATGTGCTTGTAGATCAATGGGAACGGTTCAGGCTATTGTGATCATTAGGATGTGAGGAATTTTAAAAGAAATCGAGGCCTTTGAGTCAATTTGGGTAATTGAGTTTGAGCTTTCTGGGGCTTCAAATAGTAAATAAAAAATGCTGGATTCTTCTTTTTATAGGGCCCTTTGGCATTCAGTATACTTTCTACTCAGGCTGATGCTAGTTGTAATGCTGTCTATTTTGAAGATACAAATGAATACTGATAAATGTAACAAACTTCTGTTTATATTATATGTGAACCTGGACCACAAAGCCAGTCATAAGGGTCAATAATAGTAATTATACAAAAACTTTAGATCGATGCATCACCTGAAAGCTTAATAAATAATCTTTTCATTAATGTATTGTTTGTTAGGATAGGGCAATATGGAAAATCGGAAAACTGAGGGTTAATAAATCAGGTAAAAAAAAGTTTAAAACCTTTGAATTTGTCTAAATTAAGTGCTTAGCAATTTATTGTACAAAACAAAAATTAAACTTTAATATATTTACAGTAAGGAATTGACAAAATGTCATTATATTACTTTATATTCGAATGATTTTGTGGCATAAAAGAAATAAACCTATAATTTTAATATACAATAATTATAATATACAATCTATTTTAGCTACTGCCAAAAAATATACCCGCGGAGCATAACACTGGTTTTGGCGTCCAATATCACATAGATCTCGAAATAACTTAGTTTTACTGATTTGAACATTTGCCATGACTGTTTTGTTCCTAGTAAATTCAAATGAAATAAAAAGGGTACGTTCACAGGATACTGTTTTCAACTAAAATAAAAAAACTCAAGCATTTTGGCCATTACAAATCAATTGCGTTTTGGTGATCTGCAAAAAAAAAAAAAAAAGCAAACCTTTGAAAATGGGTTTCAAAGGGCATGTTTGTGTTTTTATCTTTGTGTAAAGTACAACAACAATGTGAATTTGTGATAATGCTGATGTCATCTGTCTTGTCAGATGGGACCGGGCCCTCTGGAGTGCAACTTAAAT